>JARHVA010000197.1:3907500-4362500 GCA_037957365.1 Torreya grandis
CCCCCCTCGTCTATTTTGGCATCCTTGTGACCGTTCTGCCCATGACCCCTCGCCCGGCGGCGTGCAAGAATGGGCAGAGGCTATTTTTAGCCTCTGTGCCCATCCTGCGACCGCTGACGTTGGTGACCCTTCGGCCGACGTTGGTGAAACTGCCGGCGTCGGTAGCCTTCATTATCCCCTTCTGCATCCGTTGCACCCCGTGGACTCTTGAGCTCGCAAACAGCTTCTCTCGGCGCTTTGGCTCTCATCTCTCCTCTGTCTTGACCTCGTGCAGCAACAGCAACAGGTGAAAAGGCCCTAGATCAGTATCTTCTCCTTGCAGCAACTCTTTCGTGGCTCCATCAACATCTTCTTCTCTCTTCATTCAGCAGGCTAAAGGTAAGCTAGTCTGGTTTTTTTTATTTCATTTCTTTAGTTTAATCATCTATCTTGTATTGTCCTCTGCTCCCTCTGTCCCTCCTCCTGAGAGGTTGCAAAGCCTTCTCAGGCCTTGTCCTCTGTGAATCCTCCTCTTCCCTGTCCTCTGTGTCTCTTCCTCTTCCCCATCCCTCTGCCAAAAGACCTTGCATCAGGCACTCAACCCGAACCAGACCACCCCCCAATCCACCCAAACTTGTCCCCGTTCAGTCTCAGACCCGTCCACAGTCCAGAAAGCAACTCAGACCCGACTACAGGCCACAACCCCGACTGACGCCGGTCACTTCCCCAACCGACGTCGGCAGGATAGCCGACGACGACAGATCAGCTAACCGACGCCGGTGACATTTCTGACCTCGGCGACTGTCTTCAGCCATACAGCTCTTTTAGGTAATCATTTTGCTTTCTTCTTTCCTTTCTACTTTTTTTGTCACTTCTGTATTCTAGCATTCTATCTTTTATCAGTCACTTATCTCATCAAAACAGTGGGTTGACCTCCCTTAAGGAAGTTTTTACACTTCTGGGAACAAGCTTTTTGCTTGGCAACCCACTGCCTATCTGTCTAACGTTTTTCTTGTCCTAGTTTCTTTCTTCTTTGCAGGTGTCATTCCTCCACAGCCAAAGAGGAGTGCCCACGAACGTCTGGATTTACGGTGCACAATATTTAGTCCAGGTACTTCCAAGCCTTGTCCATTACTTTCTTTTAGTTTCTTTCTTTTAAGTCTGAAAAGCAAATTTGAGGTAGAAACATCTCTACCTCAAATTTCACCCTGGATCAGGAAAGAAGAAGAAAACCCTTTTCCTCTGTGTCTCTAGAAAGTTTCACTTTTTAAGGAGGATAAAACCCCATTATATTATGATATACCACAACAACAAAAATTAATACATCTACCTATGAACTAATGTTTTCAACACCTGATGATAGACCTTTGATTATCACTCTTCACCTTCACTCATACTAAAACAACAAGAACACTATTTAACCAACATAATTATGACCTTTGGGTCATAAAAATAGTCCCCAATATATTATACTCTTCAACTCATATACATATTAATCTACCCCTCCTTCACTCCATAAATCACACACATAATCCTCTCTCAAATCTCTCCCAAGTTTCTCACTTAAGTCTAGAAACCATCATCTTTGGCTCCATTATTGATAGATCATTCTTGATCATCAACACTTTGGTCAACCATTAGGCATGCCTAAACCCTTAACGAATCTATCATATGAATACACACTTCAATACATTCTTCATAGGTCAGTGAGAGAATATGTGGGTCATTCTTAAGTAGCTACACCTTTCAATAAGGTCATTGTAGCTCTTATAGATCTCATTGAGACCTATTCACCCATTTAGTATATAGAAAAGTAAAATAATAACATAGGACCACTTCTAAAAGCATATATCCACACCAAAAGACCCCTTACTCATCCTCAAATTATTATATTCATCATTTCACTCTTATGTGTAAGCTCAATCAACATTTTGTGCACATAGTCACCATGAATGAATACACAATCAACTTCTAAACCTTTGTTCATACTGCATACAATTGGTCACACCACAAAATTACACATAGAGCATCCTTATGGAGTACACAACACTATACAATAGATAAGACAATAGAAAACAACAAGATAACATCAACACAAGTTCGAACATCCTTCCAAAATCACTTACAGGACATACATGCAAACATAGTCAACTTTAAACCTCAATATTTTTGACTGTACACAATTTTAGATATTCAAATCTATATTTCCAAAATTTACCTTGGAGTCCTCTACATATTTTATTTTTACACCATGATTAAATCTACCTAGATCAAAAGTTATAGCCAAAATACAAAGCTCTAGTTTTTTCCTTTGTAAATTCAAATATTCAAATGTAAATGGTCAATATTTTAACCTTGAACGTCATGCTCACATCTCATGTCCTCATTACTTATATTAAACACACACCATCTATCTTATTCAAACTTTAACAATGCCCAAATGTTAAACCTCTACCAGTTGAACTCATCTCGTGCAGTCTAGAAACTTTGACCTCATGCAGTCCATCAATCTTTTATACATAGCTCAGTATTTAATAATGCTAAATAGATATCACTTTGAACTCCTGACTTTAAAATTCACCATTTATCTCTATCTATATAATCACCTATTAATCCTTGATCCTTTGAAGAATCTTGATCTTTATGTCTACAAAAAATTAAACATTAAAAACTTTACACCATCTCTCTTCTTCTTGACTTTTTAGAGTAATATTATCCATCAATTTTTCTCAAATTTTAAATTAAGAAAATTGGACTATGGGTACCTTGCTTATCTTCTTAGAAGGCCAAATTTACACAATCATATCTTTTACTTCTCTCACCCACAAGTTCTTAAATTTAGATCATATGATCTTATCACATAGGAGAATCCAACCATGTACCAATATAAACTTTGAACCCTCAAATATGTGAGATATAATGACATTAAAATTCCTCCTTAGATTTATTAATTCACAGAGCCAACTATGCCAATAATTTCCCAAAAGTCTAACTTTCCACATTCATATCTTTTGACACATTTTACTATTTCACTTGAAAGTTAGCACAAATCAACTAGGAATAAAACTAAAAAAACCCATATGATTTCCTTCTCCTTAAATGTACACATGCGTGAGATATACCACCAAATAATTCTTACTTGGCTCTATTTGAACATAAAAACACTATCAAAATCCCTAAGATCCCAACTTTGTACCTGCATATCTTTCATTGTGCTTAGGTACATTATCTAAGATTTAGAAAATAAAAACTAGGGAATAATGTGATCATAGACATATGATGAACTCTCTTGACTCATCCACACATGGTAGTAGTGATGTCATCAAACTTTCTACTTAGATTTTATGCCATTATACCCAAAATGTCTAGATGAAAATAATGATAAACTAGGTGAAAACCACTCATGAAAACAAGCACTCAAAGCATAGAAAAATATTAGGGATATATTTCACAATGATTAATACTCCATAATTATGCCTAAAAATATCTAACCATGTGAAAACTAAAGATCAACCAATCCTTCTTTAAACATACTAGGTCAAACACATTTCACACTTTATCATTGCCACATAGACTATCAATACACTTCATCCACTCACCTGAACATCTCCATGACATCACCATGAGATCTTTAAAAACTCTCCACTAATATCCTATTTTATTAGTTATGTCAAAAACCATCAATGTAGTAATATACAGCTCATATTTTTTCTCTCTCTTCAATCACTCTCACAATAGGAACTTTCTCCCCTTTTGACACAATGAGAATGTGGGTAACAACTAATCCTGAGGACATGAAAATAATATCAATAGAAAATGACCATATTAGAAAGATGATACAAACTCCCTATTACCTTGAGCCTACCTCTTCTTTTCCTTGACAACTTCCTCTTGCTTTTTACCAATAATCTCTTCAGCCAAGCATTGCAGTCAAAGAAGAAATGTTATCAGATAAGATTGCACCTATCATGATTTTGTAGCTTGTTGTGAAAGTGCCTAATGATATAATGGAAAAACCTATAAATCCATGGGACCTTGAAAATTTTAGGTTGATATTTAGAGGAGGCTGACTTCCTCTCACTAAATCTGATGCAAACTAATAAAATACTAGTTTTGTGGAAATCTTGCTTTTTAGTGCTTTTGAATCTTAAACTAGGGTTTTGATTGGGAAGCAGGTTGAAGAATTGAAATTTGTAAAAAATTTAAAATATGGTGATTACACAAAATATTTTAAAGTGGACCTAAATGCTTGTTTGATAAATAAAAAAGAAAAGGAAATAGGTTGAATTTATTTTAAGCACAGACTCATACAAATGTGGAAATCAGAGGTAGCATTTTATCTATTTTTTAGAAAAGGGAAAAGGACATTTGTTCAAAAAAATATTATCAAGAGGATAAAATACCAGATATGATTTTTTTTTATTGAAATAAAAGGCAAAATGTCCAAAAATATTCAAATAACTTGTACAACATAGAGATTCCAAAGAAAAGAAAGGAAAAACTTCAACTTTATTTCTCTCCAAAGGTTATAGCTTGTATTAAATACATTCAAAGTTCATAAAAGATAACTAGCATCAAAAATATAGATTGGTCCATGAGGTCTACCCATTTTTATACAAAATATTTCATAGAAATGTAGTTATTGAAACTCAAACACCCAATGAAGAAAGTCATGAAAATATTAAACCCTTATGCAAAATAGGTGAGTGTATACACATAATATTTTCAAACTTTTATTGATTATTGACACTTCATAACTTACAATAACATGTTGAGTCTTAATCTCTCTGAGTGCATGCCTTAAGGGATGCATTGGGAAAGGGGTGGAAAGACCATTGGTGATTCACAGTATTGTTGTTCATTTTTCCACTTGCCATCCACACTCTAGTCTTATACAGCCAGATCGATCAGCTTAACCTAGTACAAGTTTTAGTTTTCTAGGCTTCCAAATTAGCCTACTAGGTCAACCAGTTTGACCTAGTGTATTTTTTAATACTCTATTCAACCTATTGGGTTGACCAAGTCAACCTAGTGTATTTCCAACACTTTTTTAGTAGGTTTTTATATTACTTAGTTGATTATCTTGACTTAGTCTATAGATTTTTGATAGATTTATCCAAGGTTTTTGATTAGTAATATCCTTCATTTCCATCTCTAAACCATCAAGGTTAGTCTTTTATTCTCTATCTCTTTCTATTTTATACTTTCCTTTCAAGTTTGTAGTCTTCAAAACTACCCCTACATAGCCAACTAGATCAACTTGGTTGACCTAGTTCTGTGTGTTATCTGAAACATCTAGGTTGACTTGGTCGACCTAATAGGTTTTCTAGACACTATTTTTAGTAGTATTATCTTAACATCATTGACCTTGTTTTGTATGTTGTGCATATAATATCTTCACTATACCTTGTTTCAAAGTTGAAATTCACCTTTTATGTTAATCACAACTTTTCTTTCAGTCGTTTGCATGCTTATAATATTTCACATAGTCTAATTAGGAGTTTTTTAATTAACTATTTAGTCTCACTATTTCTATTTTATGTATACATGGCCAAATCACCAAACATCAACAAGCATTTTAACATTTGACTACCTAGGCCAACCTACTTGGATTTCATCACCAAGGGGGAAGCTGACTTGATGCTCTGGTCAAGTATAAAGTGTGGTTAATGGTATATTTTGGCTAAGAACTTGACATCCTTATCACTATGGTACATAAGTGAGGAGGTAGGCCCCAATACCAAACTTGTATCATTGTCTTACAGTCCCTTTCATCCTAAACACACTTGAAACCATCCATAGATTGATATCTGATACCTTACTTATAGCCAACTCCTTATCATTTAAAACTATTCTTAATAATATAATTAGCATTCTAAGTTGACCAATTAGCTATCTTTACTTATCAAGTTGTCTACTTGATCTTTACTCAATTATCTATGTAATAACTTGCATTAGCTAGCATTGGTGCAAGTTTTTAATTTATGTGCATCAATTGGATTAACCAACATCAATTCAATTGACTATCTACTTACTTTCTTATATCAACTACAAAATATCTTGTTTCATTTCATAAAATTCTTATCATCTCTACTTAATACTTCTTGTTCATTGCACTAGGTCAACTTGGTCAAAACTAGCATCTTTATAAGCTCCTGTACACTACACTAGGTCAACTTGGTCAACCTATCACTATTTATAGGCTTTTTCCCCCTTTATGTTAGTCTCTATTCTCTATACTGGGACAATCCTATGGACCCTATATAGTTTCATAGTCCTTATTTTTTCAATAAGTCAACTAGGTTGACATAGTTCTATGTCACTCACTTTTTGATTCTTTGCTTTCTCATCTTGCCTCTTCTCCTTTCATCATGAAATATTTGTTTGGTGACAACATTAAAGTTTACTTAATAGACATGATGCAATTTACCAATCCTAATAGGGTTTCCCATATACAAAGTAGGTTTCCTATTAAGAATGCTAGTAATGTTCATATTGCAACCCATACAATGAACTATGGGAATCCTCATACCTCTTTGCATAAAAACCCCTTTATTCTCTTATAGGATCAACTTGAGTTAGAGTATACTAATAAAATGATTTTCTTTATCACTAAATTCCCTCAACATAGAGGGAAGGATCCTTCCACCATCTATAACCTTATGATTAGTCATCAAGCTGAAGAACCTAATTCTCATACTTCCACTTTCTCAATTAGATTTGGAGGTACTAATTTCTTTTCTTATCAACTTCTTCCTTCAATCTTGACTCTTTCTTATTCCATGACATCTTCTATTTTAACTTCATCTACCTATATGCTTAGTATCTCAACTAACATGGTAGGTTCTACATCTAGTGGGCCTCTTAGAAGACCCACTATCCTTAATTGTACCTCTAGTTCATTATTTTCTACCCAAGGCAATCATTCTTCTAGTGTTTCTTCCTCTTAACCATATACTAGTCCATCTTTTGCTTCACAAGCAAATTTTTCCACTAATGCCTCAAATTCTCATAGCTCTTCTCAAGCTTATATAAACATTAATAGTGGTACCTAAACCACTAATACGAACACAAACACCAATACTACTTCTTCTAATAACACTAATCAAACTCATCAACTAATATTTAAAACTCTCAATCAAATGAACACATTCTAAGCCCATAATATGAATTAAATGACGAGAATGTAGAACCACCTTCTTAATCTTGAATCTAATACTCAACCAATGACTTGGGGCACACATAGCCAAACTATTCCTCATCCCCCTCTTTGAGATTCTCAAGGAAATATCATTCCTCAACCTCTAGTAGTCAACAAATTCATCAATAATTTACAAAATGAACCTTTTACTACCCAAATTGCTAACATTGACATTGAAGGTATAATATTTATAATTTCTTACAATAGATCAACTAATCTGACCCTTCATCTTAAAATATTTGGAAATATTTATAAGGATTAGGTCAAATTAAATACCTTTACTACTACTAAACTCCTTGCCAAAACCCTCACAAGTGATTCCTTGGATTGGTATAATCAACTTAAATATCATCCCATTAATAGTTTGGAAGATTTAGTGAATGCTTTAGTACAAGAATTCCAAACTAGTGATCTTACTAAAAACACTTTGGCCCATTTCATCAATTGAAAAAAAACTTCCCAAGCCTTTATTAAATGATGGAAGACTTTAGCAAACAAGTGTGAAAATAACATGGTTGATAACAATATCTTTCATCTCTTAACCAATTCTCTTTATCCTAAATTATAATATCAAGTCTGTACCCTCACTCCACATACCTTGGAGGAGGCCATTGACCAATCCAAATGACAAGATTTCCTTATGCATCAATTCGAGCCACCCTAACATTCTATAGGTCCTTATCTATTACATAAAAATAAAAATCATAATATTACCAATGATGGTGTTACCGATTCATATGATGTCATTCACAATTTTCAAGTTGTCATTCTTACCCCTCCTTCAGAACCAACTCCTTCTCAACAATATACTAATATTCATTTCTCTTCACCAAATAACATTAATGTTCATAAATTTCTTTCCTTAGTTTAAATACTTAAATTTCAACCTGGGCCTCTTCCTTGAGATATTGACCCTACTCATCCTAAGAAAACTTGGTATGATCTTAGCAAATTTTATTGGTTTCATGCTAGTTGGGGTTACTCTCATGAGACTTGTAGACAACTTCATAATTTAGCTATGGACTTTATTCTTAGACCTGATTGTGATCATAATTCTATCATTCACAAGCATCAATAAGCCTATGAGATCACTTTCAAAGAATATAAAACTCATGATAAAGCTTAAGCTTTGAATCAAACCAATGCTCATTTAACTATGTATAAAGATCCTTTACCTAATCTTCACCTATCTAATTAAAAATATAGAAGACCACTCCTTCCACCAATAATGTAGAAATTATTGTTGAACCAACTTCTAAAGAGAATGTGGTTAACATGACTAATATGTGAAAGGTGGTGGCTTTCATCAATTCTCCACATATCTACACCCCACCTCCTTCTAAAACATACCGTGTTATCCAAAATTCTTCTCCAACTCATTTGAATGATTTGGAGAAAGAATATCTTATAACTTTTGATGATGGTCCAATTTATGATTCTCCTTTAGATAACATATCCCATTCTATTTCTACCATTCTTTCATCATATTCTAATACCAATGATTATCAATCTTCCAATGATAATCAACCTTCTATTATCACTTCTTCTAAAGTTTAATATAAATCTAAACTAACTACTTCTTCATCACCAAATGATTTACGACTTTCTCTTAAACCTTCTCATTATTATCAACACAAATTTTAATGATCTTTGGCTCCTCCTTCTGAAGACGTCCTTAACTATTATGCACCTATATCTAACAATCCTCTCATGGGTTATGATGAGTGGGATCCCATTATAGATCTTACTAATCTCCCATCTCAAATTCAATTTCTTAAGCTTATGAGGACCTCTCCACATCATTTAAACCATCTTTTGCAATTATTATTTGAGATGAATGTCCCTCATCCTCCCTTAGTAGGATGGGAGGTAACCTTATCTAGTTCTAAGGATAGTATCTTACAACAATTTAAAGAGATGTCCATCAATGTTGATGAAACTATTGACACTTCTCTCTTTTTGAAATTTCCTATCTCATCTATGATTCTTGATCAGATTCTTCTTCATGAAAATGATCCTCCCTTATTTATTAACATCCAAATAGGTGATATCCAATTTAAATGAGAGTTAATTGATGAAGGTTCTGGCACTTGTGTTGTTTCTCTTAATTTTATTAAAACCCATGGATATTTAGAATGTAATCTTAAGTCTACATGTAACACCTATCAAGGATATGATAAAAGGCAAATGCATCCTCTTGGGTGTGTGTGGATTCCCATTACTATCCCACCTATCACTATTAATGTGAAGGTGATGATATTTAATTTTCCCCTTTCATATAACATCTTGCTTGGTAGGGCATGGACTCCTTATCTACGAGCTATCACTTTTTCCACATACTAATGTGTTAAATTCCCTCATAATGGAGCCATTTACAAGATTCAAATAGATAATAACCCTTAAAATTTTGAACAATTCCAAGATCATAGTGTTTTTAATATTCTTACTCTTGAGCCTTTGCCTAGCATTCTATTTCATGAGTCACAATTTTTAAATTTTCCTATAAACTCAACCAGAGGTTACAATGGGCATCCCAAAATCATTGGTAACATTCCTCCCAAACTTTTAGAATCTGATGATGATGAGCTTGATGAGATTAACTTAAATTTCAAAACTTGTGATCTCATGCCTCATTTCATCTCATAGCTTCCTTCTTCCTTGTAACCTCATTCTCAAAAACCTCTTTCCGATGATATTCCCATAGTCTTATCCAAGAATTGACATTATATTCACCATGCTTATTCTAATGACAAATTTATTCCAACGTATGTCATTGATATTCTACACTAGATTATGATGAAGGCTATTCTTTAGGTGATCCTTTATTGGGTGGTCTTGTCTAAGACCGTAATGCTAAGATTGTGCATTATCATTATTCTTTACTTAAGTATTTTCATGCACCTTCTCGTGTTCCAACATTTATAGTTATTGATTCTTGTATTTTTCCTCTTTATTGCATAGTAGAGATTGTACCGACACTTCTAGTTTCTGAGGAGCCCCATATAATTATGCTCATGGATCATGTTATGACCAGACCTTACCATTTTGATAGGTTCCTTAAATCTCATTATTATCTTACCCCTAAGGTTAGTGTAACCCTCCTTAGACCTTATATTGATCCCACCCCTCCTATAGTGGAACGTATGTTAGAACCAATTATTATTATTACTTCCATTATTATTGAACCTACTCTTGCTTCTTCCACTAGCACTCCTATTCTACCTAGTTTCATTCCTCCTCCATCACCACCTTCTCTTGGTGATGTTTTTCTTCCTTTACCTAAGATTTATCCTCTACCCACCAAATTGGATAATTATTCATCTCCTTCTTCTTTCACACTTGTTACACCTTCTCATGTGAGTGTTTCTCCTAAAAATACTCACAAGCATATATGTTGATTTTATGGGATAGATAATCACTCTTCTACCAATTTTCATAAGTTGTGACAATATATTGATACCTTAAATTCTTATTATCTATCAATAGACACTACTTTCCCACCTCCAAATATCCTTAATATATACCTAAGTATGGTGAAAGGTATTGTCTATGAAACTAATGTAGCACACATCACACTAATCATTACCATATCCTTCAGTAACATCTTAAGGATCACCTTATAGATATTATTTGGACCTCATATCATTCCTCCCATAGGTCATTATTTCAAGAAGTATTCCTTTATTATCACATAGCTACACCTCATGTGGTCCCTTCACTAGTTTTTGTGCCTCCACCTGTGGTTCCATCTCCACTTGTGGACCCTCCTTCACCCATGGATCCTTCTCCATGGTGATTCTTGAATCTCCTATAAATCTCATTCCCATGCATTCTCCTAACCATACTTTCCTCAATTTCCCTCAACACAATCCCATGAGTATTCCTACTTTTTCAATTGAGGAGATTAAGAAAGAAGTATTTTCCCAGTATTTAGCAAAGATTGACAAGACATTAGTAGTAGTTTGCATTCAAATTCATAGAGATTTATCTGATGTCTTGGATAATTTGTGTGGATATATTTACCAATATTTATGAGAATATGCATGTTTATTTCTCATTTTCCATTTGGAATGGATGTGTACTCTAATCTTATTTCTATTTTTGATTATATCATTTGAGACTATGTCAAATTATTTCCTATCTTATATCATGTTTTTCCTTCTTGTTGTACTATAGTTAACATATGTTTTTGTTTTACATTTCACATATAAATGTATTTTCCTTATCACTTATATTTTTAACTTATCATTTCTTCCTTTTCCTTTAGATTTTTTCTCAAAACTCTTCCCTCGTATCTTCTTAATGATTTTCTTTCTTATTTTTATTTTTCACAAATAGTTGTCATGGTGACTTGGTTATATCTACCCTATTCCCTTTGGTTATTATTTCCTTTTAACATGTGATTATTTAGAAAATAGTCTTTATCATTATTATTTATTTTTATTAGTCCACATTTGGATCTCCTTTTTCCTTCTTCCTTTTTCTGTAAACTAAGAATATACACAGTTGAGACTTGAGATCACATACTTGTTCATTGTCAAGCCTAAGTGTGCTAGTCAGTATTTTGTCTTTGGTTACTTAACTTCCTTTATCCTTAGCCTACAACTCATTCATGTGTATCAATATCTATTATTCATTCAAAATCCATATGGAGGAGGAATATAAAAAATCCTTCAAAATAAAGTTAAAATCCAAATCATTTAAATAAAAGGCAATGATATCAGATGGCTAAAATATGTAATATATTAAAATTCAAATCACACTAAAAGACATGATTAAAAAAACACCTTCTTCTAGTCAATATCAAATTAAATATTTTGCCTCATAGTAGATCCAAGGTCCTTTTGGGTGTGGTATGCCAATAGATTAGAAGAAGAGAATAAAAATATTCTTCTAGTGCTACTTACTTTCTCACACAAGTACCCAATCTTTGTAGTAGATTGACAACTCTGTAAGGGGTCCTAAGGAGTGGGAAACATGTTGTGGGTAGGTAGGTACATTTTAATTTTACATATAATAATCTACCTTCATGATTTTATCTTAGTATCACACTTATCTACCTACAAAGATTTGTGTCTATAGGGAATATGTTTCCTTTGTACATAGACGACCACTAGTCACTTAGTGTCTTCTCATGTCTTTAGTATGCCTCTTTCCTCCTGATTTCTTCTCATAATATGCCTAAGTATTTGATTTTTACATTCTCTTTTTTCAATCCCTTTCCTCATATTTCCTCTTGAGAGATATTGTTTTGATTTTTGATCACTCCCCATGGGATTTCATTTGTGAGTTATTTTGCAAGACTATGGATAATACCCAACATCCCTCACAAATTACCACCTTTTCCATAATATTACCCACATCCTTGATTTACCATTACTAATCCTTCTTATTACTAATATTGATTTGGTACCCCTTGGGTTTTTATTTTATGAGTTGTAGTGTAATATCATGGATAAGACCTAGCCCTCCTCACAAAAACAACAATTTCCAATAAACAAGTCACCATTCAAATTACATGTGTCAAATAAGAGATAATATTTTATTGATTATGAGGTTATACATCATTGACATACTTCCCATCTTGATATTTAGTATGTTTTATGCTTACTTCATTTTTCTTTCACCTTTTATTTTCTTATTTTTTTAGTGCATGTAAGATTACAACCATTTCTTGAATTTATCATACTTCCCAGCTTGATTTAGTATGATAAATTTAAGACTAAGTTTTTGCAAATTTTGTTTTTATTTTTCACTTTCCATCGTGAAATAGTATAATTGATTGAGTTAATTTTGATTTTTTTATTACCATTTGTGCCCTTTTACATACCTTTCATTTAATTACATTTTTTATTATACTTCCCAACATGTTATTTAGTATTATTTTATTTGTTTTTATTTGGTGAAAAATTATTTTACATTAGTTTTAAAACAAATCCCCTTTTACCATCTTGTTTCTCATTTTTTTTGGATTTTTATACTTAGTCATTTTTTGTTATTACACACTTCCCAACTTGAATTGGTGTGTAGTGCATTTATTTGATTGATTATATTTTCCAAGTCCTTTTTTTCTACTTATTTTTAACCATGCATGTCTAATCTATAATTCTATAAAATAAACCACATCACATATATATTTTTATAGCATATACAACAAAGCTAAATACATGTGATAGAAATAAATATATCCAAAGCATCCACAACCTCAACCATAATGAAAAAATAAAACCATCATAAATACAACATACACAACAAACATCAATAAGTCAAAATGATACATTATATATATCTCAAGAGATTGATACAACATATATAATCATATACAAAGCCTCAGTACTAGGGCTGAGCTTCATCTTGTTTATTTCATGGCCTAGCCAATTTATTTATTGAGGCCTTAGTTAGACTTCTCCAAATGGTATGATATAATGAGGTAGTCTGTGATCTCAATCCCTCTACATGTCCTTGTAGACATGTTATCTACACCTATGTCTGTACCAACTCAGTCCAGGTCACTGCATGTGTTTGCATCAGCTAGGTCTATAACATTGTATATGCCTACATCACTTATGTCACTATCTATAGATGTGTATCTCTCTCATCTATTAGGGACTATAAATCCTACATCTCCTTGGTACCCATCTCTATTTTTGGATGCACCCTCTCTCTCTACATCTATATCTACCTTATAGCCTATCTCACTAATCTAAACTAGCTCACTTGAGCTAGGGTAGATGGTACACTTAGATCCACCATTGTCATGGGGTCATATGGCTATAGAGTCTCATCTAAGATGTCATGGAGTGCTCCCATAACTAAGTACCCCCATCTCTCTTCCTCCTCCTCAAGTATGCATGTAAAATCACACTAGATGGATGTTAGATCACTATCATATCTCATAATATCTATCTATATATCTCTACTACCAAATAAAAATGTAAGTAATAATTCAACCATATTTATACCTCATTGTGCCTTAGATCCTATGGTCTCACCATCTGTGCAACCACCTATCATAGTCTCCTCATCTACATGGCCTCCTAATACCTCATCTGTAGGTTACCTCTTTAACTCAAACCTAACTATCATGACTCACTTCCATCTTAGCCTGTACCTAAACAATCTCTCTCTCATCTATCTCTTTTGTTGACTTACTAAGGATGATGATGGTATCTTCTCTCTCTTACTACCTCTATCAATGTCATGTCTTCAATGGTCATATCTCATCTATCTATAGAAATAATGGTGGTATATCTAGTATCTCTACCTCTACCTCCACCTCCTCTTGCTCTACCCCTCATTGTGCCTGACCGGTCCATGATCACTCCTAGCATGGCCTCAATGTTGGTCTCATTATCATTGGTTTGAGTCCCCTCTTCCCTCATGTCTCTCTCACATGCCAAGTCCACTACTCAAACATGAGTATCAATGTTATTAGATGAGCTAGAACCATCTACCCTAGTACTCATACCACCAGATGTGGCTCCCTCCACCATGTATAGTGTCATATCACCTCTCTCCTCTTTATCACTAGTCTAACTATGTACCAACTCTCCCAAGTAGTCACTAGATACTCATATGGTCACCATACTATGCTAATGCATCTCACCATCTATAACAATATCACATGGGGCACATACCACACTACTTGGTCCTCCCTCCATCTCCTCACTTGAGGTAACCTATCATCAACCACATGGGGTAACCCAACCAACCAATACATAGAAAAAATCTCATATATCCATGTTGTTCTTATTATGATCAGTCTCATGGTCTAATGTCCTCTGACCCAAATCTTGAACAAATCATGAATAAGCTAAACCTAGATGATAGATCTTAGATCATAGAGCACTCCCTCCTCCAACATCATCTAGATCAAGGATATCATGTATAGTGGTACCTTATCATCTGACTTGTGATAGAGCACTTGTTGTGTCACAAGGCCTATCACTACCTTCTAAAGATCCAAAATATGTGATATATAAAAATCATATATACTCACTCTCCACCCTATTAATATCATCTCTCAACCTATATCCCACATGGATAAGGCTCCCCTCTCCTCTATATTATCTAATATCCCTATGATCACTAGTGTTCCTAATATAGGTAGTCTAAATATGGAATGGACATTCTCTAGTGTGATAGCCAGATCTATCACATCCCCATACACCTTCCATTTTAAGGTTTTTTTCAATCATTCCTAACATCTAAGGAACATGACCAATGCATCTGCACTGAGGGGGTTCTTGCACATATCTAATATACCTCCTAGACCCATGACTACCAATTTATCTCTATCTCCATCTATCAATCTCTCTAACAAATTTAACAACTAAGAAACATCTAACAACCTCTAAAATTATGGTCATCTTTGCAATTAAGAAATACCAAAAGATGTATTAGTTATTCCATGTCATGTATAATAATAATACATTCTTTATACCTTCTATTTTTTAAAAAAACAAGTACTATTTATTCATTTTTATCCTTTCTATACTATTTTGGTCCCTCTTACCCTTCTTTGGTCATTTCAAGCCATTTTATCCCTCATTCAGCTTTCAACACACTTTTTTGTGTTTATTTTGGTTTCTTAGTCAACCTAATTTGACCAAATTTTCCCCATTTTTGTCTTATTTTATCTTAAATTTCTTATTTTTCCTCTTATCTTCTTCTCTCTAGTGTTAAGTTTCCATTATGGCCCTTATGAACCAACTGGACACATTTCCACTAGGTCAACCTATACCTACTACATTGACCATGTGGATTTTACCTTATTTTCAACCTACTAGGTTGACTTGGTCGACCTAGTAGGTTTAGTGTGCTAACCTAATACATTTTTCTAAAAATTTGCATTTTTCTTTTTTTCTCCCTATTTCTTTCTAACCCATTTTTTATCTTCCTATTTTTTACCCTTAGAATCTAATTTTGTTGATTTTTGACATCGATAAATGCTTAAAAACAAATTTTATCAAAATTTCACTTAATTCAATATAAATTTCAAAATTTGGTTTAATATCCATAGTTGCATACCTGTTGTCACCTCTAGGTATCCCGCTCATGTATCATGTTGTCCTCTCACCATCCTAGCCTTGTTTGGTCTCAGAGCTCTCTTTCTTCTCTTTCACAATTTAGATTAGCATAATGATTTCTCTTTTTCCTATTTAAAATCACTTTTTTAGTAATTCAAATTCTTCAATTATTTCCTTTAGATTCCTTATTTTGCTCATATATTTATTTTTTCTTATTCATTTTATAAATCACAAAATGTATGGAAATCATGATGGCATAGAGATTATTTTCCACTACTATATACCTATCTTGAATTTTTTTTATTTTTGGCTGTTTTTTACACTAACTTTTGCAGGTTTGCCTAGTATCCTTTACATTAGATGCCTTCAATTTCTTACAATCTTCTTCTTTATATAAAACACTAAGGTAAGTTAAAGGTATGTGTTTTTAAATTCTATCCTTTTCATTTATCTTATTTTCTTCTTATTGCACCATACTTACCATCAATGTTGTGTATTATCATGTTCTATCTATGAAGCACCATATTGTGTTACACTTACGTGACATGTGATGAGATTTAACTAGGGCATATATATACACATAATATTTTAAAATATTTATTGATTACTGACACTTTGTATCTTTTAGGAACCTATTGAATCTTAATCTCTTTGAGTGCATGCCTTAAGGGGTACACTGAGAAAGGGGTGGGTAGACCATTGGTGCTTCATAATATTATTGTTCCTTTTGCCACTAGTCATCCACACTCTAGTGTCCTAAAACCTTGAACCCTAATCTTATAATTCTATTTCATATCCATTCTAGTAATTTCCATGCTTTATTCCTTCATTTTTTGCCTTGTTACCCTTTTGACCTATTCAACAAAATAGGTTGACTTGGTCAACCTAGTGTGTTTTGGGGACACTTTAGCTCTTTTGGATTATTAGCCTCTCAACTGACCTATCACAAACCTAGTCAATTAGCCTAAAAATGTACTAGGCTAACCCAATCGACCTAGTATAGTCAACATGTTCAAATGTTTTGAAGTAAGATAGTACTATATGTATAAGGTCATTCCTTGCCATTTCATAGGAGAGGTAAGATAGTACTATATGTTTAGAATCTCTATGTTGTGCAAGTTATTTAATTATTTTTAGAAGCTTTGTATTTTATTTTAGTCTCAAAAAAATTCATCTGTGGTATTTTACCATCTTGATATTATTGTTTGGAATAAATATCCTTTTCCCTTATATAAAAATATCTAAAATGCTACCTATGATTTCCAAATTTGTATGAGTCTGTGCTTAAAATAAATTCAACATATTTCCTTCTTTTTTATGTTTTTCAAGCAAGAATTTAGATATACTTTAAAATATTTGGTATAATCACTAGATTTTTAGTTTTTTTTAAATTTCAATTGTTTAACCCTTTTTCCCCATTAAAACCCTAGTTTAGGATTCAAAAGTAATAAAGAGCAATATTTCCACAAAATTGATATTTTATTAGCTTGCATCAGATTTATTGAAAGGAAGTTGGAATCCTCTGGAGATTGACCTCGAATTTTCAAGGTCTTCTGGCTTTGGAGTTTTTTCCATTGTATCATTAGGAAATTTCACAACAAGCTACATAATCAAGATAGGTGTAATCCTATGTGATAACAGTTATGGCATCCCTGGTGGGAAATGAATTTTATGATCCTTATATTATCCATTAAAGGATTTTAGTGTGTTAATCAGTAGATATTGAAATTCAAAATAGTTTATTCAACACTATGGAGAATACAAAGATAAAATCTAATAGTTTAAGTAATCTAAGCTATTAAAGATTATCAAAGATTGGGATTTAGGTGATATTCTTGGTCTTTTCCATTCTTTTAAATTGATCTAATCACCTGGTGACTCTGCTAGTATGTGCTTATTTTCAAAAGAGAAAACCTAATTTTTCCTTATTTTAATACTCTAATATGTCAATATTTCATGGAAGATATGCCTTTTCTACTCATACTTTTAAAAATACATTTTCTATGCCTTCATACCATCCATATCAGTCTAAAAATTATGTTAGGTTTCTCCCAAATAACCCTATCACATTAGGATATATTCATAATAATGGCCTCCCTCCCACCATAGTTCAACCTTATCAAGAACCTATTCATGCCCATGACCATCCTTGAGGAGGCTACCTTGCTCCCAATCTACATTATTACCTTCCTAATCAGCCTTAAGAGAGCATCAATGATATAAAGCTTGATTTCTAGAGATAACTAATGGAGATTGAAAGAAAGGAATATAGTAGGAAATAAGAAGAACTTGTTTATCAATATAACACATATAAGCAAGAGGTATTGGGATAATTTTGATATGAAGAAGAGTGCTTGGCTAGGAAAATTACAACGAAGGAGGATCAAATGAATAAGTTATTTACATAGATGAAGAAATTGAATTGTAGCCAACCACCTCCACTCCTCCCTTTCCTAGCTTCAAGTAAGATAAATCCTTTGCACTTTCAAGTAAATCCACTAATTTCAAGGTCCCAAGTTTTAAAGGCCCCCCTTCCTTGAAAGAGACTACCCCCATTCCTCCCCAAAAACCTCAAGCACAGTCATGGTAGCCTTCTTGGACCATACATCCCAAATTCACAATTCCAAAACTTATAAAATCCCCATCCTCTATGCTAATTGAAGCCTCTTACCCTCCCACCATCTCCCTTTTCAAAGGAGGATCAGTTAAATGGAAGGCAAGTGAAGACCATTTATATGAGGAGGAGGATATTTCAAGTAAGTATGATGAATAAATCATCATTAGCATTCCTCTTTATGCCATTAAATCAAAAATAATATAGCTATTATAGGAAGAGGATGAACAAAATTATCTTGCACAATAGGGTAGCTCATAGGGGTGAGATGATTAGGTACTGTCTTGGATAAATGAGATTCTATTTGGTATGGAAGAAAATGAGATTGGTCATGAATTTATAATGAGGCCTCTTATGTAGAAGAGAAAAGAGAATCTAGAGGAGTTTTGTTTAAGCATTGGCATTAAACCAACATCTATTAATAGGGAAAACTATGAGAAAATAAGAATAACAAGAGGAAGTGGATGCTATGTACCTAAGGATATGATATATTAATGTATATGGGTTGATGGAGATGCTGACATGTGGCACACATCCCCTTAGTTATATGGGTACAATATATTAGGATAATGGAGTAACCTATGGAATTAGTGCATTGGGTAAAGGTTAGCCTACATTGGGATTATGAGGTTACCCATCCATGGGTTAGATTGATGTATATATATAGAAGATGATTATCTTGGTAAAGATATCAAGTAAGCGTTGAGTCTTCTATTGTAAGAGGTTATTGGAGGTTGTCCCCTTGAAGAGACATTATGGATTTATTTCTTCCTAAAGTAGTATTATATGGTGTTTCCCTACCTTAAGGGTATTTATACATATATTGAATATTTGAATCATATCAAGATCATATCAAGTGGCATCAGAGCTTTGATTTGGGTAATTTGTGGATTGAAACCCTAGTTTTGTTGAATCATCAATAACTTTTGATTGGTTGTGAATTTTTCCACAAAATTTTTAATGGATATGGAGAATATTTTAAATAAGTCAAAATAAAAAAATAGAGATATTTTGATTAGTTTTGAGGGATTTATTTTTATTTTAGGTTTTGTAATAATCTCACTATATCTTCCCTAATATAAGTAATTTTTATTCAAAATTTTTAGTGGAGATGTAAAAATTTATAAACAAAACAAAGAAAAAATTTCAGAATTTTTTGAGTTGTTTGGAATGATTTGTTGCGATTTTATGGATCAGTTTTGTATGAGTTATTGATATTTTAGTGTTTCTTGAACCCTAATTTGTTTATGGATCATGGAGTTGAAAAAATTTTTAGGGGAAGATGATGTTGATGCAAGAGAATGGTGGCTCAATTTAAGGAGAATAATATTAAAACAATTTTATAGAAAATAGAATTATCTCTTTCTTTGTTTGGGCCTACACAACATTGGTGGTGTAATCAATTAAGGTTTGCGCAACATTTTTCTTCATGGGAAGCAATGGAACAAATATTCCTAGATCGATGGGGTATAAAAGAAAAATATGACGTGGAAGAGGAAGAAAATAATGATGATAAAGAAGAAGAAGAAGAAGAAGAAGAAGAAGAAGAAGAAGAAGAAGAAGAAGAAGAAGAAGAAGAAGAAGAAGAAGAGGGTTTAAATAATTTGGCTCCAAAGAAATCTGAGCCAATTTTTTAATTTAATGGATGCATTCAAAAGAAGAAGGTGATTGTGTCCATAAACCCTACCAGAAAGTATAACTTCATTAACATGAATGTAGCCAAGCATCTACATGTTCAAACAAATAATATCAAGGAGGTTCAAGTAGATGGTAATAATATTTCAATGTTTAAAGATTTTAAGCTAATTATGGAAAAATATGTTTTGCGTTCAGATTTTTATGCTTTGGATATGGATGATGTGGATATAGTTCTTGGATATCCATGGTTAGAGACTTTGTGAATAATGAATATTAATGTTTAGAAAATTTTCATGAAATTTTGGTATAGGAAAAATAAGATCATTTTACAAGATATCATAGTGAAAAAGGCACTAATAACAATCTAGGTAGATCATGAGGATGAGATTGAAACATGTGATGAAGATCATGATGAAGATTCAAATGATATAGATAAAGAAACACTAAAAATGAACACTTCATCTATTCAAGAGATAAAGAAGGAAAATGTAGGAGTGGTAGAAGCAAAGGTGGATAACGTCAAAGTATTGGAAAAGGTTGAGGTATATAGACACCCACATCATCAAGAGAGAAAAAATCATGGAACAAAGTGAGGAAGTGTCATAACAAAAATCATTTTGTTTATATAATAAATAAAATTTCCAATCATTATGGATATGCATGGAATCCAAAGAGAAAATACTATGGCACATGGAATGAATGGGAAAATCACTATGATTATGCATGGAAGAATACCTACTATGGTCATGGTTGGAATCAGAGTAGTGCAGAGGAATATGGTACATGGAGTAAAAATAAGAATAATTATGATTGGACACCAAAGCGATAAAATTATTATCATGAACAAAATCATAGGAGCATAATGGAATTTGGAAATAAGTTTTGAGAGATATCACCTGCCAAGATCACATATGGATGGCTAGATGATCGAGATTAGAGAAAAGTGTGCAATGATTTGAAGTGCAACAATTATTTAGTTTCTTCCTATGTTTTGGGGAGAAAACATGTCAAAGAGGGAAGTAATGTTATGTACCTAGGGATATGATATATTAATATATATGGGTTGATGGAGATGTTGACATGTGGCACACATCCCCTTAGTTGGTTATATGGGTACAATATATTAGGATAATGGAGTAACTTATGGAATTATTACATTGGTAATCTACATTGGGATTAGGAGGTTACCCATCCATGTATTAGATATATGTATATATATAGGAGATGCTTATCATGGTAAAGATATCAAGGAAGTATTGAGTCTTCTATTATAAGAGGATATCAAAGGTTGTCCACTCGAAGATACATTGTGGAGTTATTCCTTCCTAAAGGAGTATTATATGGTATTTCCATACCTTAAGGGTATTTTTACATATATTGAATATCAAGCCCTTATCAACGGATGTGTTCCTAGCTCAAACACTTAGATAGGTGCATCCCAATTAATAGGATGATGGAGAAATAAAATGCATAAGGGAGGGAAATTTTGATTGCTCAAAATTTGTCTTGACAAGAGGGTGCCCTATTAGGTACATAGATCGATTATAAGCTGGTAAGGAGGAAACATCACATGTTACACTTAATTTAGAGCATAAAATTGAGAATAAAAAAGAGTAGGATCAGCTTGCCTTGTAGACACCGCAAATGTGTCTGCACCTTGGTTCTCCCCCCTTGTCCACCTCAAACCCATATCCTAACCCTTGGCCTTAGTCCCCTCCACTCACTTGATTAGAATAACTTAAATATTTTAATTAAGTGGCCCCCTTTCCACCCCACCCTTGCCACCTTGGATCCTCCCTTGAATCCCTCCACCTTCCTCTTAGCCTTTATTATGCCAAATCTCCTCATTATCTTCCGCCCGCGCCCATTTAAGCATCCTCATAACCGTTCTTCCCACAATCCCTCACCCGATGGCGTGCAAGAACGGGCAGAGGCTATTTTTAGTCTCTGTCCCCATTCTGCCACTGCCGACGTCGGCGACCCTTCGGCCGACGTCAGTGAAACTGCCGACGTCAGCAGCCTTCAAGACCCCTTTCTACATCCGTTGCAGCCCCTGGACCCTTGAGCTCGCAAACAAAATTCTCTTGGCATTTTGGCATTCGTTTCTTCTCCCTCTGGACCTCGTGCAACAACAGCAATAGGTGCAGGGATTCTTGAGCAGAGATTTTCTCTTGCAAAGTCTTCTGTGGTCTCAGCAACAGCTCTTCCACTCTTCATTCAGTAAGCTTAAAAGGTAAGCACAGTCTATTATTTCATTTCATTTCTTTTCTTTAGTGTTCAGTTGCTTGGCATCTGCTCTCTTCCCACTCCCTCTGTCCTACCCCCTGAGAGGTTGAAAAGCCTTCTCAAGGCCTATCCTCTATCCATCTCCCTTTCCTCTGTCATCCCTTCAGTTCAATCCCAGACAACTCCCTCATCCCTCCTTCCAACAAAGACCCTGTATCGGGTACCTAATCAGAACCTGACCATTTCCCAGTCCATTCAAAGTCGTCCCTGAACTCTGTCTCGACCCTGTCCACAAACCGAACCCATCCACAGCCCAGAAATCTGACCAGACTCGACTACAGGCCACTACCCCGACCGACGCCGGTTACTTCCCTGACCGATGTCAGCAAGATAACCGAAGTCGGCAGACCAAATAACCGACGCCGGCAACATTTCTGACCTCGACGACTGTCATCAGCCTGACAGCCCCTTTCAGGTAATCATTTGTCTTTTCTTTCCTTTCTAATTTATTTATCACTTCTGTATTTTGGCATTCTATATTTTCTTGGTCTTTTATCTGTCTGTTATCAGTGGGTTGACCTCCCTTGAGGAAGTTTTCACACTTCTGGGAACAAGCTTTCGCTTGGCAACCCACTGCCTATCCATCTAACATTTTCTTGTCCAAGTTCTTTTTCTTTGCAGGTGTCATTCCTCCACAGCCAAAGAGGGGTGCTCACAAGCGTCTGGATTACGGTGCGCAGTCTTTAGTCCAGGTACTTCTAGCCTTGTCCATTTCTTTAGTTTCTTTATTCATCTTTTGAATGTAGAAAGAGAATTAGTGATAGAAACATTCTGGCACGCCCGGTGGGACCTTAGGTTCTTCCTCGGGTTCCTCTTCCTTTCATTCATTTAGGTGCATTTAGGCTCCTTCCTTCTTGTCTCTTTCTTCTATTCCAAATGACACTATAAGCAGGACTAAAATGAATCTTTCTTCCTTGCATTTCTAGACTAGTCTAAACATCATACTCTCAACCCTTTCTCAAACTTTGTCTTCATAACAAATCTCACATTTCAACTTGGGCTTAAAACGTACCGCACTTTCATTTTTGCTTGTGCTTGCATTAGTCCACATCTAGTAACTTAAATCTGCATATTGAATAAATCGTAGACACTTGATGTTACACTACCAGACCACATGCACTAAAACGAACATAAAACTTACTTGAGACAAGGCCCGACTAGGATTTCATCCCCCAACGGATACCTTACCCATCCTGGTGACCCTACTTGGATTTCATCACCAAGGGGGAAGCCCACTCTGTTCTCTGGCGGAGGATAAACTCTAGGCGAGGTATATCTTGGCTAAGCGAGACCAGCTAACCACTGGAATTGTGAAGTGAGGGGAGCTTGATCCTTAGCACCAGGCCACGTACCAGACCCTAACACAAATTTTTGAGCACCTAAAACAAGACCCGAAACCAGCTCTAGACTACCTCTTCTAGGACCTTTCTTACAGCCAATCTCCCCAAACATTCATCTAAGGCATAAGCCACAGATTCTAAGATTAATTCCTAGGATTTATCACTTAGGCTTGTCTGTCTCTTTCTGTTTTCTTCTTCTCATTTGTTTGTTTGAGTGTGTGAGGACGCTTTCTTCATTGTTTTTCCAAGAATCTTAAAATCTTTTGGTTCTCTGGAAGACACAGTCACTGGCATCGGCTCTGTCACCGACGTCGGCTTTCCTGTCTTACCGGCATCGGTTATCTGACCGACGTCGGCTATCTTCCTTACCGACATCAGTTTTTAAACTGACGTCAGTCTCTGTCACTGTCCTTTTTTTTCAAAACCAGTAGCCTAAAACCTGTCCCTTCTCTGTCAAAAACTCCCTCCTAGTTTTTTGAAACTAAACAACACAGTTCCTGAAACCTGAACCTTCTTTGCCTTGCATGGTTTTGACTCGTAGCCAAGCCAAGGCTCTTGTCAACCACGCTAGCCGTCAACCACTTCCATCTACTCCGTCTGTGACCAAGCCTACAATGGAGTTCAACTCAGAGACCGAAAGAACTCCCATTCGTCCGACCCCGCCGTAGACTCCTATTGTCCAAGAAGGGGACCAAGATTTCGAACGATTCTTGGACCTCAACGTCAAGGCTTTGCAACACTATCTCGCACATAGCTGAATGCAAGACTCCTTGGGTAATCCAATCTACGGAATGCCAACCTCTCTTACCGTGACTATGGCTGTATCGATGGCATCTGTAGTTCAACCCTTGGACACTCGAGCCATCACTTCGACCACTGACCAGACTTTGACCAATCCTCCAGGTGTGGCCTCTCCCTCTATCATTGGGCCCACTTCCACTGGGGTTCTGGCCCCCTGTCAACCTCAACCCGCTCAACTGCTATCCACTCCTTTTCAAAACCTTATCGTCTCTATTCCGCCTACCCTGGCCCCTATCAACACTAGGGTGGCTTCCTACCCCTTGGCCCCTGCTACCACAGTCCAACCTCTCATGGTAACATCGGGCCTAGCTATGCCTTCTACCCAACCACCTTTAGCCTCTTCATCTATCCCTACGACTAGTTACCCCTACGTTGCGCCTTTACAGGGGCAACCGACTACATCGTATGCCTCCCCTAGCCTCTTCCAAGCACCCTACAACTTAGGGGGTGTGCCACCCGTCAATCCGTCGGCAGATATCATCAAGATGCTGATAGACAAGATGACCAGTCTAGAGACCTCTGTTTCTGGCTCTCGCAACGCTCTCTCATACGATCAAATCTATAATGAGCCCATTCATCCTTCTATCCCAATCAGACCATATCCTAGCCAGTGGGAGCTTCTGAAGTTTTCTCGCTTTCAAAGCAAGGAAGACCCACAGCAACACTTGCGGGCATTCAGACATGCCTGTTACCTCATTGCCCATGACGATGTGTTGCTCTTACGCATGTTTCCTATGTCTCTCTCGGGTGCTACGCTCGACTGGTACAGCTCCCTTCCTAGCCATTCTCTCTTCTCATTCACACAATTGGCCCAGCTCTTCCTCAATCACTTTTCCATCAACATAACCAAGAAGGTCTCAATCACGGACCTCTATTCTATCTGGCAATTTGAGGACGAGTCCATAGCCGACTTCATTGCTCGATGGAGAGGCCTCATCAATCAACTCTCATTTTCCTTACCCCAGGCCGAGCTTATTGAACTCTTCTCCCAAGCTTGTGCCAGGCATATTTCTTCCACCCTGAGGGTTCAAACCTTCCGCACCTTCGATGAAGCCTTCACGATGGCCCGCAAACTTGAGTTACGTGCCATCGAGGAAAATAAAGTCAAGTTGCGGAGCAAGAATCCCAGCTCTAAGACCAATGACTCTTCTTCTGCTAAGCCATCATCATCCAATTCTAAATCCAAGGCTTTAGCTAATGCCGTGGTTGTTAGACCTTCATCTTCTTCGACCAATCAGCCTGAGCCATCCACATCTCAGAGCGCCACTCGCCAATTCCAGCAAAGATACGTACAATGACGATATACTCCTCTCGGAGAATCATACGCGTCTGTGTTGGAAAAGCTTGTTCAATAGGGGGTCCTCAATCTCTCTCAAGCCTAACCTCATCCACAATTTGATCCCTCACACGCCATCCCTGCGTGGTATAGGGAACAAGACTTCTGCAGCTTCCACTGTGTTAAGGGACATGACACGGAAAACTGCAAAACTTTTAAGAACATAATCCAAGACATGCTTGAAAAAGGGGACCTCATCTTAGACAATCCTAATGCACCCCCTAATCAGGCCATTGACATCTTCAAACAGCCATTCCCTAATCATCCGCCAACTCAAAACAATGTCCAGACCTTAATTGACGACAATCATGAGCACAACATTCGAACAGTCAATACGGTCTCTCCCTTCGTCCCCAATCAACCTCAAGAGGTTAGGCCATCAATCAGTCTATCACATGTGGACGAACCTCTTTCCCCGGCTAGTTCTCCATCGACCTCTCTCATCTTGGAGGATGCCTCAGCTTTACCAGCTCCACCGGTCTCACCATCCTCCTTTCTGCTGCCTATGGAGGACCCGACCCTTCCTACTCCTCAACCGCAAGTGGAGGGTACCATCATCCCTGCCCTTTACCCGCTTGAGGAGCCTCGCTCCCCAGTTTCTTCTCCACCTAGGGAAGAACCTGTCTCCCCTTCGTCTTCATCTAAATCTGTCATGACTTCACCATACCATGCGTCTAAGACTACTACCCCCATCTCGTCTTCAACCTCGCAACCATCAACATCTTCTTCTCAGCCATTTTCCTGGTTAGTGGAGAAAATTGAACTTCTCCCTCTGAGGAAAGTGATGCCTCAGGTGTTGTGGGAGCGTCTTAAATCCCTTCAACATACCCGTGCTCTCTCATCACATGCTGCTAATCTTTCCAAGGCAGAATCTCTTCAGACTCTTGACAAAGACCGGACTCTCAAACCTCAACCAAACCCAAAACCTGCATCTCTCTCATCTAAGCCTATCAAATCACTTGGCATTCATCCTGTCTCCACCCTCACTCACCCGCAAGTGAAGGTGGACCTAGACCAGACCTCGACCAGTAGTAGTCTTCCAACCAAGTCAAAGAAGACTGCCAGACCACAGAAGCGAACGCCTCCTTCCCCGTCACCATTGCCATCCATCTTGGGCCCCCATCCTTCGACCCTGGCTAGAATCCTTCCCACTCCGGCCTCCAATCAAAATGTGTTGCCTCCTTTGCTTCCTCTGCCTACCTCCAGCTGTCCCTCTCCCAAAAAGGCGGTACCAATCACCAAGAAGATGTCGTCTCTGCCTGTCACCGCACCATCAACCCATAAGGTGGTACGGAAACCTCTTCCAACTTTGCCTAAGCAAAAGTCACCGACCTCACGCATATCAAATAGCACGGACCCTCTAGGGGGCTCATACTCATTGATATTGCACTGACTTTTACAGAATTCTGACATAACCCTTCCACCCATCAAGCCTTTCCAACCTCTCGGGTCCAAGCCCTCCTAGTTCGACGATATGAAAATCTGCTTATATCATCGTACACCATGACACGACACTGAGACTTGATGTGCCCTCAAAGCCGTCATCCACCGCTATATGGAGAAAGACACTCTTCTCCTTGAGGACACTCTTAACCAAACCCTGACTCCTTCCCATCCAACCTCGTCAACCACGTCAACATCTCACCAGCAAGACATGACCCCTTCTTCACCTCCTATTTTCGAAATCAATGCTATCCGTATAACCACTAGGTCGCAAAAGGACAAGGCAAAAGAAAAAGCCGCCATTCCTTGGACCTATCCCTTCGTCAAGCCACCTCTTGCGCCCAAGCCTAAAATTTCTATCCTTGGCGCATCCCAGCCTTCTTCGTCTTCCTCTTCTGGGCCAATTCACGACTCCATGCTGAGGCAGCTTCACCAGACACCTATAAAGATGTCTCTTTATGACCTTATCCAAACCTCGCCTTAGCACCGATAAGCCCTCATCCAAGCCTTGCAGGCAGCGGAGGTCCAACTCGAGGACCCCCAACCACTCGCTGCCCTTGTCCATTCTTTATCTCCTATCACCTCCATCACATTCAGTGATTCTGAGATTCCCACATCTAACACGGAAGA
The DNA here is from genome assembly GCA_037957365.1 of Torreya grandis. Taxonomy (NCBI): domain Eukaryota; kingdom Viridiplantae; phylum Streptophyta; class Pinopsida; order Cupressales; family Taxaceae; genus Torreya; species Torreya grandis. The sequence goes on from JARHVA010000197.1 coordinate 3,935,798, forward strand.
TCAGGACGCCGCCCTCTTCATCACTGCCTATGTTGATCAGACATGCATTAAATGCATTATGATCGATGGCGGTGCTAGCATCAACATAATCTCTACCCATGCCTTTGACCAGTTGGCTCTTCCCAAGAATTGCGTCTCCAAAACTGACGCGATCTTGCGCTCTTTCAATGACACCACTGCCATGACCATTGGCACCGTCATCCTTCACATTCGCATTGGTCCATGCACATCCTGGAGCTCTTCTATATTATCGAAGGAGAGTTTCAATATAACATTCTACTGGCTGACCTTGGATCCGTGCCATGGCCTGTGTCCCCTCCACCCTGCACCGTTGTGTGAAGTTTGAGCATGACGGGCAAGTCCACACCATCCCCGCTAACCCTTCACCCTTCAAGACTTGCAACACCACCTATCATCCCAACGATGTTCTTATTCCCATCAAGCCGTCAACTCCGGCACCGCCTCCATCTATGGAAGCTTCGACCAGTTCGCAATCGGCGGTCGCCCTCACCCCTCCTCTTCAAGCGCCAACCAAAGACCCCATGGAAGACGTCTTCCAACGACTATCACTTGGGGAATATCGCTTGTTGACCCTAGACATGTTCCAAACTCCGCAAGAGTATGGATGCCTTCACCTCAGTCCCAATTACGACCATCGGATCGGGATGGTCGTGCCTTATGGTCCTCCTCACTTCTGAACCAACTTTGTCTATGGGCGGCTCAATCAAGCTCCTACCAACGGCAATTCCCTCTCTTCACCCCAACCTTTCACATCTGATTTCTCGTTTCTTGGCAACCCCGCCTTTGCACACACTTACCTTTACAGGTGTGCATGGAAGGGTTTTGGTTTCGGACATTATGAGCAGGGCTCCCATCAGCCCATCGAGTCGCTCAATGATGACGATGCCAAGAAACGGTATGGCCTGGGATATCATGACCCCACTCAGGCCCCTTTCGACCTTTGTCCTGAGCCAACCATTGACCAATCTCCTCCAAACTCACCCATCTCTCCTTCGTCACCTACGGAGTCGGTGGTTTCCATCCCTCCTAGTTTTTTTTTTCCATAAACACCATTCACCTGGAACCCCTGACCTATCAGCTCAATGGGGTGTCCTGGTCTCTTCCTCTCATTTTTCCTAGCATGATAGAGGATGAGTCGGCAACCATTCACACTGTCCACTGCATTGACGATGATGCCATCCTTTCCTACATGGGTGCCGATGACTCTTTCATCCAGCATTCCCTCCCTTCTGAGACCCAGGTTATGTTAAATGAATCCACCATTGACATCAACCTCCCTTCTTCTTCTGATGTTCCTCACGTCTTAAAGATTGGTCAATCTTTAGACGCTCAGGAGCAGCTTGACTATGCCCAGTTCCTTTCCAACCATAGCAAGGCCTTTGCTTGGACTTACAGCGACATGCTTGGCATCGACCCCACCATTGCTACCCATAACATTGTCACCAAACCAAAGGCTAAGCCTGTTAGGAAAAAGCTTCGAAAGATGCATCCTCGCGTTGCGCTCCTTGTCAAAGAGGAGCTTCAACACTTTCTTTCTATCTCCTTCATCTAACCCATCGATTATCTGCAGTGGGTCTCTAACATCATCCCAGTTACTAAAGCAACTGGGGGGATTCGGATCTGCACGAACTATCACGACCTTAACCTAGCCTGTCCCAAAGATGACTTCCCTCTTCCTGACATTGACCAGCTTGTTGATCTCAAGGCCGACCATGAGATGCTATCTCTCATGGATGGTTTTTCATGATACAATCAAATCCTGATCGCATTGGAAGATCAGCACAAGACTACCTTTATCACCCCATGGGGGACTTTCTGCTATCGAGTCATGCCTTTCGGCTTGAAAAATGCTAGTGCCACATATCAGCGCGCCATGACCTATATTTTCCATGATCTCCTCCACAAAATCATGGAGGACTATGTGGATGACCTTCTCGACAAGTCCAAACTTTGCCGCGACCACTTGACCATTCTCAAAATCATCTTCTCTCGCCTTCTTCAATACAATGTCTGCCTTAACCCCAAGAAGTGTGTCTTTGGGGTCCTCTCAGGCAAGCTTCTCGGCTTCATCGTTTCCTTCCGTGGTATCGAGATAGATCCTGCCAAGATCTATGCTATCCTCGAAATGCCACCCCTGACCAATCTCAAGCAGCTTCGCAGTCTACAAGGGAAGCTCCAGTCCATCCGTCGTTTCATCTCGTAGCTTTCAGACCGCTGCCAACCTTTTCATCATCTCCTTAAGGAGGACGTCTCCTTTAAATGGGATGAGAACTGTCAAGAGGCTTTTGAAGCCCTCAAAATCTATCTGGTCTCTCCACCAGTCCTCATTCCACCTAAAGATGACCAACCCTTTTACCTTTATATCTCTGCCACCAACCATTTGTTAGGTGCCATGATCACGCACCGAGACGAGCATCATCATGAGCAAGCGGTTTACTACATCAGCCGAACACTAGTCGACTATGAAACTCGGTATACTCATACTGAGAAACTCTGTTTGGCATTAGTCTTTTCTGCCACCAAGCTCTGCCACTATATTCTCAACCACAAAACCTTTGTCGTCACTCACACCGACCCTCTCAAGTACATGCACTCCAAGCCATATCAGAATCAACGTATGGCTCGGTGGCTCATGCTGCTTGCTGAGTTTGACCTCGAATTCATCCAGCAAAAATCTATCAAGGGGCAAACCATCGCTGACCAACTAGCAGATGCCCCTCTTCCTGACAATCAACCTTCACAGTTTGAGTTCCCTGACGAGTCTATCGCCACACTTTCCACCGATGACACTGTCTACCAAATGACCATGTTCTTTAACGGCTCCAAATGTCAACTCGATGGGGGTGCAGGGGTCATCGTCATCCCACTCAAAGGGGATCCCATGCCTCTATCTTTCAAGCTTGACTTTGATTGTACCAATAATATGGTCGAATATGAGGCCTTAATTTTGGGACTTCAGACTGCCCTTTCCCTCCATATCAAGTCTATCAACATCTTCGGTGACTCGCAGCTCATCGTCAATCAAGTTAACGGTTCCTATCTTTGTAAAAACAAAGTTTTGTAGAGGTATAAGAATCGTGCTGACCTTCTTTTGGCATCTTTCGACCATTATCTCTTGCAGACTATTCCATGCTCTATGAACAAGTTTGCTGACACCATGGCTTCTCTTGCTTCGCATATCCCGTCTTCATCATCGTCATATTGACTTTTTGTCACCGTGCATCACGTACCTTTGCCTTCATACATCTCCCCTCACATCAACCATATCAACACTATCAATTCTAGCCCACGAGATGACTGGTATAAGCAACTTGTGGACTACTTGTCTCTTTCTGTCACTCCTCCCAACCTCTCTAGCACTGTGCGGCAAGCCTTCATCAAGCGCACAGCTCACTATACCATGCTAGGGGGTCTCCTCTATAAGCGAGGCTTTGACGGCCTCCTTCTTCGTTGTCTCACCTCCACTAAAGCTCCTCAAGCCATAAAACAAGTCCATGATGGGATTTGTGGTGGACACTTCAGTGGAAACTCGGTTGCCAAGCGCATCCTTCGCCTGGGTTATTATTGGCCCACCCTTCATCAAGACTGCAGCGACTATGTTCGGCGGTGCATCAAGTGTCAACAGCACTCTAACCTGCTTCATCTCCCCAGCCACGCCTTGCAAGTCGCTCAGGATTTTTGGCCTTTCTCTTAGTGGGGCTTGGATCTCATCGGTGAGATCAACCCTCACTCATCCCTTCGTCATCAGTCCGTCATCACTGCCACTGAGTATTTCACCAAGTGGGTGGAAGCCATTCCTCTTGTCTCCACAAAAGCCGACAAAATTGTCGACTTCATTAGCAGCCACATCATCTGTCATTTCGGTGTCCCTCACAAAATCATCACCGACAATGGCAAGTCCTTCAAAAACAAGACTGTTTAAAAACTATGCGACTCATTTGGCATCAAACTCAGCTTTTCTTCGCCTTACTACCCACAAGAAAATGGGCAGGCCGAGGCTTCCAACAAAATTCTGACTAAAACTCTCATGAAGGTGGTAGACGACACAGGAAGGGATTGGCACATTCATATTCCCTTCGCTTTGTGGGCCTACCGCACTAGCATCCAAACCTCTACGGGTGCTACTCCTTTCTCCCTCGTGTACAGAACAGAGGCTGTCTTACCTCTCAAAGTACAGATCCCATCTCTCCGCATCTCCCTGCATGACATTCTCTCCAACGATGACTTTCGTCAAGATCACTTAGCTCAACTTGAGTTACTCGACGAGCGCCGTCTTGCTGCCCTCAATCATCTCCATGTCTACCAAAGCCGCATAAAGTGAGCCTACGACAAAAATCTGCGAGAACGAGATTTCAACATCGGAGACCTCGTCCTCAAAGAGAATCAGCACGTGACCAATATGGAGTAAAGTAAACGAGGCAAATTCACCCCCAATTGGCTTGGACCTTTTATCATCACGCACAAGTATGGGTCAGGGACTTATCATCTATCCTCCCTCGACGGACGGCCAGAACCTGAGCCTCTTAATGTGTTGCATCTTCGACCATTCTTTTGTTAGGCGAGTACTCGTCTACTTGACATGTAACTTGAGCTCATCCCTTGAGCAATCCTCATCCTCTTAATCCTCATTCCTTTCAACCCTATTCCCCTTTAACAAGTCCTTTACAACCCTTTTATGACGTATGGATGCTTTGTCCTAATAAAAGGGAGTCCTTGAACTTCTACAGTCTTGTCCATGACAAAAAAAAATCAAGATGTCAAAACATAATCCAAGGTCACAAAATCAAATCAAAAAGATAGACTGCTCCCTCGAAGGATAGCTGTACTATCATTGCTGTAACTAATAGACTGATCCCTCGAAGGACAGCTATTCAAACATTATATAAAGCAAAAATATAGACCACTCCCTCGAAGGATGGCTATGACTAAATCTTGCTACAAACAACAACCTTTCTTAGAAGCTTCCCACATTGATCAGCTTCACAACATGACCACTAATCAAATGACATCATTATGTGGACTTTCCGCATCGATCAGTTCACCGTCAAAAAAAAAAAAAAAGTCATGGGCTTGACTTGTAGTTGTCTCAGGGTCTCCTATAAAAAGGGGCAAGGTTCTTCCTACTCTTAAACTGGGTTACCCTATCCTCCTCCTATTACCCGCTCAAGGGACTTTGAGCTCACTTTAATGTCAAAGTGATTTGATTACCGCTCTAACACAACACTGGTCAATGACGTAATGCATGAATGGGGCTTTTGTTCTAATAACCCCTATCTATGCTCCCTTTCTGGTCCTTGTCAATGAAAGAGCGATTTGCCTTTCACCTTTTTTCTACACTTTGGTCACATTTAATCACATCAATTATCGACTCGAACCAAGCTATCTTTCATCCTCATGGCATTAGACACCATCCTCGTCCATTTCACATAGTTTCTATGGACACCAATACACATGGAAACTACCGACCAGACCCAATTTATGTTAAGCATAAACCAATACTTGCTGAAGCATAAATAGACTTCCATTCATTTCTAGCATACATCCATCATGACTATGGAAACTTGCTAGGGATGAAAGCCTCTTGACCACTGTGACATCTGTAGCATCATCTTACCCTCATCGTTTTGACACTTGACCACATCCAATCATCGACCAATCTTCTCAACAAGTCCGAACTACATTGGTCTGAGGCCCTATGACCAGGGCTATGTAGGCAGCACTCAGATAACACATCCTTTGAGGTTAGCTCGACCACCCTCGTTTGTTTGTCTCTTTGATGGACAAACCTTCTCGTTTGTGACCTTGATCACGACCAACTCCATTTTCTCTGACCAAGACCAATCATTTTCTTTGACCATTCCTCCCTTTTAGGGAGAACTACATTGGCCTGAGGCCCTTCACACAAGGGCTATGTAGGCAGCACTTAGATCACATGACATTTTCTGAGGTTAGCTCGGCCACATCCTTTCCTCCATCCATCCCCTTGACCAATGACCATTAGAGATCATGCGTATCTCCTTCGACCTTCGACTACTTCTAAGCCAATGTTGCCTTAGTTTTTTTGCGTGTGTGCTACCTCACAGCTGGTTAGTAGAATTATCTGCAGACTATTTTTGACCCTTCACAAGTATAGGATCGCAAGCCAGTTGATCCCTACTACTTGTGGCATTTTCATGTTTTTGGGAGCACTTCCTGAGCCTAGGATACCTGAAACACGACGACCATTTAGAGCTTCAGCTTAGATTGAGTAACCTGATCAGCAGATGACTAAATGCTGGGGCCTAGTTACTTCAATTTTGGCACTCCTTGACCCTCGACATGCGACAATTTGACCCAATCATCCCGTGAAGTGGTATACGCGCAATAACGACTATTGCAACATTTTTGCTCACACTCTTCTATCCATCTCTCTATCAAATCGACACTCGATCTCCAGTTCCCTTCTCTCGACTATCGCTTTGAGGGGGGAACACCTCAATCTTTTCCTGGGGCAACCAACTCCTGTTTTTGTCTTGCAGTTCGTCAAGAACAACCAACAAGACAAAAAAGGGCAAATGTAGACACCACAAATGTGTCTGCACCTTGGTTCTCCCCCCTTGTCCACCTCAAACCCATATCCTAACCCTTGGCCTTAGTCCCCTCCACTCACTTGATTAGAATAACTTAAATATTTTAATTAAGTGGCCCCCTTTCCACCCCACCCTTGCCACCTTGGATCCTCCCTTGAATCCCTCCACCTTCCTCTTAGCCTTTATTATGCCAAATCTCCTCATTATCTTCCGCCCGTGCCCATTTAAGCATCCTCATAACCGTTCTTCCCATAATCCCTCACCCGGCGGCGTGCAAGAACGGGCAGAGGCTATTTTTAGTCTCTGTCCCCATTTTGCCACTGCCGACGTCGGCGACCCTTCGGCCGACGTCAGTGAAACTGCCAGCGTCGGCAGCCTTCAAGACCCCTTTCTGCATTCGTTGCAGCCCCTGGACCCTTGAGCTCGCAAACAGAATTCTCTTGGCATTTTGGCATTCATTTCTTCTCCCTCTGGACCTCATGCAACAACATCAATAGGTGCAGGGATTCTTCAGCAGAGATTTCCTCTTGCAAAGTCTTCTGTGGTCTCAACAACAGCTCTTCCACTCTTCATTCAGCAAGCTTAAAAGGTAAGCACAGTCTGTTATTTCATTTCATTTCTTTTCTTTAGTGTTCAGTTGCTTGGCATCTGTTGTCTTCCCACTCCCTCTGTCCTACCCCCTGAGAGGTTGAAAAGCCTTCTTAGGGCCTGTCCTCTGTCCATCTCCCTTTCCTCTGTCATCCCTTCAGTTCAATCCCGGACAACTCCCTCATCCCTCCTGCCAACAAAGACCCTGTACCGGGCACCTAATCAGAACCTGACCATTTCCCAGTCCATTAAAAGTTGTCCCTAAACTCTGTCTCGACCCTGTCCACAAATCGGACCCGTCCACAGCCCAGAAATCCGACCAGACTCGACTACAGGCCACTGCCCCGACCGATGCCGGTTACTTCCCTGACCGACATCGGCAGGATAACCGAAGTCGGTAGACCAAATAACCGACGCCGGCAACATTTCCGACCTCGGTGACTGTCATCAGCCTGATAGCCCCTTTCAGGTAATCATTTGTCTTTTCTTTCCTTTCTAATTTATTTATCACTTCTGTATTCTGGCATTCTGTATTTTCTTGGTCTTTTATCTGTCTGTTATCAGTGGGTTGACCTCCCTTGAGGAAGTTTTCACACTTCTGGGAACAAGCTTTCGCTTGGCAACCCACTGCCTATCCATCTAACATTTTCTTGTCCAAGTTCTTTTTCTTTGCAGGTGTCATTCCTCCACAGCCAAAGAGGGGTGCTCACAAGCGTCTGGATTACGGTGCGCAGTCTTTAGTCCAGGTACTTCTAGCCTTGTCCATTTCTTTAGTTTCTTTATTCATCTTTTGAATGTAGAAAGTGAATTAGCGATAGAAACATTATATGGTATTTCCATACCTTAAGGGTATTTTTACATATATTGAATATCAAGCCCTTATCAACGGATGTGTTCCTAGCTCAATCACTTAGATAGGTGCATCCCAATTAATAGGATGATGGAGAAATAAAATGCATAAGGGAGGGAAATTTTGATTGCTCAAAATTTGTCTTGACAAGAGGGTGCCCTATTAGGTACATAGATCGATTATAAGCTGGTAAGGAGGAAACATCACATGTTACACTTAATTTAGAGCATAAAATTGAGAATAAAAAAGAGTAGGATCAGCTTGCCTATCCACTATAAGAAAGTTTTATGTTTAAATAATCCGATAGGTTAAGTGATTTTATTTATATTATTATAATTACATAAGTATATCATCAATTTTTTAACTATTCAATCCTCCATATTTGGTTGGTTTCCTTCAATCATTTAAAGAATATTAGATTAGTAAGAAAGGGCAGAAATTTTTTAAAACTAGTCAATGGATTTATTTAGATGGCCTTTTCATTGGTTAGTTTAGGATAGGTTAGTTGTTTGTTTTTTAATAAGTGTTTATGAAAAATTCACACTCATTAGAGGTTTCATTTCCTTAGGTTGTGTTATTTTTCCCCTATTTTTTTATATGTTTTTTTTCAATTTTGTTCATGTCTAAGCAAATCCTAGTTTGTTATTCCCTAGGTTAGAGATTCATCAGAATAGAAATTATTTCCATGCCCAATGAATAAATAAAATTTATTGAAAATTATTATTAGACAATCATTCCATAGAATTCATGAATCACCAAAACCCAAATTATGGAATCCATAACTTACCATGCACTTTGCACATTTTCACAATGTGAAAAATTCATGGTGGGATATAGATCCCACCATGCATCCATATAGTAGAATTCAAAATTTGGCATGCACTTTGATCATTTTAAAACATTAAAAGTGAATGATGGGATTAAAATCTAACATAACCTATAATACTCCCTCCATATAACTTGGAACCTTAGGTGCACATTACACATTTGCAAAATTGCAAAGTGAACCACAATCTTCATATTTTTCCAGCCATTTACCAATATATGTCATCATATGATGTGGAACCTCAAGTGAACTTTGCATGTTTCAAACATGAAAAGTGCCTTATGGGTTTCACCTCCCATTGAACCACATTTTCTAGAGTACAGAGATTGGACCTGATTCAAGCAGGTCTAACCTCTACCACTAAGCACTTCAATTTATGAAAGCCCCTTCATTTTCCATCCAAGATTTTATAATTGAGATCTAGGGATTTTCAAAAAATATAAGAATATACTTCCTTTTAAACCAGAGAATAGTCTTAAAAAATATTACCCCCAATGTCCCTGTGGAGACTGAACTTGCCTAAAACACATTCAACCCCTACCAACTTCTAGTACTTCATGGAAAGTGGACATGCTTCAAGCACCTTCCACTTCTATTGGAGACCTAATATGCTTCAAGCACCATGGAGACCTAACATGTTTCAAGCACCTTCAAGTTCTACTAGAGAGTGTAAGTGCTATAAACACCAATAGATTCTACCAAAGTCTAGATGCCTCCTAAAGAGATGAAATTCAATTCTAATGGCCCTAGAATGAATTCTAGTTTGGAGTCTGATATCATAGAGATCAAAGATACATATTTAGGTCACATTGACCTAGGATATTTTTGGGCTAAAATAGGGGAAAAATTCAAAAATGACTGCATACAAAGAATTTATGACTCTAATATTCCAAAAGTTGAAGGCTTAGAATGATAAGAAATCTAAAGAAGTTTGCACATTGATTAATCTTTCCACTATGTTAAATTTTTTCAAATGAAACATTTTAAGTTTTAATTTCATTACAGAGGTACAACTATATTTTTTATAGCTCTTTTTGAGAAAGATAAAGACATATTTTTACATTTTATATTCTTTGATAATGTAAAAGTTACAAAAATCACAAGTATAAATTACACTTTCCATTTTGATAAATGTGAATTTTTAAAAAGGTGAAAAATCATGAAGTGTAAATTTCACAATTCATTTTGTAAAAAGTGATAAAGACTTAGAAAGTTGTAAAAGTCTCACTTAAAGTTTTGCATGATAGGGTTTTACATGAAAGTAAACTTGGAATTATTTTCAATGTTATCTTTTATTTTGAAGGTCAAGTTCTATTTTAGGTGCCTATTTTGCATGAATAAGCTATTTTTAGTCACTATCAAATAAGGAAGCATTACATGAAAATCTTAAATTTGAACCATGCCATGCCATGCCATGATACACCCATGATCATGCCCGTCATGTTCATTCCATGTTGCAACCATTCCACAAGTCTAAAACTCAAAAAATATAAGAACTCACCTCTTTTTCATGAGGGTTTTTAGATTTACATGACTTTCTTCACTGGTCATTTGAGTTTTAACAACTACATGTCTTCTATGACATTTTTTATAAAAATGAGTAGACCCCATGGTCTAATCTATATTTTTGTTGTTAGTTATATTTTTTTGCATTTTGAATGTATTCACTACAAGCTGTAACCTTTGAAGAGAAATAAATTTGAAGTTTTACCTTTATTGTCTTTGGAATCTATATGTTGTGCAAGTTATTTGATTCTTTGTGGAAGATTTCCCTTTTATTTTAGTCTCAAGAAAATTTATCTATGATATTTTACCCTCTTGATAATATTGTTTCGAATAAAGATCCTTTTCCATTTTCTAAAAAATATCTAAAATGTTGCCTCTGATTTCCAAATTTATCTAAGTCTATGCTTAAAATAAATTCAACCTATTTCCTTCTCTTTTATATTTGTCAAGTGATTTAACTTTTTTAGGAATAATGGATTTTTAGTTCTAGTTTAGTTAAGGGTCTGGATTAATAAATCAATATGGAATATAGCAATAATTATAGCCCTAATTTGTGCCATTGTTTATCTTTTTTACCTTTCTAAAAATAACAATAAATAGGAAGAAATATAACTTATCAATAAATAAAGTAATATGGTTGATATAGAGGATAAAAATTGCTATGTAGGATTGGGAAGGTGTCATAAACCTAAATCTAGATTTCATTTAGTGAAAGGATAGGAACACTAAAAATTGAACACTTTGGTGTTTGGAGTTGTTGTTTGTTCTTGCCACTATTGTCCAAACTGATCATAAAGACCTAAAACTTTATAGGTAGTTTCATTGTGTCTATGTGGTCCTACCTATGAAAAATTGAGCAATATTTGTTGACATAACTCATTATAGAGATGATTTTATCCTCAAACCCTAATCCTCTATCATGCTTGATAGAATGATATTTGAGTCACTTGAGAAAAAATGGGGGTTAGTGTGTAAGATGCATTGAACATGTAATCTACACCCCTTATGTGGGCACTCTACCTACATACCAAAATTTTTAATATGGATCGATCTATATGTAGTTCTCCCAGCTAGTGTGCTTTGTGTAATAGTGTGATGTAGATGCAAAATACCAAATTCATAGTGTTTGAGGTGGCTAGGGACTGGTATAAGGATTTGCATAGGTGTGAAACTATGTTGGGTGACTTTATGAAGATAATAGGGAAGTTTACCTTAGTGATTTATTTGTAATCTTACTTTCTTTGTAAGTTTTGTCACCTCCCTTATAAATGACCTTTGAGTGGGATTTTATATGGAATAATTGGTCATGGTTCAGATGTATTCACACCAAACTAACATAATTAAGGTTAAGGACCAAATGAAAATGACCATTGGGTATCAAAGTATAAAAGGATATGAGTATTTAAAATAGGAAACTTTGGTTCTTAGTGCTATATTACAAATAGAGAACTCCTATCCTATAGGCTTGGGACCTAGGAGAATAGGTTTGGTATGGGGAATACTATCTAGCTAAGGTGGAATCAAGGTTTAAAATGTTTTGGATGACTGGTAATCAATAAAAAGGTGTCTATAAGGATCACAAGATCATGCAAAAAGGACCTATGAATGGGGTCTCACAAGCCACACTCAAACTACCAATTTGGACATTTTGTATGACTACATTTGCCCTTCCTTTATTCTAGTGATGTAACAAAGTGAAAAACTAAGATAAAGGAAAATGAGAAAGTGTACCTAAACTTACCTATAAGGGTGAAACCTATGAAGATGTGTGATGATGAGTGTGAATAGAGAGAGCATAGTGTGAAGTGTAAATCTACAAGATAAAAAAGGAATATATCTATTCTTACTATACATGTTATGTCTAAAATAAGAATGTACAAAGGATGGGTAAAAGAGAGAATAAGAGAAAGGAATGAATACACCTCATCAGGTACATAAACCAATTCCAAACATGTTGTGATGTTGAGTGATGCTAAATGATGTTAGGTATGTGGTATACCAAGCATAATATCATGAATGGATCTAAGTTCTCAATTCCCTAAGGGTGGCTCAAGAATATAAAGGTTTTCCCTTTGGATTTATCATCGCCCACTAAGTGAAGCTATGTGATCATGCATGTGTTAATCGATGTTTGGACTATGTGTCCAATCCATCTAAGTATGTGGATCAATAATATAAATTATGGGTAAAATAGAGAAGAAGAAAAAGGAAATAATATACCTCATCAGGTATATAAACCAATAAAAAACTTGTTGTGAGGTTGAGTGATGATGAGTGATGTTGACAGATGCTAAATTATGTTGTGTATGTATTGTATCATGAATAGAGCTAAGTGCTCAATTCCTTAAGGGTGGCTTAATAATATAAAGGTTATCCTTTTGGCTCCATCATCACCTATTAAGTGAAGTTATGTGATCATGCATGTGTTAATCAATGTTTAGACTATGTGTCCAATCCCTCTGAGTAGGTGGCTCAAGAATACAAAGGTTATCTAGTCCTTTGGCTCCATCATTTCCCCTTATGTAGTGAACTATGAGATAATACAAGTATGAATGTGTGTCATGTGAGATGGCTCATAAATCCAATGAATTCTCTATAATCTAATAATGTGGCATGGATAGTTTAATGTGTACTAATAACTAGGCCAATCTTGGCCACTCTGAAAGGTGGAGATTAGGCTTGTATGAAAGCCACTCCAAAATTGAGAACTAGGCTTATATAAAAGCCACTCCAAAATGATACCAACCACCTATAGATGGAATAAGGCACACAACTATTGAGAATACCTATGTAATAAATTAAAATAGAAATAAAAGAAGGCAAATGTGCCACACACACTAGTCCCAATCACTACTGTCTATAACATGAATTCTTATCTAGAAGTTGTCCCAACTACCCAATCTGAAACTAGAAGTGAGAGCCATCATGTTGCACATGATACCCCCTATATATAGATAATCTAAGTAAAATTTTATTAAAATTTCCCAATTTGAACTAAATTATAGTTGATAAAATTGTAATTAACCTTACCTTTTAGTTTATTTCTAAAAATTCTAAGTTTTGGTTGTTTAGACAAGAGCATCAAAAAGTGCCCACTTTGGTGTCTAGTATTGTTGTCCAATTCTAGTGCACTTGTCCTTTACTATTTTTTATGATTATTCTATATTAATCACTATTTTCAAGTCTATTTTTCATGTTTTGAATTTTGATTGTTGTTCTAAGTGTTCTAAAAACATATTTTTGACTAGTAGAGGGCTCTGATCTCTGTGACAAAACCCTTATTTATTTACCACTATTTTGAGGGTAAGAATGAATACCCTACAATGACTTCCCTTAAAATAAAAAGCCTTACAAGTGTGTTATCCTATGAAATATAGGATATAGAAATGATAATCCAAAAGATGTCTCAAGATATAATAGAGTTTGTATCAGAGATTATTAGATCCACAAGGGTATTCCTAGATAGATGTAACAATGTAATAGCATGTGTAGTATACTATACTAACATTGTAAATCTATTTAGTTGTTAAAGAGGGATCAAGCATGATATCCATCATGGAATCCAATAAGGCAAGATAATGTATGGCGTGGATCATGGCATTGCAAATAATTGAGAAGCAAATAAGTAAACAAACACGCAAAGCAAGAAGTAAGAAGCATATAAAAGAGGCCAATGAGCAATGAAAACAAGGGACATGGGCACATGTCACTAAAAATAGGAAAATAATCATAAAAAAAATATTCAAATGCCCATATACACATACAATTGCAAAAAAGAAAGATTGGCATGAGGGATACAAGCTCATACAAGAATACAAGAAAAGGAGATTGACAAATGTCCTAAGGCACACACAGATAAAAAAATAGGAATATAGAAATGTAAACACATCTAGCTAATCAAATAAAGAAAGAAAGGCATGTAAATTATTGAAATACTATCACATCTAACTAATCAAAGCAAAAAGTGAAAGTATGCAAAACATGTAGTACAATACTAGATAGATACTAAGAAATAGACAAGTTTTATATACTAGTGAGTGTCGATAGAATAATATATGTAAGATATTAATTAATGTACATAAATATGATAACTAGAGTGTGTGGTGTAGGGATGACAACCTGAATGGTGTAATCATGTAGAAGATGCCCCCAGTGGGTAGATATGTCGATGTATGTCTTGAATGTAGAATTAGGATGCCTCCTCAATGGGTAGAGTGAAGCAATAAAGGATCTAGGTGTCAATACAAACACTCAAATAAGATCAATTGAAGCATGTTAATGTAGATAAATCAACAAAAAATAACATAGAATAAAAAAATGTAAGTCTAGCATGGTAGTGGAAATGTAAAAAATGGATAATGTATACAATTGAAAAGCATTTTTGGTGTTTTGAGTTGTTTAATTTTTTTTGTATTTTGATATGTTATATTATTTTTGGTATTTTTAAATATTATATTGTTTTTGGTATTTTGAAATATTTCTATGTATAAGTAAGCAAAAATACACTATGTATAAGTAAGCTAAGTAATTATGTACAAGTAAGTAGAAAGAGACTATGTACAAGAAATACTGAGAAGAAATGATACTAACTAATGAGTCTCATAAGAGACTCCCTATCATGTTATCCTATATCAAGGAGAGGGATCATGTATTATCATGAAGCATGATGGGAGGGCTAAGACTGTGACTCTAGGATTTGTGTATGTTTTAAGTGCTCTAAAATCTCTATATTGAAAATCAACTATGGGGCCCCCTCTAACTCTGAGAAGTAGATGCAACTATGGAGCTCTTAGGGACCCATCTATTAGTAGAAGAAGCTATCTAAAAATTTGATCTATGTGTAGTGGCATGAGACCTCAATGATACTATCTTGGGTGTGACTACTATGGCTAAATAATATCTAGAGTCTTAAAACTATCACTGATGTATTGGTCATTCTAAGAGAGGCCTTGAAGGAAGTATATGAAATCTCTATACTAGTGAAGTAGGCCTTGGTTGTGTCTAAATTTTAATTGGAGGAAGAATTCTAACTAGTGGAGAAGTTGAAACTAGTGACTATAGAGTAGGAGATGGATCTAAAGTAGGGAGTGGTACTATAAGAAGTTTATGGATCCATGGTTGACCAAGAAACATGTCAAATATTATTGCATTGGGAATAATAGTAAATGGTGTGGCCACATGTATTGGACCAACCTATAGAGGAAGTATAATCTCACCCAATGAAATATGTATGTGTCCATTGAATCTGGTGATAACTATGTTCATCTAGGTGATATCCTAATTTGAATATCTTAAATGCTGAAGTAATGTCATAGTGTACATGTTCACACTAGATCCATTGTCTATGAGAAAACTATGAATGGGATGGTGATCGATGTAGGATTTGATAAAGAGTGCATATTAATCTGAATCATCCTCAACTATCTCCTACTATAAAAATGAGATTTAAGGTCTAGTTGTAGATTTGAAATTATACACACCAATCATGTTGCTCAAAGGATGTGACTCAACTAGAGGTGCATGGTATGTAGTTGGTGGAGGATGTGCATGATATACATGGTGAACATCTGATGTGCCCTCTATATCCTTTTTATAATGTTGTGGAAAATGATCTGAGAAAATTTTTAGAGCCTTCTCCTATGTTTTCTTTGCCTAAGGAGGCTCAATTGGAGTGTTAATATTAATAAGGTTGTCATCTATGAAGTCTTATATCTTATGTCACAAACTAATGAATCTATTCATTGTGTATCCTGGTGCCCTATGAATATCATATAATGCATTCTAATCATATCCATGTGGAAAAGGATTTTTTTTATTGGCTTTCTAAATAGGAGGGAGAGATATGATATTGCATTCCAATAGTTCTTATAAGACTCTGGCAAGAAATACTAGTAGATTGGTAAAGGTTTGTCAAGGAGGAATTTATAAAACCACTCAATGAGGGGATCTAAAGCCACATTAAATGTAGGTTGATTTTTTACTTTTTCTATCATTAACCTTTACTTTGTATGGGACTTTACTGTTACTCTTGTTTGTTGTTTCTGATATGCTTGTGTACTTGAGTTTGCCCATTTAAGTAATTTGTATTCTTTTTCATTTAGTGTATGACATAGCTCAATGAAGGAAGAAAATTTTTGAACATTATTGACTCATGAAAATCTAGGAAAATACTTTATTTGAAGAGATCTTTTAAGTCTTGATTAGCCATGGGGCTCGTCATTTTAGCTAAGATAGTCTTATATCTAAGAAAATAATCTATGTGATGCTAATTTGACCTTTGTTTCTATTATGCAATTTGGGCATAAAAAACCTTTTCACATATGTTAATGATAAACTAAGATATGAATATGTCAGTTAAAGGATTGAATGCTTTGATTGATTGATTCAGGAGACTATAGAACCATTCTATAGCATAATACTTTAAACTTTATGGAAATAGTTTGGTTAGTAACTAGTAATTTGGCACATAGTCCAAGCATGCTGCATGAAAAGCTTTCAAATGTGTCTCTATATCACCCTTTACATCATATAGAGTGAGCTTGGGTTGAACAAAACCTAGTGGTAAGGGTGTAGAAGCAATATGGTATGCCAATGGTGTATGAAGTAGAGAAAAAGAGTCTAAAGCTTTTGTTGGTCTAGAGGCATCTTTCTCAAGATGTAGCACCTTCAATTGAAGAGATTTTATCTCTTTCACAATGGCATCCGCATCAAGAGGTGAACATGTATTATTCATGATTGGTGGTGCCACATATTAAGGTTGGGATACTATAGGGGGTTGTTGAGACATAGTTCCCCCTATAGTGTCATTGGAAACTAGTTCATTAGTTTGAGAGGATTGACCATTGTTTTCTTTTTATTTTTAGTCTTGTAATAGTTTAAGCATATCATCTTGTAGATCAAGATTTATAGTTAAAATATCTTGAATTTCCCTCTTATCAATTTCATCAAAGCCTTTATATTGAGTTATTGTTAAATTAAGAAAACAAAACAAAAGTGGATTGATTTTTTTACGATAAGTTGTAATAAAAAAATTGAAATGGAAGGAAAGTACTAAATATATAAAATGTAAATTCCTAAAAAAAAATATGCATAAAAATGATACGAAGCTCACTAACATGTAAGGTGATACTTTAAGAAGCAAAGGTACCTAGTATATTCAACTAGTGTTTTGAAAGAAATAATTTTTAAAATTACTATGTTAAATTTTAAAAATTAAATGTAAAACTATGATTTATATATGTAGGAAAAAAATCATAAAAATATTTCTAAAATAAGCAAAGAAATTTCCCTATGGTTTTTATGGGTTTTGTGTACAAACAAAGTAAGTCAGGTTCACCAAATGATTTAACTTCTTTAGGAATAATGGAGTTTTATTCCTATTTTAGTTAAGGGTCTAGATTAATAAATTAGTATAAAATATAAAAATAATTAAAGTCCTAATTTATGAAATTATTTATCTTTTTCACCTTTCTAAAAATAACAATAAATAGGAATAAATCTAACTTATCTAAAAATATACTGAGATCATTGATACAGAGGCTAAAACTGGTTGTATAAGACTAGGAAGGTATTTGTAAACTTGAATTTGGATTTCATTAAACAAAAGGATAAGAGCACTAAAAAGTATATGCTTTAGTGTCTAAAATTATTGTCCATTCCTACTACTATTGTCCAAACTAATCATAAAGACCTAAAACTTTTTGGGTAGTTGCATTGTGCCTGTGTGATCCAACCTATGAAAAATTGAGTGCTAGTTATCGATGAAACTAATTATAGAGATAATTTTGTCTTCAAACCCTAATCCTCCATCATGATTGATAAAATAATAGTTGAGTCACTTGAAAAAGAGGGGGGGTTAGTGTGTAAGATTAATTGAACATGCAATCCACGCCCCTTGTGTGAGCATGCTACCTACATACCAATACTCCAAAGAGGGTTCAAGCCATACGTAGTTCTCCCACCTAGTGTAATTTGTGTAATAGTGTGATGAAGATGAAAAATGTTAAATTGATAGTGTTTGAGGTGGCTAGGGATTGGTATGAGGATTTGAGTAGGTGTACAATTGTGTTTGGTGATTATATGTAGATAATAGGGAAGTTTGCCATAGTGCTTTGTTTGTATTCTTTTTTACTTAGTAAGTTTTGTCACCTCCTCTATAAATGAACTTTGAGTGGGATTTTATAGGGAAAAATTGGTCATGGGTTAGATGTATTCACACTAAAATGACTTAATTAAGGATAAGGACCAGATGAAAATGACCATTAGGGCCCAAAGTGCAAAAATACAGAGGCACCAAAAATGGGACACTTTGGTGCCCAATATTATATTACAAATGAGGAAATCCTATCCTACAAGCTTGGGAAATATGGGAATAGGATTGGCATGGGGAATACTATCTATTTTAGGTGTAATAAAGGTTTATAAGGTTCTGGATGACTGGTAATGAGCAAAAAGGTGTCTATAAGGGTCACAAGAGCATATAAAAAGGACCTATGGATGGGGTCTCACAAGCCACACTCAAACTACCAATTTTGACATTTTATATGACTAAATCAAGAAAATATTTAGAACCACTTTAAAATATTTGGTGCAATCACCAAATTTTCAATATTCTACAATTTTCAATTCTTTACTCCTTTTCCCCATCAAAACATTAGTTTAGGATCAAAAAGCACTAAAGAGTGAGATTTCCACAAAACTAGTATTTTATCAATTCACATTAGATTTAGTGAAATGAATCCAACATTATTTGGAGATTAACCTCAAATTTCCAAGGTCCCATAGCTTTGAAGGTTTTTCCATTATATCATTAGGCACTTGCACAACAAACTACAAAATCAAGATAGGTGCAATCCTATGTGAAACAAGATATAACATAAAAACAAATATTGAAATATAATGGAAATCACTAAGAAACATCTAAGATGGTTTCCTCCTAAGAACTCTTATCCATTTAATCACATGGGCATCTTCAGATCTCTATACACCATGAAAAACCACCACACATGCTTACTAGCCTTTTCTCTCAAACTACCACAAGGACCACAAACAAAAATTCATGCCACTCACGAAACAAGAAACATGCTCCCAACCAACCTGATTACTCTCCTTAAAAAAACATACCTTTTTATTTTGGAGAAACTAGACAAAAATCATTCTTCTTCACACTAGGCCTATCTAGCCTCCTTGTAGCCTTACCAAGAACTTGCAAGACCCATAATTTTTAGTAGACACATATTGATGACCTAAATTTTTATATATAGAGCAATCTCATATTACCACTCAAACACACCAATTTTCATCACCTATCTCATCCTTAGCAACATACTTCCTTCAAAAACCTACTAGTTAATTAGGCCTCCATCTTGACAAAACATGAATAAATTGAAATCCACAAACCTTCTAATCTATATGAAGCATTATTTGACAACAAATTTGGCCCATTTAACCTATTAAGAATCTTCATGCCTCAAATTAGAAGGCATCCCACTTTTATAACATATCCCAAAACCCTAAAATCATAAAAAAAAGTAGAGTCAACAAACCTCTTTCTATTCAACTTCTACCTCTGAAACTTATTTCACACTTAGAGACAACCATTACATACTTCTAGACCAAAAATTTATCATCCATACCTTTGAAAATATAGATTTCTATAACCCATTTTAGGTTTGCTTGTCCTTAAGTGAAAAAATAAGAAAATTGAGAGCACACAAAAATATCTTTAATTAAAACAAACATACATTTAAACCACAAAAACACCTAAATCACATCATAAATAGGTCCATAAACCTTTATGAGCACCAAATAATTATTGGCATACTATAAATCTCATTAGGCCACCTAAAAACACACATTCTGACCCTGTAATATAGCTCCTTCACAAATCTATGGAACAAGCTCATGATCTTGTTACTCCCCCTTAACCAAATACCTTATCTAATTGACCTTATCATCTTTATCACACAAGCTTACTTTTACACAAGAAAATATGTCTCCTAAAAAGCATAGGCAAAGACATCCTACTTCACAATGTCCTAGAATAATGTGAAATAAGGAGTTTCCCACAACTCCTCATATTCCTTCTCCTCCTTGGTCATCTGATATTTGTATTTATTCTTATTAGGCTTAATTTAATCAACATTATCAACCACCACAACATTTTCCTTCTCTTCTATGATTGGATTGACAATACATGGAGACAACAAAGATTCATGACATATCTTTTCATTTGAAGAATCCACCTTATAGTTTGGAACCAAATCACTAGGCACAAAAAATTGATGTTCTTTGCATGATACATGATAAAAAAAATAAATATGTTCACTTGGATCCATACACACCTCATAACTAGCCTCAACCAGTATCTTTATCTTCTCTTTGAGTTGAATCTCTTCATTCTCAACATGAGCAGACAATGAGACTTCATGGCACTCTTCAACTTATGTAGCATTCTCTACCATATCAAATAGATTACTTGGACCTATATAATTATCATGAATCACACTTATCACCTTTGGCTTCCATGAGTTAACTTGCCTTCTTTCTTGTACTCTAGGACCCTGATTGAATTTATTCTATCTTGTAGGCCTTTGCTTGCATAATCTAGTAATGTGACATTTATGTTAATAATTGAAGCACACTATACCTTTTGTAAGAAACATATATTAGCATACCTTATTTGGAAATAAACTTGTAATGTATCCTATGTCATGAAAAATGAAACAACCTCCTCTTTTTGAAGAGGATTCACTTTTTGACTAAAGACCCCCATCATAGTTCCATGAAAAAATCATTTATAACAAGTCTCTTATATCCTCTGGCCCTATGACCAAATTGATTAAATGTGTAACAATAACCATTAAATCTTGCATACCTCATGGTATTTGGTTGTCAGATCTAATTTATATTTACTCTACCAGCACCTTCAATCCTTATTTGATGATTTGTTTTCAAAGTATGATTTTCCTCGTTCACATTAGTATTCATATTGTCTTGAGTTACATTCTTTTGTTCTTCTTCATATCCAAGACTAGTTATATCACTATCTTAATTTTGACTACTTAGAATATTATCTATATTACATGAGATATTTTCAAATCCCACAAATTTCTTCACCTTAATAGATATCTTCTCTAACTCAAATTTCAAAGACTCATTTTTAGAAACACACCTTGAACATTCATCTTCTTTAGCTTTTAGGCTTGTAGATAGGATTTCCAATTGACAACTTAGAAGTTTGACCATATCTTCATGCTTTTTGGTTTATTCATTCATTCTTGATTTAAACACACTAAATTTACCCTCATAGTCTTTGAGTTGAGACTTCATCTTCTTATTGATCTTCTTCTCAATCTTCAATTCTTCAAGAGCATTTGTTAATGTAGTCTCATAATCCACCTCATCTTCATCCTCATCTATATTATTACAAGTAGACTCCTTTTAATTTGAGAAACTTTCTTCTTCAACCATGAAAAAAGATTCATCTTCAATAGAAATCACATATTCATGATCATATTTTGAGTCATTGTCTTCACTCTCATCTAATGAGTTGCAATCTTCTTTGGTGTAGAGGCTCTTCTTATTCTTGAAGGATTTCTTCTTATTATTATACTTTCTAAAACCTTTCTTCTTGTATGTATTCTTGTCTTCATCTTTGCCTTCACCATGATCTTTATCACCATTATTATCATTTATATGAGGACATTTACAATCAAAATGTCCTATCTTTCCACAATTGAAACATTTGAAGGGTAGTTTACCCTTATACTTCCTTGATCTTGTGTTCAATTTCCTAGTAATAAAAAAAAATTAGTTCATCCTCATCAATATCAAATATGTCATCCTCTTTGGGTTATTTACCTTGGAAATTCTTCTTAGGATTAATCTCTGTCTTGAATTTTGCTTCCTTATTTGGTGGTATATCATCATTTATTCTCATCTCATAGGCAGTAAGGGTGTCATGTAATTGATCCATCTTCAATTGAGTAAGATCATGACTTTTTTCTATAAAAAATACCTTTGGATCAAACTTGAGGGATAGAAACCTTAATACCTTTTGAACTATAGTAGCCTCTTCAAGGTTATCTCTAAGACTTTTGATGATGTTCACAATCTCATCAACTCTTTGTAGAAAAGATGCCACAAAATCTTCTTCCTTCATATTGATACTTTCAAATTACCTTCTGTGAGTTTGAAACTTAACAAGCGTGATAGTTGAATGTCCTTCATAAATGATATAAATTTTGTCCCATATCTATTTATAATATTTTCAATGGATCACCTTGGTGTATTTAGTCTCTAAAATACCATAAGTGATAACATTTATTACCTTAGAATTGTTCTCAAATAACTTATGTGCAAAACTAGATGGAGATGTAGTAAGAGAAACATAACCATCCAAAATAGATTGACATAAATCAAACCCTAGGGACATAATGTATGTCCTCATACTCATACTCTAAAAAACATAATTGGAGCCATTTAACATCAGTGCTTGCTCAGTAGAGAAACCTCTTTGATGACTACTTATATTTTACCTTGGATCACCTTCAAGATGTTAGGCTTTTACCAAAGGATTGACTCTGATACCAACTATTAGAGGTAAAATAATTGAGAGGGGAGTGAATTATTTAGCCTATAAAATCTAGTTTCAATTTAAATCATTTCAAGTTCTTAATTAATTACCATAAGCATTCATGAAGTATATAGAACATTCATAGCAATGAGTAAGAGAGACAATGCAAGATCAATCACATAACACATGACAAATGTGGGAAACCCTATTAGGGGAGAAAAACCACTAGAACCTACAATTTGAATAATATCCTATAATAAAAAGAACCAATTTAGACCAGATGCAACTAATCAAGGAACTAAAATCACTATTTAGTGAGACTATAATCCTATAAGGTGTTATTGTACCTATCTAGCTAAGCTGCCATAAAAACTAGACCTTTAAAAATTTTCACCTTATAAGGAGGCTTCAAACCCCTTAGATTTTAAGCTTCCATAAAAAAAATTATGAACACATCCACCTATGAACTAATGTCCTCAACACTTTATGATGGACCTCTGATTATCACTCTTCACCCTCACTCATACTCAAATAGTAAGAGCACTAGTTAACTAATAGAATTATTACCTTTAGATCATACAAATAGTCATCAATATGTTATTCTCTTAAAATCATATATAAGTCACTCTACCCCTCATTAACTTTACAAATCACACACAAGCCTCTCTCAAATCTTTCTAAAGTCTCTCACTCAAGTCTAAAAACCATCATCTTTGGTTTCACTATTTATAGATCATTCTTGATAATAAACACCTTGGTTAAATATTAGGCATTAATTAACCCTTAATTAATATATAATATAAATACATATCTCAATAAAATATTCATATATTAGCCATAGAATATATGGGTCATCCTTAAGCAACCAAACCTTTAAATAAGGCCCTTGTAGATCTTATAGGTCTCATGGAGAGTTATTCATCCATTTAGCACATCAACAAGTAAAACAAGAACATAAGACCACTTCTAAAAACATAGGTCCACACTAAATTACCCCTTAGTCATCCTCAAATTC
The DNA here is from genome assembly GCA_037957365.1 of Torreya grandis. Taxonomy (NCBI): domain Eukaryota; kingdom Viridiplantae; phylum Streptophyta; class Pinopsida; order Cupressales; family Taxaceae; genus Torreya; species Torreya grandis. Next base: position 3,959,750 of record JARHVA010000197.1, read on the forward strand.
TTATATTCATCATTTCACTCTTTTGTGTAAGCTCAATCAACATTATGTTCACACAATCACCATAAACAATTACATAGTCAACTTCTAAGCCTTTGTTCATACTACATATGATTGGTCACACCTCTAAAATCCATGAAAATCATTATTATATAGTTTAAAACACTCTATATTAGCTAAGACAACATGAAACATTGAAATAACATCAACACAAGCTCAAACATCTTTATTGAGTCACTTTCGAGATAGACACAAAAGCATAGTCAACATTGAACCTTAATATCTTTGAGTGTACACACTCTTAGATCTTAAAATCTATATTTTTAGATGTGTCTTGGAGTCCTCTACATATATATTTTTACACTATGATTAAATTCTACCTATATAAAAATTTATATCCAAAATATAGAGCATTATTTTTTTCTTTATAAATTCAAATGCAAACAGTCACAGTTAAACCTCAAGCATCATGCTCACATCTCATGTCTTCACTACTCATATTGAATATGCACTATCAATTTTATTTTAAATTTAATAATTCATAAAAATTAAACCTCTACTAGTTGACCTCATCTCATGTAATCTAGTAATTTTGACCTTATGTATTACATCGATCTTATATACATAGCTCAGTCTTTAATAATGATAAAAAACTATGACTTTGACCTCTTGAATTTAAAACACACCATTGATCTCTATCTATAAAATCACCTGATCATCATTGAACCTTAGAAGAAGTTTGATCCTTATCTCTACATAATGTTAAACATTGAACACTTGGCACTATCTCACTACTTCCTAACATCTTGGAGTAGCATGCTCTATCGGTGTTGCTTAAACTTTAACTTGAGAAAATTTTACTAAGTATCAGAACCTTGCTTATCTACTTGGAAGGCCAAATTTTCATAGTCATATATTTTGCTCCACTCACTTTGTTAGGGTGTGGAGCTAAAAGCTTCACCAAGGAGCATTCATTATCAGGTTCGGGTCTACACAGACACCGGCATCGGTCAGGAGCGACCGACGTCGGTCACAGGCAGTTGCAGAGGTGTCGACATCGGCAGAAAGCCGGTCGATGGTGGTCACAGACAAGCAGCAGGAACCGACGTCGGTTACTTGCGTGTCTAGAAAGTTATTTTCATGGATAGAAGCGAGTGTTTGCATGATAAGTTTGAGTTGTAGACTCAAGCTCGCGTCTCTATTGTTAGCAATACTATTTTTAGAGCCCTTGTTCAAGTGGCTTAACTACTTGTTGGGTGTACATGCTCAAGTCTCCTAATTCTATATGTAGAATTAGATCTTCCTAGCTTATTGTAGTTTTGTAGTGGATTATTGTAGTTGGGTGAATTATTGTAATTCATTATGTGAGAAGAACAATACAAAATTGAATCAATCCAGGCTTGTTGGAGTTGATTGTTCTTGAGAGAGAGAGCTCTTGAGGAATAGAGATCTATTGAGAGATCTATACATCTAGGAGAGGTGTGGAAGAAAGAAGCTTTCTTCAATTGTATTCCTTTTGTAAAGAGTTTGTTAATACAAGTTTTCAGGGTGTTTTCTTGTATCTCTTGTTCTTGCTATTTTCATTCTAATTACTTGTCAATCTGGTTTAATTCTATGTTTATTGCTGTCACAATTGTAATCTATTGTTGGATTGATCCCCCAACAAGTGGTATCAGAGCCTTGGTTACAGGTTCAAAGCTTGATAATTGGTATCAAAGTTCAGGTGCACTAACAGGTGGTTCAGATCTGTGTAGTGTGTATTGATTACAGGTTCTTACAGGAGTTTCTACAGGGATTTCTATTTGAGTGGGAGAAGCAATGGCAGATGAAAGTAAATTGAGAATGGAAAAATTCAATGGCAAAAATTACCAACATTGGAGAATGCAGATAGAGGATTATCTGTATCAGAAAGATCTCTACTTACCGTTAGGTGGGGTTGCAAAGAAGCCCAAAGACACGGAGGATGAAGAATGAGAAGTTCTTGATAGAAAGGCTCTGGGGTCTATAAGATTGAGTCTAGCATCCACTGTGATATCCAATCTATCACAGCCAAAGTCTACGGTAGAGTTGATGACTACGTTAGCAAATTTGTATGAAAAACCCTCAGCTTCCAATAAGGTATATCTTATGAAGCAGTTATTTAATTTGCATATGAATGAAGGTGGATCTATTTCTACTCATCTGAATGATTTCAATGGAATTGTGAATCAGTTAAGTTTAGTGAATATAGTGTTTGATGATGAAATAAAAGCTCTTTTGATATTATGTTCTTTGCCTAAAAGCTAGCATGGCTTAGTAATGGTAGTAAGTAATACTGCATCTGCATCAAATATTTTGAAAGTAGAGGATGTTGTTAGTGTTATCTTGAATGAGGAAATATGCAAGAAAAGCACAGAAGAGGCATCCGGGAACACTTTAAGTTTTGAGAGTAGGGGAAGGCAGAAAGAGAAGAGCAAGAAAGGTAGATCAAGATCCAAATCAAAGGGGAAAGGCAGATTTAAATCCAGGAATGGCAAGAGGCCACAATGCTGGAATTGTGGAAAGATGGGGCACATAAGCAGAGAGTGTTGGTCAAAGCCTAAGGAGGACAACTAGCACGAAGGAAAGGAAGAAGACAAGATTGCAGGTATTACACAGGATGCTTTAATTTTCTCTCTGCATAATAATATAAAATCTTGGGTATTAGATTCTGGTGCATCTTTTCATGCTACTCCTAACAGGGAATATTTCAGTGACTATATCCATGGAGATTTTGGAATAGTGTATCTAGGGGATGATGAGCCCTGTAAAATAATTGGCAAAGGTAAAGTGCAGCTGAATATGCAGAATAGCAACACATGGGTGTTGAGAGATGTGATGCATGTTCCTAGCTTGAAGAGAAATTTGATTTCTGTAGGAAAGTTAGGGGATGAGGGTTGTACAGTAACTCTCACAGCAGAATCTTGGAAGGTGACCAAGGGTGCACTTGTTATGGCCAGAGGTAAGAGAGAAGGTACTCTCTATTTGTGTAATTGTGTTACTAACAAATCTCTTTCTGTATTATCTACTTTAGATGTGGACGCTAAATTGTGGCACTCAAGGCTTGGCCACATGAGTGAGAAGGGGATGTCAATTCTTAAGTCCAAAGGTATGCTTTCAGATTTAAAAGGCATAGATCTAGAGTTTTGTGAGCACTGTGTATTTGGAAAATAGAAAAGGGTTAGTTTTCTCAAAACTGGGTTTACTAAGAAGAGGCACAAGTTGGAGCTTGTTCACACAGACGTGTGGGGACCGGCTCAGGTTGCTTCCATTGGAGGATCACAGTACTATGTATCTTTCATAGATGATGCTACAAGGTATGGATCTACTGTATTAGAAATAAATCTGATGTATTTGATACTTTTAAAGTCTGGAAAGCTATGGCTGAGAATGAGACAGGTAAAAGATTAAAGTGCCTGAGATCAGACAATGGTGGTGAGTTTTGCAGTCATAAGTTTAGAGATTATTGTTACATGAATGGAATCCATAGGCAAAGGACGGTTCCAAGGACATCTCAACAGAATGGTATTGCTGAAAGGATGAATAGGACAATAATGGAGCGTGCAAGATGTATGAGATTACATGCCGGTTTGCCCTTATAGTTTTGGGCACAAGCTGTTGACACTGCAGTATACCTGATTAATAGAGGACCCTCTACAGCTCTGGATGGTGGTATTCCAGAAGAGGCATGGACAGGTAAAAAGGTTGATCTTTCATATCTCAAAGTTTTTGGTTGTGAAGCCTTTGTGCATATAGATAAAGAAAATAGAAAGAAGCTTGATGCTAAGTCTATGAGATGCACGTTTATTGGCTATGGCTTAGATGATTTTGGTTACAGATTGTGGAATCTAGAAACTAACAAGGTAATCAGGAGCCATGATGTTGTTTTCAATGAAAGAGTGATGTATTGTGATCAGCTAAGGAAGTTGAATCAATCTGAGTAGAACAATGGTGAATTGGACGAGGTGAAAGTCCAAGATGAGCTCGCGAGAAAAAGAAATAATCACTTGCAGGAAAACACAGAGACTGACGTCGGCAGTGTAGGAACCGACGTCGGTAGAGCAGAGACCGACGTCGGCTGTACAGGTACCGAGGTCGGTTAGGAAGAACCGATGTTAGCCAGTAACAGGTCTGCAGGTGACTGAGGTCGGTCACTATTAGAGAATTTGGGTGGACAGCGTGTTGTGGACGAGTCTTAGACACCCATCAGGAGGTCAAAAAGGGTGAGTAAGCCTCCAATTAGATATTCTCCTTCTTTATTTTACTTATTGCTAACTGATGGTGGAGAACTAGAGAGTTTTGAAGAAGCAATACAGGTGGAGTCCAAGAGTGAGTGGGAGCGTGGCATGGTTGAGGAGTTGGAGTCCTTAAGAGAGAACCAAACATGGGATTTGGTTGAATTGCCAGCTGGTAAGAGAACACTTAAGAACAGATGGACCTACAGGTTGAAGGAAGGTGAGAATGGATAGATGAGATACAAGGCCAGATTAGTGGTAAAAGGATTTGCATAAAAGCCAGGTATCGACTTTGGTGATATTTTTTCTCCTATTATTAAAATGACTTCAATAAGGGTTGTATTGTCTTTGGTTGCTTTTGAGGATTTGCATCTTGAGCAGCTAGATGTTAAGACAACGTTTCTTCATGGAGATTTGGATGAGGAAATTTATATGGAACAGCCAGAAGGATTCGAGGTCAAGGGTAAGGAGAAGTTTGTGTGCAGATTGAAGAAAAGCTTGTATGGCCTCAAGCAAGCTCCTAGGCAATGGTATTTAAAATTTGATAGGTTTATGACTGAGCATGGCTACAGTAGGTGTCAATCAGACCATTGTGTGTATTTCAAGAGATTTGATAATGGTAGATATATTATTCTATTGTTGTATGTAGATGATATGCTGGTTGTAAGATCTCACATGCAGGATATCTCAGAGCTTAAGGTGAAATTAGCTCAAACGTTTGCTATGAAGGATTTGGGAGCAGCAAAGAAAATCCTTGGCATGAGCATTAAGAGAGACAGGAAAAATCACAGGTTGATATTGTCTTAAGAAGATTATGTGGACAAGGTGTTGAAACGGTTCAATATGCAAGACGCTAAACTGGTAAGCACACCTTTGGCTGGACATTTTAAGTTGAGTAAAGAACAATGTCCTAATTCATATGATGAGGTAGAGTACATGAGTAAGGTTCCATATTCTTCCGTAGTAGAGAGTTTGATGTATGCAATGGTGTGTACTAGACCGGATATTGCCCAACTAGTGGGAGTTGTAAGTAAGTATATGGCCAATCCAGGTAAGGAACATTGGAAAGCAGTTTAGTGGATCCTTAGATATCTGAGAGGAACCAGCAGTAAGCACTTATGCTATGGAGGTTCAGATACTTCTCTACATGGTTATGTAGATTCAGATATGGCAGGTGATTTGGATAGCAGGAGGAGCACTACAGGTTATGTTTTCACTGTAGGTGGAACGACGGTTAGCTGGATATCTAAGTTACAGAAGGTTGTTGCCTTGTCAACTATAGAAGTAGAGTATATTGCAGCCACAGAAGCTAGCAAGGAGATGATATGGATGACACGGTTCATGGATGAGATTGGTAGGGAGCATGAGAGTTGTAGATTGTATAGTGACAGTCAGAGTGCAATCCATTTGGCTAAGAATTCAGCCTTTCATTCAAGAACAAAGCACATACAACTAAGGTATCACTTCATACGACAGGTATTGGAAGATGGTGAGTTGAAGCTGGAGAAGATCCATACAGATAGGAATCCTGATGATATGCTAATCAAGCCGATTACAAAGGAGAAGTTGAATCTTCATTCAACTTCTATTGGTCTTCATGATTGAGTTGAAGATGGAGGAGCTAGAAGATGTTGCTGTACAGGTACTGGTGCAGCTATTTATCTCTAAGGGGGAGATTGTTAGGGTGTGGAGCTAAAAGCTTCACCAAGGAGCATTCATTATTAGGTTCAGGTCTACATAGACACTGGCGTCGATCAGGAGCGACTGACATCGGTCACAGGCAGTTGTAGAGGCGCTGACGTCGACAGAGAGTCGGTCGACGGTAGTCACAGACAAGCAGCAGGAACTGACGTCGGTTACCTGCGTGTCCAGAAAGCTATTTCTGTGGATGAAAGCGAGTGTTTGCATGATAAGTTTGAGTTGTAGACTCAAGCTCGCATCTCTATTGTTAGCAATACTATTTTTAGAGCCCTTGTTCAAGTGGCTTAACTACTTGTTGGGTGTACATGCTCAAGTCTCCTAATTATATATGTAGAATTAGATCTTCCTAGCTTATTGTAGTTTTGTAGTGGATTATTGTAGTTGGGTGAATTATTGTAATTCATTATGTGAGAAGAACAGTACAAAATTGAATCAATCCAAGCTTGTTGGAGTTGATTGTTCTTGAGAGAGAGAGCTCTTGAGGAATAGAGATCTATTGAGAGATCTATACATCTAGGAGAGGTGTGGAAGAAAGAAGCTTTCTTCAATTGTATTCCTTTTGTAAAGAGTTTGTTAATACAAGTTTTCAGGGTGTTTTCTTGTATCTCTTGTTCTTGCTATTTTCATTCTAATTACTTGTCAATCTGGTTTAATTCTGCGTTTATTGCTGTCACAATTGTAATCTATTGTTGGAAGGCCAAATTTTCATAGTCATATATTTTGCTCCACTCACTTTTAAGTTCTCAAATTTGGACCATATAATCTTCTCACATAGGATAATCCAACCATGTATCTCATTAAATGTTGAGCTACCACAACAACACGTTTAAACACATCCACCTATGAAATGATGTATTGAACACCTAATGATTGACATCTAATTATCACTCTTCACCTTTGCTCATACTCAAACAATAAGAGAACTATTTAGCCAATATAATTATGACCTACAAGTCATAAAAATAGTCCTCAATCTATTATTATTTCCAACTCATCTATAGGGAACTCTACCCCTCCTTCAATCTACAAATTGTTGTCCCCAAAAAAAGACTTCTCATTTTTGGGACAATATGTGAACCATTTTGGTTCAATAGACCAAAATAATCTCTTCACTTCTCAAAAATTGTTATGAGCTTTCAAATTCCTCATTTTTCAATCTTTTTCAATAAAGGGACTAGCAGGTTTAATAGGTTCAAAGGCTTCTACAGGTGAGTTCAATCAAAAGAACTAGTTTCCAACACTTAGTCATTTTTAGGATTGGTTCAACACCTTGGTTCAATAAAAATGTCTATTGGCAAGCATCTAAGCAAGGATTAACCATTGAACCATTAAACCATGAAACCGTTGAACCTTGAACCATTTTGTTTCAATGGGTTTAATGGGTTCAAAAGTTCAATGTCATCAGAAAGAGATAAGTGCATTTTTCAAAGGTTCAAAGTTCAATCATTTCAAGGTTCCACAGCTCCAAACACTTAACGAGTTTCAAAGGCTTGAACGGTTGAATTGTTAAACCTTAAACCATTTTGGTTCATCAGTTTAATGGGTTCAACGACATATCAGTTCAATGTGCTTGGTTAAAAGAGAGTAAAAAAGACAACCAAATAACAAAGAATGAATAGATTCAACCATTAAACCATTGAACCAAAGATGGTTCAATCGGTCGATTCAATTGGCAAGTTCAAGGGGCTACCCCAAGATGGAAAGAACAAATGCCCCTGTGGAGGGTAGTGAACCAAGCCAAGTGCCCTTGCAAAGGGACATGAGCCAAAATGAACAAAGTGAACTCTTTCAAAAAAATGAACAAGGCAAAAGCCAAAGTAGAGTCCTTCAGACAAATTGTCTGAAGGAATTCAATCCAAAAGATAGCCCAATTGAAAGGAAGGAAAGGAGTGGCTAAGAAAAGGACAAGTAAAAGCTACCAAGTGTCATCTGCTAAGACACATTATGTTTTGGCATCTCAGAGTAGCAAAACATGCCATGCATCCCTTGTAGAGTTCTGTAGAAAGTGACAAGTGGTGGCTACAGAAGGTTTCAATGTCTTTTTATCGACACATCAAAACATACCATGTGTCATCTATAGATATTGGTAGAGGTTGACAAGTGTCATCATCCAAAGTTTCTTCCTTTGTCTCTTAAGGGATGTGGTGTTCCCTGGGTGAGTTACTGAGTTTTAGCAGAGTGTGACAACTATCATCATCCATGTGATTGCTAAACTTTATAATGATCTTGATATTCAATATATGAAGAAATACCCTTAAGGTAGGGAAACACCATATAATACTCCTTTAGGAAGGAATAACTCCACAATGTCTCTTCGAGGGGACAACCTCCAATATCCTCTTACAATAGAAGATTCAATGCTTACTTGATATCCTTACCATGATAATCATCTCCTATATATATACATCTATCTAACCCATGGATGGGTAACCTCCTAATCCAATGTAGGTTGACCATTACCCAATGTACTACTTCCACAAGTTACTCTATTATCCTAATATATTGTACCCATATAACTAACTAAGGGGATGTGTGCCACATGTCGACATCTCCATCAACCCATATATCATCTCCCTAGGTACATAGCATCCCTTCCCTCCTTGACATGTTTCATCCCTGAAACATAAGAAGAAACCAAATAAAGAGTGTGCTTCAAATCATTACACACTTGTCTCCAATCTCGATCATCTAGCCATCCATATGTGATCTTCACAGGTGATAGATCTCTAAGCTTGTGTCCAAAATTCATTGTGCTCCTCTGATTTCATTCATGATCATAATTATACTGCTTTGGTGTCTAAGCATAATTATTCCTCTTTTTATTCCATATACCATATTCCATTGCACTACTCTGATTCCAACCATGACCATAGTAGGTATTCTTCCATGCATAGTCATAGTGTTTTCCCCATTCATTCCATGTGCCATAGTATTTTTTCTTTGGATTCCATGCATATCCATAATGATTGGAAATTTTATTTTCTGTATAGACAAAATGATTGTTGTTATGACACTTTCTCACCTAGTTCCATGATTGTTTCCTTTCATGATGATGTGGGTGTTTATATACCTCAACCTTTTCCAATACTTTGACCTTATCCATCTTTGCTTCTAACTCTTCCACCTTTTCCTTCTTTGTCTCTTGAGTAGATGAATTATTCATTTTTAGTGTGTCTTTATCTATATCATCTGAATATTCATCATGATCTTAATCACATTTTTCAATCTCATCCTTATGATCTACCTAGATTGTTATTGGTGCCTTTTTCACTATGATATCTTGTAAAGTGATCTTCTTTTTCTTATACCAAAACTTTATGAAATTTTTTTGAACATTGATATTCATTGTTCCCAAAGTCTCTAACCATGGATATCCAAGAACTATATCCACATCATCCATATCCAAAGCATAAAAACTGAATGCAAAACATATTTTTCCATAATAAGCTTCAGATCTTCAAACATTGAAATATTATTACCATCTACTTGAACCTCCTTGATATTATTTTATTGAACATGTAGATGCTTAACCACATTCATGTTAATGAAGTTAGACTTTTTGGTAGGGTTTATGGACACAACTACCTTCTTCTTTTGAATGTATCCATGAAATTGAAAAATTGACTCAGATTTCTTTGGAGCCAAATTATTTGAACCCTTTTTTTCTTCTTCTTCTTATTCTTCTTTTCTTATTCATATACTTCTTCTTCTATTTCTTCTTCTTATTTTTCTACTTCTTGTTTTATATCCCAACAATCTAAAAAGATCTGTTTCATATCTTGCCATGAAAAAAACCTTTCTGTATAGCTCAACTGATCAAACCAATCTAGTGCAAGCCCAAACAAAAAAGGAGTTAATCATCTTTGCCCAAAAGTTTTTATAAAATGATTATCCAAAAGGATCCACCATTCTCTAGCATCAATATCATCTTCCCCTAAAAATATTTGCAACTCCATGATCCACAAATAAATTAGGGTTCATGAAACCCAAAAATGTCAAAATTGATCCATAAAAACACAATAAATCACTCCAAGAAAATCAAAAAATTCTGAAATTTTGGCTTCACTTCTCTAAAATCTTCTTACATCTCCATTAAAAATTTTGAATAAAAATTCCATATATTTTGGAAGATATAGCGAAATTATTATAAACCCTAAATTATCAATAACTCCCTCAAAACGAATCAAAAAATTATGAAATTTTTACTACGCTTCTATTATATTTTCTTACATCTTCATTAAAAAATTAAAATAAAAATTCCTTATATTTTAGAAGATATAGTGAAATTAGTGTTTCGCTCCACACAAATTACCCAAATCGAAGCTCTGATACCACTTGTAATGATCTTGATATTCAATATATGAAGAAATACCCTTAAGGTAGGGAAACACCATATAATACTCATTTAGGAAAGAATAAATCCACAATGTCTCTTTGAGGGGACAACCTCCAATATCCTCTTACAATAGAAGACTCAATGCTTACTTGATATCCTTACCATGATAATCACCTCATATATATATATATATATATATATATATATATATATATATATATATATATATATATATATATATATATATATATATATATATATATATATATAACCCATGGATGGGTAACCTCTTAATCCAATGTAGGCCGACCATTACCCAATGTACTAATTCCACAAGTTACTCTATTATTCTAATATATTGTACCCATATAACTAACTAAGGGGATGTGTGCCACATGTTGGCATCTCCATCAACCCATATATCATATCCCTAGGTACATAGCAAAATGAGTCCTAAATGTTTCTGTAAGTGTTTCTAGAATTAGGTGGATGATTCAACGTGTCCTTGCCTATTATGGTGGAAGATGCCACATGTCACTTATTAAATATAGTGGAAAGCTCCATGTGTCAAAGATGGAGCACTCTCAATACAGAGACACAGAGTCAAGGAAAATTTTCCTTCAAACAAATTGTCTTAAAAAATTCCTCTAGACATTTTGTCTAAAGGAAATAAAGAGACAATAGTCCTCCAAAATAATTAAATCCCAAAGGCCACCTGAATGATCTGAAAGGGTAGTTACCCTTGTGGGGGAACACTTGACACTTAGAAATAGACCTTTTTCAAGACCCTAAAGGGCAAGTTCCCTTAGAGAAGGGTCAAGCCTCAAAGTGCAGTGGAAGCTGATAAGTGTCACATGCTGAGAAAACAATCTCTAACAAGATTCAAAGTAGCAAAACTCACAATGTGTCCCATCCCAACTCTGTAGAGTGTGACAAGTGTCTGCATTTGTGCTTCCAGTCTCTAATAAGTTTCAAAGCCTATTCCAATAAGCTTATTCCAAAGCAACAGATGTCGCCAAATGTCCTCACCTGGGTCATAGTAGAAAGTGGCCATAGCAAGCAAGAAAGACACAAAGGAGTTGGTAATAAGAATGACAGGCCTACAAACATCAAATTTAGGATGACTGACTAGATATTAACCTTCAAAATATGAAAGACCCGTGGATGTAAAATTTACTACAATGAAGTTTTTGTTGATCTTTGCAGGATTAAAATGTAGACCTGAATGCATTCAAAGACCCTAAGGCTAGGGCCAAAAAGAAGAAGAGACAAAGAAGGAAACTTAGCAGGAGTTATTTCTAGTAGGTGGAATAGTCCACCAGTTAGGTATTTGGGGCCTACAAGCATTGAAAGCATAGTCTATTTGTCCCCTTTTGTGTAAAGGCAACATGGATAGCTGCATAGGTAGTAAATGATGGAATGAGTGATTCAAGCTCAAGAAAGGACATTGGATATGAATAAACATGCCACAGTTAAGGCCGCCACCCTGATTCAACATGGCCCTCCCTGATAAAACCAAAAATAAATCCTAAGGCATTAATGCACAGCATGGGTCACTCCATGGAACAAAGTGCCAAGCCTCTCTTGGCCTCTATATATTGTAATCTCTCATTTGAAAAAAAAGGAGATCTTCCCTTTACCAGAAGAAAAACTCCACCCAAATTCAAAGGCATTACTGAGACTTTGAGCTCATATTGATGTTCATATTTCTTTGATTAAATGAGAAAGCAAGTTACTTGTAGACTTTATGCTGTTATAGCTTGTGATACTTTAAGAAATTGCTATTATGTTTGTTTCCTAGAAGCATTCTTGTTTATTTGATCTAACAAGTAGAACTAGTGGAAGTAATCAGGAAGGTGTCCTGAAGCCAGCTACTTTCAGACTTTCTATTGTCATAGTTGTCTTCAGTGTGTGTTTATTTTCTATTTCTATGTAAAAACCTTGGGAGAACTTTGTGCCCTCATTGTCTTCCGTATCTCACTCTTGGGTAGTTAAGGTGGAGACTTTGTGCTACATCTTAGATTGGTAGTTACTCTATACTCTGTTACCAGTCACTTGTTACCAGAAAGATTCTTGTTGTTTGCAAGAACAAGCACTTCTGAAAGAAGAGAAGTGCCTTCTATCATTTCACTATGTCAGGGTGCGAAACACCAGAAGCACACAGTTGATTACCAAAACAAGCAACTTAATATGCGAAAATTAACCAGATTCAACAAGTAACTAGAATTTAGAATAACATAGAATATGAGAGACAATACACAACTTGTATTAATAACTCTTACAAAAAAGAATACAATAAAGAAGATGCCACTTCTTCTCCACCACCTCTTCAGAGGTTTCCCACACCTCAAGTGAACAGAAATTCTCTCCTCAAAGCTCTCTCTAATAGGTCCCAACACCCAACTCAAATACAGAGTTGGTGTTCACCTTACACCTATGCTCCACGCACTCCACAAGTGCTCCACGCACTCCACAAGTACTCAAAGTAATTCAAGTAGATCTCCCATGAACTTGCAATAACCTGTAATTCAACAGACCATACTTATGGAAGGAACTACCTTGCCTTCCTCTTAGCTCTCCATGTACTCCACGTACATACCAATGAGTACACACCATACTCCAAGTAGATCTTGCCTGATTCTGCTCCCTATTGTGTTGCTATCCTATTTGATCTCCAACCTACAGATCAATACTGGTTCTACACACCTGTGAACCTTGACCTTGCACACACACACACACCTGCAGATCAATGATCTTACTTACCATGTAGATCTTCTATAAGGGCCATGCTCACCTGATGACCAAGATCATACCTACCTGAAGAATCCAGCTGACTCTCCAATCCAGCACCAACACACCTGGTACTGTGGCACTAGGAGGAACGCACCATTGCTCTACCTCACACACCGAAGGAGCTTATAATTATGCTCTCTTACTCCCTAGCACTAATTTACAATACAACCATGAGTCTATTATATAGATCTCATCGAAACAATAATTAGACACCTAGTATAATAATTAGATCCACAGCTCTTAGTCTATAATTAGCACTAAGCATGCAAACACTTGGTTTGTCAACCAACTGCCTATAATAAATTCACAATTGAACCACACAGGCGACCGATGCTGGTCCCTGTCCACCTGGGGGTCATCGACGCTGGCCGATCTCTGACTGATGTCGGTTGCTCTCCTGCCTTTTTCTACCGACGTCAGTTGGCCTAACCAACGCTGGTGTCTGTGGCACTCAGCAACCCTTCTACACCCTCCTCCATGTCTGCATCAGTGAAGCTTTTAGCTCCACAACTTAACAATCTCCCACTTGGAGATAAATAGCTACACTGTACCTATACCTGTACTCTGTCTAATTTGTTTCCTAGTTTGTATCCCTCTTCAAGATCAATCCTAAAGACAACCCACCACACATCTTGTGGTGTACCACCTGTCATCCGAGTACCTTACCACATCTGAACCTACAGACACATGTAGTGAAGTCCTGACCCTACATGTATACCTGCTGCTGGTCCCTCACAAATCCCTAAGAACCCACTTCCCCGAATTGGCTCCTAACTCTCTGATAGCTCCCACTGCATGGGAATACTCAGGTCTATACCAAACCTCATGTGATTTTGGACACTGTACCTATCCATCCCTTAGTGTGCTCTGGCTCTGCATCCTGTGTAATGAACCTCACCAACACTTGATTCACATCAGCTCCCACTGGAGACAAAATCTACCTGTGATCTCCATGTCTCCCATGTCAAAGAATTTCTCTGCTCCAAACTCCTCCTAACATGCCACTGAACTAATCTTACCCTTAGCTCAGCAAAACCCTGTATGTATAAACCTGTTAGCTAGCATACTATCCACATACAGCAACAAAATGATGTTGCAATCATCATCCCCTTGGTAAGTCAAACCACAGTAGTTACCCTGACATTGACTGAAGCCATGCTTCCTCCTCCACCTGTCAAAACCTGTACCACTGTCCTGCAGCTTCCTCAAGACCATATGCCTGGTCTTCCGTCTCACGTGTCCGTTCACTCTATTCTTCAACTAAGGAATCCATTCATCTCTGTGCTTTCACACCGACTGGCAACCCTACCAAAACTCCCATTTGGTTTTGCATCATATCCCTACCATGCTCCCACCTGTTTCCTAGATTCTTCTTGCTCTATAATCAGCAACAAGTATAAAGAAGAGGAACAACAAATTTGAGGGCCTACCTACATCTTTAATCCTCCGTATGGGTGTTTGAGACTCCTTGACAGCATGCTGTCCACCCAAAATCCGTTACAGTGACCGACCTCGATCACTCCACAGTCTACATCCGACCGACATCGGTTCCCATGCATCTGTCCCTGACTACCAACCTACTAACGTTGGTGTCCCTGTTGCCAACGTCGGTCCTCCTGACTGACATCAGTCTTACCTACTATCGATGTCGGTCCTTCTGACCGACGTCGGTCTTACCCTGCCTGACATCATCGACTTTTGTCTGCACATGACTGACATCGGCACCTGTCTGTTTGACACCGATTCCTCCTGACCGACGTCGGTATCTGTGTTCACCTGTGAGTGATGACTTTTTACCTGCGAGCTCCTTTGAATCAAAACCCATGTCCAAACTACTCTGCTCAAAAGTATCCAGCACCATCCACTGGTTTCTGTCCGCCATCTCCTCCAAGAACACCAAGGCTTTTCAGTTCTTAAGCCTATCAAGTATATCTATCTTCCACTTAAGAACATGCATCTCCTTCCTGCTCATGTGACCAAGCCTACGAAGCCACGTCTCCATAACAAAAGAAGAATCAGTAATATAAACAAGTAGATAAAGGGTACCTATTTTCTTACCACCAGCTAATTCAAGTGCACCCACTGTGAGAGTTCTTGTGCATCTCTCATCACCCAATCTTTCTAAAGAAATTAGCCATATCTCCAAACCTGGGACCTGCATGACCTTCATCAACACCTGTGTGTTGGCCGCCTACAATTTCAACTTCACTTCCCCTTTGCCAATTCTTTGGCAAGGCTCACCAGCTCCTCTACCTGGGGCTACATGGAAAGAGGCAACCGAATCTATAAAACAAGATTCAACTTTATCCAAGAAACCTCCCAGAGCATCCTGTGCCACATCACCTGCAACATCTGCTTCTTCAGTTCCTTCTTGCTGATCTTCCACAAACCAACAATATTCTTTTACCTGCTCTTTCTTTCCATGGGACCTTAAGTGACCATCTATGCTTTTCAACTCCTCCATTCTTAGCTTACTTTCATCTACCATTGCTCTACTCCCACTTAATCAGAAACCCCTAAGAGTGACCTATAACTAAACACAAAACCTGCTTCCTGTAACCTTAGCTCTGATACCACTTGTTAGGGTGTGAAACACCGAAAGCACACAGTTGATTACCAAAACAAGCAACTTAATATGTAGAAATTAACCAGATTCAACAAGTAACTAGAATTTAGAATAACACAGAATATGAGAGACAATACACAACTTGTATTAATAACTCTTACAAAAAAGAATACAATAAAGAAGATGCCACTTCTTCTCCACCACCTCTTTAGAGGTTTCCCACACCTCAAGTGAACAGTAATTCTCTCCTCAAAGCTCTCTCTACTAGGTCCCAACACCCAACTCAAATATAGAGTTGGTGTTCACCTTACACCTGTGCTCCACGCACTCCACAAGTACTCAAAGTACTTCAAGTAGATCTCCCATGAACCTACAACAACCTGCAATTCAACAGACCATACTTATGGAAGGAACTGCCTTGCCTTCCTCTTAGCTCTCCATGTACTCCACGTACATACCAATGAGTACACACCGTACTCCAAGTAGATTCTGCCTAATTTTGCTCCCTGTTGTGTTGCTATCCTATTTGATCTCCAAATTACAGATCAATACTAGTTCTACACACCTGTGAACCTTGACCTTGCACACACACACACACACACACACACACACACACACACACACACACACACACACACACCTACAGATCAACGATCTTACTTACCATATAGATCTTCTATAAGGGCCATGCTCACCTGATGACCAAGATCATACCTACCTGAAGAATCTAGCTGACTCTCCAATTCAGCACCAACACACCTGGTACTATGGCACTAGGAGGAACGCACCATTGCTCTACCTCACACACCGAAGGAGCTTATAATTATGCTCTCTTACTCCCTAGCATTAATTTACAATACAACCATGAGTCTATTATATAGATCTCATCTAAACAATAATTAGACACCTAGTACAATAATTAGATCTGTAGCTCTCAGTCTATAATTAACACTAAGCATGCAAACACTTGGTTTGTCAACCAACTGCCTGTAATAAACTCACAGTCGAACCACACAGGTGATCGATGCCGGTCCTTGTCCGCCTGGGGGTCACCGACGCCGGCTGATCTCTGACCAACGTCGGTTTCTCTCCTACCTTTTTCTACCAACGTCGGTTGGCTTGACCGATGCCGGTGTCTGTGGCACTCAGCAACCCTTCTGCACCCTCCTCCATGTCTGCATCAGTGAAGCTTTTAGCTCCACAACTTAACACACTAGGATTTCTACTATCTAGAAAGGGATTTGGCTCTTGGTTGAATGTTACCTCTGAAAGAAGAGAAGTACCTTCACCAATCACCTAGGATTTTTCCTTTGATTTTTAAGCATCATCTCTGAAAAAAGAGAGATGGATGGTTTATTCTACCCCTAAGTGTTATTTTCTGCTTATATATATAGTATATAGCTCCTGCATATTCATAGCAAACCTCCCCTTGATGAGAGGAGAGATTTGTCCCCTTTAGATGTGGTAAACCTACAACTTTGGACAACCAATCTCCCTATGTTGTGGTTGAAGAGACCTATTTTGCTCACTAGTTAGTTGCTTGACAAAATATTCACCCAATAGTTTTTGGTGACTTCGCTAGGGAAGGACAAGCAATTTGAAGCCTCAAGCTTCAAGCTAAAGTAAGACCAATCCTTTTCCATTTTTGTTTCACAATCTAGCAACTCCATGCTGTACCAAAAGCCAAAGAGCTAAAGGAGTTTTTTACCCTGTCTTTGAGTTGGCATAGCAAGGAGATTTTGACTTACTTTCTCCCCAACTTCAAGTTCAATGATCCAGGAGTGTCCCTCCTACCCGTACCAGGACACCAACATAAGGCATAGCTAATTTTCCTACTATTAACAAAGCTTTGCCTATCCAAATTCCACCCAGATTTATTATCCCTACTTTCAATAATCCAATCGTGGTAGTTCAAGGCCCCTAGGGTAACTCTTTTGGCCCACTAAATTTGACTCCACCCCTACATGAACTCTAATGTATCTCAAGAAAGAACTTTCCCAAATTATTTGGTGATGTAAAAGTTCATCCTAATGAACATATTACAGCCTTCAACATTAATTGTGGTGTGATAGGTGTGGAATTTGAAGATGTGGCAGTTAGGCTTTTCATGAAAATGCTACAAGGTGCTACTACAGACTAGTTCTACCATCTATAAGCTAGATTAGTAGTTAATTTGGACACACTCAAAGCCAAATTTGAAGCCAGATTCAAGCCTGTAGAAGATGCACATGCCTTGTTGGATTCCCATGAGCTTATGAGGGATTTCATATAAAAGTTTGATGAGCTGAGGAACTGAATTCTTGTTATTGCTCAACCAACCTCTGAAAACCTCAAATGCTTCTTCATCAACTCACAATTGCCTAAAGTAATTTTTTTTCTAAGACATGTTGGCCACATAAACCTCGAGGCTACTCAATATTTAGCTACCGAAGTTGAATATGACCTTTTCTTTCTAGGAAAGATAAGGAGAGATCCAAATAGAGGTAAACATTCTTCTTCCTCTGAATTCTCCCCTTCAGCCACCACTAATCCTATGGTACAGAAGCTAGCAAATGAATTATTTTCCCTTAGAAAATAAATGGCACAAGGGATGTCATCTACTCCTTCATATAGAGATGTACCAATGAGGACATTCCCTAATCAGTCCTACCAAGGCCATGCTACTAGGAGCCAAGTGTAAACCAACCATATTCCTCCCCCTCAAAGGAATAACCTTGCCATTAAAGCACCTCCAACTAATTTATTAGTTGGATATATTGAAGCTAAATCAGATTTCTCATTCCAGTCTGAGTTGAGTCCTGAATATGATGCCAATCTCTTCACTGAGGAAGAATAATAATTAGCTAGCGACTCCCAAATTAGTTTCTTGAATTATCAAGATGAACTCAAAAGTGAAGGAAATACAACTAAGGGATCATATGATGTATTCACCCAGTTTAAGAATCAATCAGCTCAACAAGTTGACAAAGAGAAGACAGAGGGGCAACCTCAACCGGTAGTTTCAATTACTAAATGTGGGACCACTCTGCCCTTCCAGCCAAAGGACCCAATGACTACTAGAAAGGTAAGTACCCCAATCATTTTTGCACCTTCAACTTCAAATTCATAGTCCAATTCTCCTCCTCCCAAAACTCAAAAGGATGAACTCCCATCCTCTATACCTAGTCTATTTTTGACATTTGATATCATTGACCATATAAAGAAAACCAAAATTCAAATGTCTAAATTTTAATTTCTGCAGTCCCATCCTAAGCAATTAGACAAACTGGTTCAATGTGTTTAAAACCAAGCCATCCCTATTGAACAAGCAATTCCCAAAGGGACACATGATCCCCCTAGGAATGCACCCACTAGGAACAATCTTGTCATTACCCCTCCTACTGCTCCTGGTAGGACTGAACCTTTTTATGTCTCATTGCTAATAAATGGACGTCAGCTAAACAATTGCATCATTGATTCTAGAGCTTTAGACAATTTCATGCCTACTAAAGTGGTTGAATACCTTGACCTCACACTGACCAAGACATTTGGTAGATGCTTCTCCATGGAGAAAAAACAAGTACCTCTGCTAGGACAAATTAAAGATGCCCAATTTGTATTTGCAGCATTCCTAGATAAAAGAATCAAGATGACCATCTTGGTAGCTGATGTCCCAGCATCATATGGCATCCTTCTTGGGTGAAATTTCTATAGGGATGTTGGTGGTGAGTTGAGCATGGATTTATCAAAGGTGAGGATCTAGTCAAAGGTGTTATGAAGAGACTGCTCCCTAAGAAGGAAGGAAAATACGTGGTAACTAATTTCTATCCACAAATGAAGTTCATGAGGCATATGATGAAGCTCTTATAGGTGATAACTTAGAAATGCATTCAACTAGAACAACAGGAGAATTGGTGGAGTGCAATACCAATGTGGAAGTATCTCCACCTCTAAATGAAGAAGATTTCAAAGAAAGAGTGGTGTCTAATTAGGTATGGATTCTAGAGTTTGATGGTAGCTGCTCCTCTACCAATTCAGGAGCTGGGGTTGTGCTAATATCTCCTCAAGGAGACATTTTTCCTTCATCCTACATGTTATAGTTTAACAACACTAATAACATAGCTGAGTATGAATCTCTATTGCTTGTATTGAAAGCTGCTAAGGATAAAGGCATCAAACTCCTTCATGCTAAAGGAGATGCTGAATTGGTGGTTTTAGGTGAGGAACCTATACCAAACCAAAAATGAGAGATTGTGCCACTACTATAATCTAGTCTAGGACCAAATTAAAAACTTTGATGCTTTTAGCATCTCTGTAGCTCATAGAGAATTTAATTACTAGGCTGATGCAATGGCTACTTCAGCTACTCTATTGGTCCCGCACCTAGACTTTAAAGGAGATAGGTACACCATTGAGCTAGTCTTTCAACCAAGTGTGCCTAATAATGCCAGTCATTGGCAAGTGTTCTATTGGGTGAATATTTTGTCAACCAGCTAACTGGTGAGCAAAATAGGTCTCTTCACCATAACATAAGAAGATTAGTCATCCAATTTTGCAAGTTTACCACATCCAAAGGGGACAAATCTCTCTTCTCATTAAGGGGAGGTTCCCTATAAATATAAAGGCACTATATATATATATATATATATATATATATAAGTAGAAAGTAACACTCAGGGGTAGAATAAACCATCCATCTCTCTTTTTTTAGAGATGATGCTCACAAAGCAAAGGAGAAATCCTAGGTGATTGGTGAAGGTACTTCTCTTCTTTCAGAAGTAACATTTAATCAAGAGACAAATACCTTCTTGGATAGTAGAAATCTTGGTGAAATGATAGAAGGCACTTCTCTTCTTTTAAAAGTGCTTGTTCTTGCAAACAACATGACTCTTTTCGGTAACAAGTGACTGGTAATAGAGTAAAGAGTAACCAAAAATATAAGATGTAGCTCAAATTCTCCACCTTGACTACCCTAGAGTGAAGTATAAAGAATAGTGGAAGCACAAAGTCATCCTAAGGTCCTTTACATAGAGATAGAAAAGTAAACACACACTGAAGACAATTATGACAACATAAAGTCTAATAGTAACTGACTTTAGGATGCCTTCCTTATTACTTCCACTAGTTCTACTTGTTAGATCAAATAAACAAGAATGCTTCTAGGAAATAGACATAAGAATAATTTCCTAAATTAGCACAAGCTATAATAGCACAAAGTCTGTAAGTAACTTGCTTTCTCATTTAATCAAAGAAATATGAACAATAATCTAAGCTCAAAGTCTCAATAATGCCTTTCAATTTGGACAGAGTCTCAATTATTGTAAGGGGAAGATCTCCTTCAAATGATACAAGAGATTACATTATATAGAGGCCTAAGGGAAGCTTGGCACTTTTTCCCATGGAGTGACCCATACTACATAATTAATGCCTTAGATGCATTCATGGTTCTATCATGGAGGGCCATGCTCGAGTAGGGTAGCTTCCTTAACTGTGGCATGTTGATTCATCTCTAGTGCCTCCTCCTAAGCCTAAATCACTCATTCCATCACCTACTAGTTGCATAACTATCTACTCTGCCTTTATTCTAAAGGGGACAAATAGGCTACACTTTCCATGTCAGCAGGCCCCAAATATCTACCCAGTGAACTACTTCACCTACTGGAAATAACTCCTATTGAGTTTCCCTATTTATCTCTTCCTTTTCTTAGCCCTAGCCTTAGGGTATTTGAATTCATTTGGGTCCATGTTTTAAGCTTGCATGCAAATATCAATAGACACTTCATTGTAACCAATTTGACATTAGTAGATCTTTCCTCTTTTAAAGGTTAATGACTAGCCAATTTCCCCAAATTTGACATTTACAGGCCTGTCATTCTGTTGTGATGTAGGTGAGGACACGTGGTGGCATTTATGGCTTCAAAACTTGTTATAGACTATGTCTTAGCTCATGACACTTGGTAGCTTCTACTACACTTTGAGGCTTGACCCTTTTCAAAGGGAACTTGCCCTTCGAGGTCTTGAATAGGGTCCATTTCTAAGTGTCGAGTGTCCCCCCACAAGGGTACCTACCCTTCAAGATCCTCCAAGTGGCCTTCAGGCTTTGATATTTTTGGAAGGCCATTGTCTCTTTTTATTTCCTTTAGATAAAATATCCAAAGAAATTCCTTCAGATAATTTGTCTAAAGGAAACCTTTCCTTGGCTTTATACCTCTGCATTTGAGGGTGCTCCTTCTTGACACATGGCACCTTCTACTGCTTCAAACAAGTGACATGTGGCATCTTATGCTGGAATAGGCAAGGACACATGGAAGCATCCACTTAATTCATAGGAGCTCTTAGAAACCTTCAAGAGTCTTGTGGGAGATGACATGTCGTGGCTTTCACCGAACTCTAGAAACACATTTGAAAATAGTCAGGACTCACTTTTAGCAATCTCACATATGATGAAACTTGTTGGATTTCACTGATTCTCACCAAGGACATGTGGCATCTTCCACTCTTGGGCTTTTATAACATCGTATAAATTCTTGGGGATCCTTTGGGTTCTCTTAGATGAGGACACTTAAAGGCTTCCAACAAGATTTAAAAAGGGACATGTGGTAGTACCTACCACTTTTTAGAAACAAAGAGTAATGTGTCTCAACAGGTGACACTTGGTAGCTTCCACTCATCCTTTTCTTTTACACACTCCTTTCTTTGACATAGGCTACCTTTGAACATTTAAACCCATGAACTCATTGAACCTATGAAGTGGTTCAAGTTTCAATGGTTTGGTCAATTCATTCATTTGATTTGGCTGAGTCTCTTTGATATCTTTGAAACAAGCGTGTTGAACCATTTAAACATTGAACCCATTAAATTGATGAACCAAAATGGTTCAAGGTTTAATGATTCAACAGTTTAAGCCTTTAAAACTCATTAAGTGCTTAGAGTTGTGGAACCTTTGAAATGGTTGAACTTTAAACCTCTGCCAAAGCACTCAGCTCTTGATAATGATGTTGAAGCTATGAGCCCATTAAACCTATGAACCAAAATGGTTCAAGGTTCAATGGTTCAATCCTTGCCTAGATGCTTGATGATGGACATTTTGGTTGAACCTTGTCATTGAACCAACATTGAAATCACCTAAGTGTTGAGAGCTTGCTTCATTTGTGTAGAGTCTATAGAAATCAACCTACAAAGCCCATAGAACTTGGCCTAAAAATTCTATAGATTTTCTTCTTATAGAGTCCATAGATTCAAACCTATAGAGTCCGTAGATTCAAGCCTATAGAGCCTATAGATTCAATCCTGCAGAGTCTATAGATTCACTGAAAATCTTGAAGAATGGATAATTTGAAGGCTCATAATAAATTTTGAAAAGGGAAGAGACAATTTTGGTCTTGCAGGGCCAAAATACTTTGTATGTTATCCCAAAAATGAGATGTCATTTTTTGGGGACAATAGCTAGCTCCAGTTTGGGAACTACCTTCAGTTGGAAACTTGAAACATAGCTAAGGGGAGTAAAAACTAGAATCTCCAGTGCCTTGAGGTATGCCATTGGGCTTTGGAGTCATGCTACCCAAAAGAAAGGCTCTAAAAAATGAAAGTGAAAAGCACAAAATAGAAACAAAAGACTACATAAATATACATATGTATATCGAAACTCATATGATACTTTAAGAGTTGAAGTGCTTCAGATGCTGCCCATTGTGAGGCAAAAAAAAGAGAGTGCCATCTTGATATTTCAAAAGGGAACTATTTTCACCATAGATCTGATGAATAGTATAAGGTACTTCTCTTCTTTCAAAAGTAACATTCAACCAAGAGCCAGATCCCTTCTTCGATAGTATAAATCCTATTGAAATGATAGAAGGAACTTCTCTTCTTTTAGAAGTGCTTGTTCTTGCAAATAACAAGACTCTTTCTAGTAATAAGTGACTAGTAACAGAGTACAGAGTAACCAAAAATCTAAGATGTAACTCAAAGTCTCCACCTTGACTTCCCTAGATTGAAATACAAATAACAGTGGGGGCACAAAGTCATCCCAAGGTCCTTTACACAGAGACAAAAAAGTAAACACATATTGAAGACAATTATGACAGCACAAAGTCTGAAAGTAACTAACTTGAGGACACCTTCTTTATTAATTCCACTAGTTCTACTTGTTAGATCAAATAAACAAAAATACTTCTAGGAAACAAACATAAGAACAATTTCCTAAAGTAACACAAGCTATAACAACACAAAGTATATAAGTAACTTGCTTTCTCATTTAATCAAAGAAATATGAACAATAATCTGAGCTCAAAGTCTCAGTAATGCCTTTCAATTTGGGCAGAGTTTTCATTCTAGTAAGGGGAAGATCTCCTTCAAATGATACAAGAGACTACATTATATAGAGGCCTAAGGGAAGCTTGGCATTTTGTCCCATGGAATGACCCATACTATGTAATTAATGCTTTGGATGCATTCTTGATTGTATCAGGGAGGGCCATGCTAGAGTAGGGCAGCTACCTTAACTATGGCATGTTGATTTATCTCTAGTGCCTCCTCCTAAGCTTGAATCACTCATTCCATCACCTGCTAGCTGTGCAACTATCTACTCTACCTTTATTTCAAAGGGGACAAATAGGCTATGCTTTCAATGTTGGCAGGCCTCAAATATCTACCCAGTAAACTACTTCACCTACTAGAAATAACTTTTACTGAGTTTCCCTCTTTATCTCTTCCTTCTCTTAGCCCTAGTCTTAGGGTCTTTTAATGCAATCAGGTCAATGTTTTAAGCCTACAAAGATCAACATACACTTCATTGCAGCCAATTTTATGTTAGCAGGTCATTCCTCTTTTGAAGGTTAATGGCTAGCCAATCACCCAAAATTTGATGTTTTTGGGCCTATCATTCTATTATGACATGGTGGCATTCATGGCTTTGAAACTTGTTAGAGACTATGTCTCATCTCGTGACACTTGGCAACTTCCACTTTGCTTTGAGGCTTGACCCTTTTTGAAGGGAACTTGCCCTTTAGGTTCTTGAATAGGGTCCATTTTTAAGTGTCGAGTGTCCCCCCGCAAGAGCACCTACCCTTCAGGATCCTCCAAGTGGCCTTCAGGATTTGATCCTTTTGGAAGGCCATTGTCTCTTTTATTTCCTTTAGACAAAATGTCTAAAGAAATTCCTTCAAACAATTTGTCTGAAGGAAACCTTTCCTTGGCTCTGTGCCTCTACATTTAAGGGCACTCTTTCTTTGACATGTGGTGCCTTCCACTGCTTCAAACAAGTGACACATGGCATTTTCCACCAAAATAGGTGAGGACATGTAGAAGCATCCACCTAATTCATAGGAGCTCTTAGAAACCTTCAGTCTCATGGGAGATGACATGTGGCAGCTTCAGCTAAACTCTAGAAACACATTCAGAAATAGTCGGGACTCACTTTTAACAATCTCACAGATGATGACACTTGTCAGCTTCCACTGATTCTCACCAAGGACACATGGCATATTCCACTCTCAAAATTTTGTAACATCATAGAAATGCTTGGGGATCCTTTGGGTTCTCTCCAATAATGACACTTGGAGGCTTCTGATAAGCTTTAGAAAGGGACACGTGGTAGTACCTACCACTTTTTAAAAATAAAGCATAATGTGTTTTGGTAGGTGACACTTGGCAGATTCTGCTCATCCTTTTCTTTTGTGCACTCCTTTCTTTGATAGAGGTTGCCTTTGAACCTGTGAACTCATTGAACCTATGAAGCGATTCAAGGTTTAACAGTTTAGTCAGTTCATTCTTTTGATTTGGCTGAGTCTCTTTGATACTTTGAACCAAGCGCATTGAACCATTTAAACATTGAACCTATTGAACTGATGAACTAAAATGGTTCAAGATTCAATGGTTTCAAGCCTTTAAAACTCATTAAGTGCTCAAAGTTGTGGAACCTTTGAAACAGTGGAACTTTAAATTTCTACCAAAGCACTTAGCTCTTGCTGATGATGTTTAACCTATGAGCCCATTGAACCGATGAACCAAAATGGTTCAAAGTTTAATGGTTCAATGGTTCAATCCTTGCCTAGATGCTTACCAATGGACATTTTGGTTGAACCTTGTCATTGAAACAACCTTGAAATTGCCTAAGTATTGAGAGCTTGCTTCTTTCTTGTAGAGTCTATAGAAATCAACCTATGAAGCCCATAGAACTTGGCCTGTAGAGTCCATAGATTTTATTCTTGCAGAGTCCATAGATTCAAACCTATAGAGTCTATAGATTTAAGCCTACAGAGTCCATAGATTCAAGCCTATAGAGTTTGTAGATTCATTGAAAATCTTGAAGAATGGAGAATTTGAAGGCTCATAACAATTTTTGAAAAGGGAAGAGACAATTTTGGTCTTACAAGGCCAAAATAGTTCATATGTTGTCCCAAAAATGAGAAGTCATTTTTTAGGGACAACATGTTCAATGATGACAATCAAATCATTTCCTTTTTGGAGCAAAAGGATAGCTTTGAATGACTGCATTTTGAAGGTAGTGAACCTTAAAAGCCTAAACTGATCCCTAAATCAAGTTCAAGCATAGGTGAGGAGTTCTTATAACTCAAAGGGAATAAGATTCCCAAAGGCCTAGATTCCCTTGGGAAGCTGTTAGATAAGCATGATAGATTCATCAAATAGTAGTAAATGGATTCAAGATCCTCTTAGGAGTTTGATCAAGTAAATTTGGGAACCAAGAAAGACCCCAAAATGGTGAACATTTGGAAATGTTGTACTCCTAAGGAGAGGTTCAAGTTCACCACTTTGCTCAATCAATACAAGGATGCCTTAGCTTACTCCTATGATGACCTGAAGTCACTCTGATCAGATGAAATTTGACATGGCATTCCTCTCAAGGCTGATTTGACACCTTACAAGAAAAATTCCAGGCATTATAATCCAAAAATATTAGGTACTATTCTGTCTAAAATATAAAAAATGCTAAATGCTACGATCATTTTCCTGATCCATCATTCCACATGGATTGCAAACATAGTGCCTGTAAGGAAGAATAATGGTAAAATTTGCCTTTGTTGAATTTTAGAAATTTGAATGAATCATCCTTGAAGGATAAATATCCTTTTCTAATCATGGATCAAGTGCTTCAGATAGTGACAGGTTTGGAGATGTTATCAATGATAGATGGCTTCTCAAGATATAATCAGGTTGAAGTTGGTGAGGTAGACCAGCATAAAATTGCTTTCACCACACCCTGGGGCATGTTTGCATATAGAAAGATGCCTTTTGGCTTGATAAATGTTGGTGCCACCTTCCAAAGAGAAATGGACCTTGTCTTCAAGGATGAGATGGGTAAGTTCATCATAGTTTATCTTGATGACTTGACTGTCTTTTCTAAGCATCGCCCAGATCATGTGAGCCATTTACAACAAGTGTTGGAATGCTACCGCCAAAATGGAATTTCCTTAAACCCCAAGAAGTCAATTTTTGGAGTAACAGAGGGGAAAATTCTCAAATACATTATGTCCAAAAGGGGCATAAATATTGACTTAGATAGAGTCAAGTCTATCCAAGAACTTTCCTTGCCCACAAGTAAGACTGTTGTTCACTCTTTCTTTGGAAAGGTGAATTTTTTATGAAGGTTCATCCATAATTTTTTTGAGAAGAATAGGCACATTGCAAACATGATGAAGGGAAAGGCAACCTTCAGTTGGACTGAATAAGGCAAGTCAACATTTGAGGATATCAAGACTGCCATTGCCCATGCCCCAATTTTGGTTTGTCTAGACTATAACAAAGAGTTCGCCATTAATAGTTATGCTTCAAAACATATGCTTTTAGCAATTTTGGTTCAACAAAATAAAGAAGGTATGTAATCTCCCATTTCATTCATGAGCTTTCCTCTCAAAGCTCATGAGCTGAAGTACACAAACATGGAGAAGAATGCTTATGGAATGGTGAAGGAAGTGAAGCATTTCCACTTCTACATCTTGAATTCATGAGTTACTGCCCTAATTCTTGATACCATAGTCAAATCCATACTGACTCAGCAAGAGTTTGGGATGAAAAGAGGCAATTTGGTTGCTAATATCTAAGAGTTTGATCTGGTCATCAAGCCAACAAATTTGGTGTGTGGGAAGGGGCTATGCCAACTAATTACTGATAACAAGATGGGAGGAACAAAACATAAATAATCAGAGATGAAAGACACACCAATAGTCCTCTTTGTCTCCACCATGAATAAGTGGTATTTAGGTATTTCTCATTTCCTTACTTATGGTGAGTGTCATGCTCACCTATCTTATAAATAAAGGAGAACCATCAAGCTGAAAGCCACTAATTTTGTCATCTGGGACAACGGCCTATAGAAGAGGAGCCTTGATGGAATGTTCCTTTGATGTGTGGACAAGGAGTAGCAAATCCGACTTTTGAATTCCTTCCATAGTTTAGCCTATGGAGGACATTTTTCTACTCCTGTGACTGCCCATAAAATCTTGTGAGCTAAGACTACTGGCCAACTCTCTTTCAAGATGTATACAAGTGGGTTAGGGAGTGTGAACTATGCCAGTAGTTTTTTAAAAGACCCAAATTATCTGCCCTACCTCTCAAGCTAGTGGTCATAGAGGAGCCATTCTAGCAATGGGGAATTGACTTTATTGGTGTTGTAAACCCATCTTCAAGTGATAGACATGATTATGTCCTTACATCAATAGACTACTTCACCAAATGGGTGGAAGTTGTTCCAAACAAACATGCTACTTCAAAAGTAGTATGTAATTTCCTCAAAGATAACATCATTTCTAGGTTTGGGGTCCCAACCAAGATTGTCACTGATAATGTAGCTTATTTCACTTCCCATGAGATTACTCAATTCTATTTCTACTATGAAATTACACTCTCCCACTCTTTTGATTATTTTCCATAAGGGAATGGATAGGTTAAATCTAGCAATAAGAACCTAGTAACTATCATCAAGAAGCTGGTGGATGACAACCAAAGGACATGGCATAAATCATTGGTTGATGCTCTATGGGTAGATAGAATTACACCAAAAAGGGCAATTGGTATGTCTCCTTTCCAACTTCTTTATGATATCAATGCTGAGATACCAATCACCTTGGAATTTCTAGCATTGAAATTGGCTAAGGCAATTGAAAATCAAACGTATAAAAGCACCCTTGCTAAGAGGATCATGTGCCTGACTAAGCTAGAAGAGTAGAGAACTATAGTATTGGACTAAATTGCCACCCATCAAGGTCTGGTGAAGAAGCTCTTTGACCAGAAAGTAAAGAACCATGATTTCCAGATTGGAGATCAAGTCATGCTGTGGGACAAGAGAAGAGAACCAAAGGGGATGCATGGAAAGTTTGATTCCCTATGGAGGGGCCCTTTTACTATTCATCATCTCTATGGTGAAAATAGTTTCATATTGAAATATCAAGATGGCACTCTCTTTTCTCTACCTCACAATGAGTAGCATCTGAAGCACTTCAACTCTTAAAGTATCAGATGAGTTTCCCTATACATATGTATATTTGTATAGTCTTTTGTTTCTATTTTGTGATTTTCATTTTCATTTTCATTTTTTAGAGCCTTTCTTTTTGGGTAGCATGAATCCAAATCCCAATGCATACCTCAAGGCACTAGAAATTTTAGTTTCTACTCCCCTCAGCTATGTTTTGAGTTTCCAACTGAAGGTTGTTCCCCATGAGCCAACTATTGTCCTTAAAAAATGAATTCTCATTTTTGGGACAACATGTGAACCATTTTAGTTCAATAAACCAAAATAATCTCTTCCCTTCTCAAAAATTGTTATAAGCTTTCAAATTCCTCATTTTTTAAGCTTTTTTAGTAAAGGGACTAGCAAGTTCAATAGGTTCAAAGGCTTCTGTAGGTGAGTTCAATCAAAAGAACTAGTTTCCAACACTTAGTCATTTTTAGGATTGGTTCAGTGCCTTGGTTCAATCAAAAATGTCCATTAGCAAGCATCTAAGCAAGAATTGAACCATTAAACCATTAAATTGTTAAACCTTGAACCATTTTGGTTCAATGGGTTCAAAGGTTCAACATCATCAGCAAGAGCTAAGCGCATTTGTCAAAGGTTCAAAGTTCAACCATTTCAAGGTTCCATGGCTCTAAACACTTAACAAGTTTCAAAGGCTTAAACCATTGAACTGTTGAGCCATTTTGGTTCATCAATTTAATGGGTTCAATGACCTATCAGTTTAACACACTTGGTTCAAAGAGATCAAAAAGATAGCCAAATAATGAAGAATAAACAGATTAAACTGTTGAACCATTGAACCAAAAATGGTTCAATCAGTCAGTTCAATTAGCATGTTCAAGGGGCTACCCCAAGGCCAAAGGAAAAAATGCCCTGTGGAAGGTAGTGAACCAAGCCATGTTCCCTTATAGAGGGTTGAAATCCAAAACAAACAAAGTGAACTCCTTTGAAAAAATGAACAAGGCAAAAGGCAAAGTAGAGTCCTTTAAACAAATTGTCTAAAGGAAATCACCCGGGAAGAAAGCCCAATCAAAAGAAAGGAAAGGAGCAGCTAAGAAAAGGACAAGTAGAAGCTGCCAAGTGTTATCTGCCAAGACACATTATGTTTTGGCATCTCAGAGTAGTGGAACATGCCATGCATCCCTTGTAGAGTTCCATAGAAAGTGACAAGTGGCAGATGCAGAAGGTTTCAATGTCTTTTTCTCGACACAACAAAACATGCCATGTGTCATTTGCAGAGATCAGTAGAGGCTGACAAGTGTCATCATTCACAATTTCTTCTTTTGTCTCTTAAGGACTGTGGTAGGCCCTGAGCAAGTTACTAAGTTTCAATGGAGTGTGACAAGTGTCATCATCCATGTGATTTCTAAAATGAGTCTTGAATGTTTTTGTAAGTGTTTCTAGAATTAGGTGGATGCTTCCACATGTCCTCACCTATTCCAGTGGAAGATGTCACATGTCTCCTGTTAAATGCAATGGAAGGTGCCACATGTCAAAGATGGATCACTCTCAATATAGAGACATGGAGTCAAGGAAAGATTTCCTTCAGACATTTTGTCTGAAGGAAATAAAAAGACAATAGTCCTCCAAAAGAATTAAAGCCTGAAGGCCACCTAGATGATCCCAAAGGGTAGGTACCCTTATGGGGGTTCACTCGACACTCAAAAATGGACCTTTTTCAAGACCTTAAAGGGCAATTTCCCTTTAGGAAGGGTCAAGCCTCAAAGTGTAGCAAAAGTTTCCAAGTGTCGCATGCCAAGACAATAGTCTCTAACAAGTTTCAAAGTAGAAGAACTCATCACATGTCCCATCCCAACTCAATGGAGTGTGACAAGTGTCTGCATCTATTCTTTCAGTCTCTAACAAGTTTCAAAGCTTATTCCAAATTTGAGAATGTCGCCACGTGTCCTCACCTGGGTCATAATAACAAGTGGCCATAGAAAGCAAGAAAGACACAAAGGAGTTAATAAGAAGAATGACAAGCTCGTAAATGTCAAATTTAGGAAGACTGACTAGCTGTTAACCTTCAAAATATGAAAGACCCATGGATGCCAAATTTACTACAATTAAGTGTCTATTGATCTTTGCAATTTTAAAATGTAGACCCAAATGCATTCAAAGACCCTAAGGCTAGGGCCAAAATGAAAAAGAGACAAAGAGGGAAACTCAGTAGGAGTTATTTTTAGTAGGTGGAATAGTCCACCAGGTAGGTATTTGGGGCCTACAAGCATTAAAAGTGTAGCCTATTTGTCCCCTTTTGTGTAAAGGAAACATGGATAGCTGCGCAAGTAGTAGATGATGGAATGAGTGATTCAGGCTTAGAAGAGGACATTGGAGATGAATCAACAAGCCACAGTTAAGGTAGCCACCCTACTCTAGCATGGTCCTCCCTGACAGAACCAAAAATGCATCTAAGGTATTAATGCATAGCATGGGTCACTCCATGGGACAAAGTACCAAGCCTCTCTTGGCCTCTATATATTGTAATCTCTCATTTGAAGAAAAAGGAGATCTTCCCTTTACCAAAAGTAAAACTCTACCCAAATTGAAAGGCATTACTGAGACTTTGAGCTTAGATTGTTGTTCATATTTTTTTGATTAAATGAGAAAGCAAGTTACTTATAGACTTTGGGCTATTATATCTTGTGTTACTTTAGGAAATTGTTCTTATGTCTATTTCCCAGAAGCATTCTTGTTTATTTGATCTAACAAGTAGAACTAGTGGAAGTATTCAGGAAGGTGTCCTTAAACTAACTACTTTCAAACTTTGTGCTGTCATATTTGTCTTCATTGTGTGTTTATTTTCTATTTTTATGTAAAAGACCTTGGGATGACTTTGTGCCCTCATTGTCTTTCATATCTCACTCTTGGGCAGTCAAGGTGGAGACTTTGTGCTACATCTTAGATTGCTAGTTACTCTATACTCTGTTACTAGTCACTTGTTACCAGAAAGATTCCTATTATTTGCAAGAACAAGCACTTTTGAAAGAAGAGAATTGCCTTATATCATTTCACCAAGATTTCTACTATCCAATAAGGGATCTAGATTTTTGTTGAATGTTACTTCTAAAAGAAGAGAAGTACCTTCACCAATCACCTAGGATTTCTCCTTTGATCTATGAGCATCATCTCTAAAAAAAGAGAGATGGATGGTTTATTCTACCCCTAAGTGTTATTTTTTGCTTATATATATATATATATATATATATATATATAACTCTGTGTGTGTGTGTTATATAGCTCCTGCGTATTCATAGGGAACCTCCCCTTGATGAGAGGAGAGATTTATCCCCTTTAGATGTGGTAAACCTATAACTTCGAATGACCAATCTCCCTATGCTATGGTTGAAGAGACCTATTTTGCTCACCAGTTAGCTGGTTGACAAAATATTCACCCAACACAAATCACATGCACAAGCCTCTCTAAAATCTCTCCCAAGTCTCTCACTCAAGTTTAGAAACCATCATCTTTGGTTACACTATTTATAGAGCATTCTTGATAATCAACACCTTGGCCAACCATTATTCATTCCTTAACCCTTAATGCATATATCATATGAATACATAGCTCAATACAATCTTCATAGTTTAGCCATAGCATCTGTGGGTCATCTTTAAGTAGCTACAACTTTCAATAAGCCCCTTATAGCTCTTATAGGTCTTATAGAGACATATTCACCCAGTTAGCACATCAAAGAGTAAAATAGGAGCATATGACCACTTCTAAAATCATAGGTCCACACTACATGACCCTTTAGTCATCCTTAAATTATCATAGTAATCATTGCACTCTTCTATGCAATCTCAATCAATATTTTGTGCACAATCACCATGAATGAATACATAGTCAACTTATAAACCTTTATTCATACTAAATACAATTATTCACACCTCCAAAATTCACATATATCATCCTTATATAGTCTACAACACTTTCAAATAGCTAATATAACATGAAACATCGATACAACATCAACATAAGATTAAACATGCTTGTTGGGTCACTTGTAGGACATACATGAAAACATAGTCAACTTTGAACCTTAATATCTTTGACTATATACACTTTTATATCTTGAAATATATATTTCCAAATTTTCCTTGGAGTCCTCTACATATTCACTTTTTACACCATCAACAAATTTTGCCTCAATCGAAAGTTATAGACAAAATATAAAGTACTAGTTTTTTCCTTTGAAAATTCAAATATTCAAATACAAATGATCATAGTTAAACCTTGAACATCATGCTTTCATCTCATGTCCTTAATACTCATATTAAACATGCACCATCAATCTTCTCCAATATTTAATAATTCCCAAATGTTAAGCCTCTACTAGTTAACCTCATCTCGTATAATCTTGTAACTTTGACCTCATACGCTCTATCAATCTTCTATACATACCTCAATATTTAGTAATGCTAAACAACTATAACTTTGACCTCTTGACTTTAAAATTCAACATTTATCTCTATCTATATGATCACCTTTTCATTGTTGATCCTTAGAAGAAGCTCAATCTTTATCTTTACATAGTGTTAAACATTGAACACTTGGCACCATCTCACTACCTCCTGACTTCTTGGAGTAACACACTCTATCAATGTTTCTCAAACTTTAACTTGAGAAAATTTTACTATGGGAACCTTGCTTATCTACCTATAAGGCTAACTTTTCATAGTCATATCTTTTACTTTGCTCACTGTCAAGTTCTCAAATTTGGACCATATGATCTCCTAACAGAGGATAATCTAACCATATACCAATATATTCTTAGAACCTTCACTTGTGTGAGATATAATTTACAAATCTAACTATGCTAATAATTGCTTGGAAGGCCAAATTTATCAATTCACAAAGCCAACTATGCTAATAATTGCTTGGAAGGCCAACTTTACACATGCATATATTTTGATTCACTTTAGTGCTTGACTTGAAAACTAGTGCAAATCAACTAGACATAAAAATTAACAAATCCATATGATCATGTTCTCCTAAAAAATTCACATGTGTGATATATTCCACCATAAAAATTCTTACTTGGCTCTATTTGAACATAGAAAACACTATCAAAATGCCTATGATCCCAACTTTGCATCCACATATATTTGGCTATCACTAGGTGCATGATCTAAGATTTAACACATATCAACTAGGGACTAATGTGATCACAAACATATTACCAACTCCCCCTAACTCATGCACATGTGGTAATGTTTACATCATCAAACTACCTACTCATATTTTCTACCATTGAACCCAAAATGTCTAAACGAGAATAATTATGAACCAGGTGAAATCTAGTCAT
This sequence comes from Torreya grandis, assembly GCA_037957365.1. NCBI lineage: Eukaryota > Viridiplantae > Streptophyta > Pinopsida > Cupressales > Taxaceae > Torreya > Torreya grandis. The sequence goes on from JARHVA010000197.1 coordinate 3,994,152, forward strand.
GCACATAACCACTCAAACCATATAAAACATCTTAGGTACCCATTTCACATTATTAATACTCCATACTCATCCCTAAACATCTCTAACCATGTCAAAACTGAATATCAACCAAGCCTTATTTAAGCATACTAGGACAAGCACATTTCACACTTTGTCATTGTCATATAGACTATCAATGCAATTCATCCACTCACCTGGACACCTCCATGACATCACCATGAAATCATTGAAAACTCTCCAAGACTATGAAACTATAACATGAAACTTGAAGCCTTCTTTCCATCTTTCATCCCAAACCATGTCTCTTACATCTATAGAACCTTTGTCAAGGCCATTATCAAGGAAATACAAGCAATCCAACATCCATCAATTTTTCATCAATCATCCATTTATAAAACTTTGAGAGGAGCTATAAAGAGGTAAAATGATGGTGATAATCTTCTTATCAATATGATTATCTCTTTTATCCCCTTGTTTTGGTGTTGTTTAGATTTTGGGTTTTTATTATTAAAAATAGTAATATAAGGTGAATCATAAATTTAGGCTACATTATTTGATACTCTATATGTAATGGGATGGTTTAAATATCCCTATCAAACATCAAAAGGGTAAAATATAATAAGGTACTTCTAATGTAACTTTGAAACAAACATGGAAAAATGAAGAAAAGATGATTTTAGAGAGGTAAATCATCCATGCATCAAAGGGAGGTTTTATATTCTTATGATACCATGTTATAATTTTGGAGGGGCTCATGGTAGAAAAATATTGCACATGTTGCACAAGATATCAATAATAAATCTCAAGACTTTCACCCATGATTGCATGTGCATACCTATAAAAATATTAAAGTAACATATGTATTTATGACTATGGTAGAATGACCACCATATATTAATAAATATTAGATGTGCAAGAAAACAAAATTTCCACCTCACATAAAAAACAAAATACAAATAGATTAAGCAAGTTAAATTTTCTTCTCAATAAACTAAAGAACTACCTTCACCCTTGGCCTTTAGCTTCTTATATAGATAATTAAGGAAGTTTAGGTTTGGAAGAAATCTCTATATTTTATGGAATATCTAGAAATTAAAAAAACCTAATTTTATGATAACCACAAAAGATATATTATTATTATTCATAAATAATTTATTGATAATGATGTACATATAAATATGTGCATATCCATTGAAAGACTATAAAACGGTGTGCCTTGATATATAATAATATGTATATGAGTTGTGAAGATATGAAATCAAAATGTGTTAAACTTACTAAGGGTGTTTTCTTATATGTTAGGGTTTTACTTTTGTAGTCATATAAAATGTCACTTGAGTGTAATGAGGGCCACTTGAGACCACCCATCCCTAGCTTAGACCTAGACCTATTTTAAGGCCTCTTTCAACCCTTATCCAACCTTTATGTGGTTATCATACATCCATAAACATCCTAGATTCAGTTTCAAACCTTTTCTTAGGGATCTAGGGCCCTAGTTCTCTAGGTTCTACCCCATGGACACTAACATGGTTCATTGGCCACTAGGGCACCATGCTAGTGACCAAGGTACCGCGCTAGTGTCCTTTGCCAAATTTCAACCTTCATACATATATTTTTAATTCTTAAGATACCTAAGGTTTTCTTAGACCTATTTTAAACTTTTAAAAAGTAACAAATTAGTATAAATAAATAGTTTTTATCCCTTTATTCCCTAGATGAAATTTAGATGAAAAATACACAAATAAGCTCAAAATAAATAGTGCACAATCAAGATTATTGATACCTATTTTATCTTAGTTATGCATAAAGTCATATACAACCATATTAAGCTCATAATAAAAATATTTTCAATCTCAAGGATCATCTAGATCACTTATGTTGATAGTCATGATTCACTTACACTTTCAACAAGCACTTAGGCTAGAGAACTACATCAAGCTTGATCTCTCTTCAGAGTATTGGTATATAGTAAACTCTCAACAAAGTATGTTGTTGAGGTCACATCTATCCTTTCTATTTAACATCAAACTTTTGATACTTGTGCCACTAAAATAAACTAAAAACATGGAGGTCTAGTGTTTTATTCAAAATCAATCAAAAATGATGCATAGACAATGGATTAGGGATTGTTCACACAAAAACAAATAAATCAAACTATGTTAGAGGTACACCTAGAAGATCACATAGTTTCTAAAAAAATGACACTAAAATATAAATTAGGACATTATTATGATGCACTACTATCTAAGGTACTATGATATTATCTAGGAGGGTTTTAGACACTAGACCTTATTTGTCACACTTAGATAAGCTTTTACACTAGTTTTTGGCCTCCATATCATCCGTATCAGTCAGTTTTCAACTAAGTATTTATTCATGTCATTCATTTATATTTTTATAAATACAAAATTAGTTAAATTTTTACATAAATCATTAGATATATTTATTACATATTTAATCCCTGATTTAATATACTCAGACCCTTTAACAACCTATGGTTTTACATTACATAATCCCTTAAAATTTAAATCATTTGGTGAACTTGACTTACTTTGAATACTACCAAAACCCTAGCCATAGATGTTATTAGGGTTTTTTTATCATTTTATTTCCTATTTTTAGTGGTTGTGTTAGGGTTTTTATATCTAATATATTTTACCCTAGTAACCTTCTTCTAAGTTACATTGCCAAATTTCATGGATGAAGCTTCTTTTCCTCCTCATCTCCAAGAGGGTGATAACTACTTTCCCTCCAACCAAGTCCATGATATCAGTCTTCTAAGAGGCAAGGAAGCCTATATTACTATTTAAAATTTGTATACTTAGCCTATCCATCCTTAAAACCCTTCCCTTCCCATATCCCCCATTCAAGATGTGTGATTTCATGTTCAATCAAAATCAACTAAGGTATGTCCTTGTGAGACTCTAAGGGATGAAATTATCAATATGAACAAGCTAATTTTAGAATTGAAAAATCAAAATAAGCTATTACATGAAAATATTATATTATTATAAGATTATATTATAAAACAAAATATTTTAGTGCAAAGTAGTTTTAATCATGTATATGCATCTTCACCTACTCCATTTGTGGAAAACAATATTACACATCAAAATAATAAATCAAAACAATGTGCATCTAAAACTAGTGATTTAATATTTCCTTAAAGATCTAATAAAATTTTAAATGATAATTTAAGGTAAATGATTAAATCTAAGTTGATCAACCTACCTCCTCTATATCTAGTAAGGAGATTTATATACTATTGTGCATATCATATAATGCATGGTGATCACACAGATTCATGTTTGGCATTGAAAAAGCATATATAATAGATAATGAAGACCCTATGCAGGATAAATCAGTTAGGAAATCCATAGTGCTACAAGAATATATTCCAAAAGGGTCAAATTTAGAAATAGTATAAAAGTGCTTACCAAAGCATAACTCAAAATAACAAAAGAATCACAAAACAAAATTAGAACAATAAATAGTACAATAAGCACTTATATAAAAAGTAAAATATGCAAATATACCTCTCTAAAATGAGGTCCCACTTTCAAAATAGTATGGGTTTGGTAAAAAATATCTATAATAATTTGACTATCAAAGTCAAGGGTTATGCAAATATGCCCAAGGCATCAATACTCTTATTATCATAATTGATAATATTGGTCAATAAGGATTAACATTCATGTAACATATTAAGGCAAATCATTCACAGGTATAATTTATCAAGGAAAAATATCTAGATACATTGGTGTTAACATTTTTGGCCTCACAAACTAAAATGTCAACCCCTATTGTTCAAAGCTTTATTGACCATTGCCTTAGCTTTATTTTCTATGCCCCATAGTGTTTTTGTTTTAAATAAAAATGACTAACTTAAACACTTAAGGAACCTGATCATCATTAAGATATCATGCAAGAGTAATTTGGTAGAAGGTGATGTGTAAGGTGATCTCAAGTTCAAGCATCATAAATTAACTATTTTGATTCAAATATTCTTGAGTTTAAATACATTGTTGACAATGTCAAGATCATATAATCCTAGAGTAAATATAATAGTGATTAGTGATCAATGAGGTTAGTAGGTCCCAAAGATCCAATGAATCATGTTAAATCATGTATTGAAGATTAATGATGAGTTCATAGTCAAAAAGTCAGCATATTTGATGATTTAATGAATCAATGACAAGTGTCATGATCATGGTGACTTAATAGATCAATGGTGTGCATTCAATCAAGTAGAAAGAGATTGACAACATGTATTTAATCACTCCAAGGAAATCTATAGTGTGTGTAAGGTCAAAAGTTCAAAGATCTAGATCAAATATGAGGCCACCATGTGGCACAAGAATGTGAAGTGGATGAAGTCTAACAGTGGATCCATAGGAATCATGCAAGACTAACAAGTGTCACATTATTAAATGATAAAATCAAGATGAATGGGGAGCTAATAATTGGCACCATCTATAAATCCAAACACATATCAATATTTAAAACTAGTAGACTCTTGGGGAGATCAATAGAGTAGATTTGATCAATTATCTGAAGAGCATGAGATGATGACATGTGTCTAAAACTAAAAATGTACTGTAGTCAAGATATTGGCATGAAACATAGAGTGTGTTATTTGATGGCCTTGGGTTAGTTAAGGGTTTGTAAAAATTATTGATGTAGGGAAGGTCTCGATGAATTTTTAAGTGGCTATTGTGACTACTTCTAGTGGTAATCTCAACCTTTATCATTATGACCCCTTCTCCACTCTCCCACATGTTCCTCCCATCTCTCTCATCCCTTTCTATTAAAAATATAGGATTTTAAGCCTTAGAAATGATTTGAGAGGGCTATTATGCCCAAAATCTACCAAAATTTGGACTTATAAACCTCTTGGATTAATAAGAAAGACACTTATAATTGTTTACCAATTATTTATTAGTGTTTTATATTTGTTTGATATGAAAAAGTGGTTTAATATTCCATTATAGGTCTAAGTTTAACCTAAGTGCTAATAATATTTCCTTATAGGTCATCTAGTGTGTCATAATGTTGATGTCTCAGGGATAGAGTGGACTGGTAATTGTAAGTGCCTTTAATTAGTCCTTACCCTCATTTCCCTCCAGCTTAAGTTAATCAAATTAACCTCTATGTGAATCAATTTTTCTTGGAATCCATTGTCGATAATGTGTTAATTCTATTTATAGTCCATTAGTGTTTCAAGATTTTAAGCCTATGAGTGGATATAATGAATTCATAGTACATCACCACACTTAGAGTAGTTTTTCATTCATGCAACTCCTCTCTTTTCATCACAACCTATTTAAGAATTAGGTAATCACTATAACAAACAATTTAAAGATCTAGTCTCATTAAAAATCCTAGAGGTCTAACACAAGATTAGGTGACCCACAACCTAGGGTAATTTCCATGTTGGACTAGGTTTGAGAGTAGGACTTGAACACTTTTACTTTTAGCTAGGGTTCACCCTAAGTATCTAACAATTCTAGCACACCTGGTGAGACTTATTTCAAGTGCCCAAAAGTATGCTTTAAAGATATTAGAGGACATTTAGAAGCTAAAGAAATAAATAACATCATCTACAATCATCTTAGGTAAATTCAAACATATTTTAAAGGTATGAAATAAATCACAAGTTTATATATACTAGTGGTTTCATGGTTTTACAATTAAGAAGGTTCTTAGTCATGGTTCTAATTTGATACACATATTGCATAAGGAGACATGGAAGTTTATGAGGTAGGTTTCTACCCTCCACCCCCATATCTACCTTACCATAGCCCATATGACCCATATATTGATCCTTACCAGCTATAGAACCCATATCCTACACACTACAAAGATCCTTTACCTCCATGAAAACCTCCTCATCCTCATAATTATTCCTATTATCAACTTGATACTCCTTGCAATTCAGTTGCACCAAACACTGATTATCTACAATAAGAGATTGAGAGATTAAAAAAGAAAGGGACAAGTTACAAGAGAGTCTTAGACAAAAAAAAGGGTTCAATGCCAAGCTCTTATTCCTCATCAAAATACTCCTACAAACCAAACATAGTTGGTTAAATTAGTCACCCCATCTCCTTTTCTTGCCTCCCTAGTCATAGAGATTTCTTGGTCCATAATTTTTTACTTAATGATAAGGTAAATCTTTCAATTGTTTCTAAATTGATAGCATACACCTTGAATCTGAGGTGTGAACCTATTCCTAACTTTGAATTGTAATGAAATGGGTCTCCCATGAAAGTATTTAACATTTTTAGAAATATTTAGCTCACTTTCCATGCCTACCCCAAACTTTTATTTGTGCAAGACCTTATTTTAGTAGATTTGTTTCCTTATTTTGCCTTGTTTTTAGGTAATGACTTCATGACTAAGGTTGGAGGGTACTTATTCAAATAATTATCTCATATAGTGTGCAAACTTAAACATGGTGTGGAGGTGAAAATTAAGTCTAAGTCACTCTCTAAGTTCCACATTTTGCACCTCCTCCAATCACCTCAAAGGTAGACTACCTTCACCTTCCTTCCCTAAGGAAATCCACTTGTGTTCAAGATCCTATACCTTCCAAAGAGCCTAAAATAATACACACATGGAAGCCTTCATAGGCCATTGGATCCTAATTTAATCATGCCCACCCTTGAAAAGGAAGATAAGGAAGAAAGAGTAGGTATGAAATTTGGTATTAGTCCTTCATCTTCCATTACTCAAGTGCCTTATTCCCCTTTTCACATCCCCCTCAATCCAAATAAATTCCTAATAAACCATTTAAGATCCATAGTTGGAAGGATACCCTTGAAAGCATCAAGTAGCCTAATGATATCTATTTCCCACCTACCCTTTCCCCTTTTGAAAGAAGCCAATTACACCAAAATTAGAATTGGATCATTCAAGCATGGTGGGAAAACTCTCAAATTTGGTAAAGGAGGGGGAAGTCATTCAAGATATAGAAAATGATATATGTTGGCAATATGATTATCATTGATGTCAAAAGGGAGATATTTAGAACTATGGATGTCACTGATGTCAAGAAAATTAGTCCCAAATAAGATTGATGGAGAGAAGAACATGTTTTATAATTGAAAAATTTGTAATATTTTCATATAAATTTATCATGCTTTTACAGAGACTATTTTTGAATGCTTACACAAAAATTGATATAAGATTTATTATGGGGTTTTTAAGTGCATCTCATATAAATGGTTTGCTAGTTCAGATGAAGAGAAATGAGCTCAAAAATAATTTATCTTTGCTCTCAACCATTTTTAGGGTTTCTTAGTAAAAACCTATGGGTTTTAGTCATGGTGTTCATAGCCACTTCTATTTTTATGTTAACTAGATATAGGTAGGAACTAATTGATCAATTCATAACTTAAGCCTTCCTCATCATTATGCAACTAGCCCCTTTGACCTACCAATTACCGGCTTGGAGAAGTGATCAAAGACCTTAATATTTTCTAAGTCCTCAACTTAAGATTTATCCAAGCTTGGTCAACGGTTAACACTTAATTTCATGTTGTATATCTAATGATGTGCAATAAAGTCAATATGTCAGAAGTACCTGAGAGTGAACATGTTAGTGACATGTGTCACATTCATAGGAGCTTGTCAAACAAAGATCTAATGAGCATATTAATCTATTAGAAGATCTAATAGTGATCATGTGATCTTGTAATGAAGATCAATGGAGTTCATGGAGTCAAAGAGGTCAAATTGTATGATGTTTAGTGAGTTAAATATTGAGCTACTTTGAGAAGATAGATGGTGTGTATGTGTTCTAAAGTATCAAGAAATAATAAGATGAGATCATGTGATGGATTTTTAATGATAAATAGAGGTAAATTTCATTCTACTTTTTAAGATCTAACAACACATGAGAGCTCAGATCAAAGATCAACATATTCATTTTAAAGTTAAAATGTTAAAGTTTAGAAGCTCATAAAGGTCAAATAGAGCATGTGAGCCTATCAGAGTTTGATATAACAATTACATTTTAAAGTTGATTCAATTGAAGGATGATCATCAGATCATGGTATAAAACTTAAGATAAATGGTTAGTATTAAAATATTTGTTCATCTCAATGGTCAAGTGATGGAACACTCAGAAAAGATACATTAAATGACAAAGAGAATGATATAGATCATTATGATTGATAAAAATTATGTAATATGGAATTTGCATAAAAATTAGACCCTAATGTATTATAAATATATTAAAAGATAGATAATTATGGTAGTGGTGCATGAATTCAAGAAGCAGAAAACCTGTCATTAAAGAAATATGAACTGAGCCTAAGAATGGAGTGTGATGTGTTAATGACTAAGTGTGAACATAGAGAAGATGTGAGACCTTTATCTAATGCATATATTTCATATAGGATACAAACTAAGTGTTTAATGAAGTCAAATTGAGGGTTATAGAGGTAGAGAGAAAGAGATAATAAGTGCAACATATGAGTAGTTACAAAATAGGTCTATCACATAGAACTAGATTCATTTTTCAATCAATTTTACTAATTTGGAGTTGTAGATTCATAATAGATATGATTGGTAGGTGCCATCAGAAGAGTTGAGTTGGTGCTCAGTTAGGGAGTAGGTACTTCTTTAGAGTAAGTGATCTTAAATCAAGGGATTGGTGTCTCCTTAGGTTCAATGCAATTAAACATTGTAATCAGTGAGGTTTTAAGTGTGAGGTTGGATTAGAATAATATATTAAAGAAAATATTATCATCATGGTTTTTTTCATATTGGCTTTTCTATGTATACTGAGTGTTTTGTCTATTTATGTGTGTGTGATATCTGCATATACTTTTTATATTTGCATTAAAATTATTAAAGGATTAATTTTAATCAATCTACTGATTCACCCCCCCCCCTCAATAGATAGTTATGTTCTAATAATTGGTATCAAAGCCTTGGTTCCTTATAAGAAACTTAATCAACTCAAGTAGATCTTAGATGGTGAACACAAATGGCTAGTTAAGAAGGCTCTTCCTCAAATAGATCATTTCTCTTTGATGGATCAAATTATGCATTTTAGAGCATTAGAATGGAAGCATATTTATCTTCATTAGGGTTTCATGTATTGATTTCTATTTTAAATGGATATATAATTCCTAATACAACTCCTATTGATCAAGATGACAAGAAATCATATGATAGCAATGCAAAGGCAAAGAATGCTATCCTTTGTGGATTGTCTAACTCAAATTTTGTTAAAGTAATACATTGTAAAATTACACATGATGTCTGGAACAAGTTGAAGACCATATATTAAGGTGATAATAAGTGAAATTAGGTCAATTTACAAACATAAAAAGGCAAGTTTAAAAGTCTTAAAATGAATGAAGAAGATAAAATTTTAGACTACCTCCTCAAAGTAGATGAAATAGTCAATACAATCAGACCTATTGAAAAAGAGATGAAATATTCAATCATTGTCAAAAAGGTCTTAATATCTCTACCATCTAATTATGATTCTAAAATCTATGAAATAGAGGAATCACGAGATTTAGATAAGCTCATTATAGATGAGTTGCATGGAACCTTCATAGCCTATGAGATGATAATGGGATAATCAGATACTTTTAAGAGAGAAGTTGCATTCAAAGCACCCAAACAAGTAAAAGTAGAAACACCTATACCCAAATCTAAAAAGATTGATGAAGAAGAAGCCAACTTTTTTAGAAAATTAAAAAGAGGGTATATAAAATACAAAGGTAAGTAACCCTTTAAATGCTTTAACTATCGTAAGGTAGGACATTTTGATACCAAATTCCATTATAATAAAAAGGATAACTTTGAGCAAGAAGAGGATAGTAAAAAGATGAAAAATCACTAATCTAAGAAGAAATTTAAAAATAAGAAGGTATTGTACATAAAATAAGATAGTATTTCATTGGATGAGTATGATATCTTAGATGATGACAATGATTTTTATTTTGTGGCTGAGGGAAATAAGTTCCTATTCATGATATTAAAAACAAGTTCTATGGATCAAGAAAAAAAATAAGTTAAAGACTCCAATAAATAAGAGGAAGGAGAAGTGGATCTATAAGGTGAACTCATCTATCCTCTAGATGAAATTGAAAGGTTGAGAAAAGATAACTCAAAGTAAAGGAAGAAGGCATAAAAAGAGATTGAAAAACTATTTAAAAGTCTTGAAAAATCTGGTCAGATGGTATCTAGCTTAAATACATAAGTTGAAGAGGCTAAAAGAATAGAAGATGTAGCCAAATTTGAACTATATTCTAAATCTGATGAATGCATGAAGTTATGAGAAAAAATAGTGGCTCTGAGAAAAGAACTTGAAAAGGATAAAGAACAAATAGATAAAGGTTTGAAACTGAAAGGAGGTTCAAAAATTCCTGATGAATTGATCAACTCTCAAAAGCCATCAAAAGAGAAATCTAGTCTTGGTTTTGAAAAAGGGAAAAGTCTCATAACTAGTATATCTACAAATTTATATGATAACTTCAGAGCATAAGGAGAATCAAGAATAAATAAATAAAAAGCTTGCATGAAATCCTTCAAATATGCAAAGACAAATAGAAGCACTAGTGATATGAATAATGTTGAAGGAGAAAAGAACCCTAAAGAAAAAAATAATGAGTTAATCTCTACAAAATCAAGAAAGATTTAAAAGACAAAGGTAGTTGATGTCTATGGTTACATAAGGGTGAAAAACATGAAAAGTCTAAATTTAAGGAGATTTCCTCATCCTGCACAAAGAAATTCTATGAACAGGTATTCCTCATTTTTATATGGTTATTTTTATATCTATAATCAATTTGGTCATAGGTCTAGTGAATGTAGAGTTATACCTAAGAGGAGAACAATTTTTTCAATAAGAAATACATTTTCACCCTTGTTAGATACAAATATAATATGCTACAATTACAATAATTTTGGTCACATAATTAAATAATGTAGATTAAAATTTGTAAGACCAAAAATAACAAGTGAAAAGAAAAGCATGCCTCCTATTGTGAACAAAGGTTCACAAGCCTCTAAAAAAGAGAAAAATAAGCCAAACAAGAAACCTAAGGATGTGTGGGAAGTAAAAGATCATTAATTTGCACAATCTATGATTTATAAAACTACACTTCATGTCAAGGAATAAAATTTTTGGGTAATAAATAGTGGTTTCTCAAAACACATGATTAGTGACAAGAACAAGTTCATTAAACTGAGTAAATGTAAGGAATGATCTATTAGCTTAGGATACAATACTAAAGTAAATATCCATGGTAAAGGAACCTTGAATATAGATGGAAAACTACCTACACATGATGTCCTTCATGTTGAAGGATTGAAACACAATCTACTAAGTGTTAGCCAAATATGTGAAAATGGATATAAGGTCACATTAAACATAGAAGGATGTCAGATAAGGAGATCTATAAGATTATTTATAGAAGGGAAAATAGTTGAAAGCAATATTTATAATCTAAGTGAATTGAATGGTAATAGGTGTCTAATAGGAAATATTAATGAGAATTGGTTATGGCATAGAATAATGGGCCATGTCAACTTTTATAACCTAGTAAAAGTGAGCTCAAAAAAGTGTGTTATATATATGCCTAAGATAACTAAACCTACATACACTACTTGTAAAGAATGTCAACAAGGCAAGCAAACAAAGGTCAGATTTCAAACAAATGAGTATGTAACTACAAAAGTTTTGGAATTAGTTCATACTTATCTTTGTGGTCCTATTAAGAAATAGGATTTAAAGGAGAAATATACTTGATGTTGATAATACATGATTACTCAAGAATGACATGTGTAACATTTTTAAAAGATAAGTCTTAGGAATTTAAAATATTCAAAATCTTTAGGGCCATTGTAGATAATTAGATTGGATGAAAAATCAAATGCTTAAGATCTGATAGAGGTGGAGAATTCACCTTAAATGATTTCATATAATACTATGAGAAGCATGGAATCAAAAGGCATTACTCTATAGCAAGGACTCCAAAACAGAATGGAGATGTTGAAAGAAATAACATAAAAGTCAAGGAGATGGCCAAAAAAATTCTAAAAGAAGCCAACTTACCTGATGGATACTAGAGAGTAGTAGTAAAAACAATAATATATATCTTGGATAGAGTTCAACTAAGGGTAAACAATGATAAAACCCCCTATGAACTATGGTATGGAAAACCTACCTTTGTTAAGTATTTTAGAGTGTTTGGTAGTAAATGCTACACTGGGAGAAAAGAAGATAACTTAGGAAGGTTTAAATCAATATGTAATGAAGGAATGTTTATTGGTTACTCCACCCAAATCAAAGCCTACATATGCAACAACAGAAGGCTATAAAAATTTGTATAGAGTATCAATGTCAACGTTGAAGAAGGCTTGAAAAATGTTAAACATGATAGAGAAATATATAAAGAAGAATTATATTATAAATAGGAATTAGCTAATGAAGAGCCTAAGGAAGTAAATGAAAATTCACCTACAATATTTGTTCAAAAGGATCATCTTATAGACCAAATCACTAGCAATAAAAATGAAGGAGTTCAGACAAGGAGAAGAGTTGTAGTAAACAAGGAGCGAGTAAGTTTTTCTCTAATATCTAATATTGAGCCTAAGAACTATGTTGAAGCTATCAAGGATGAAAATTTGTTAAAATACATGTAAGAAGAAGTAATCCAAATTGAGAAGAAAAAAACTTGGGAATTAGTTCCAAGAACTTCAAACAAGAATGTAATAGGTACAAAGTGGGTGTTTAGAAAAAAAATCAATGAGGATGAAACTTTTATAAGGAATAAGGCCATATTGGTGTGAAAAGGATATGCATAATTTGAAGGCATATATTTTGAGGAAATATTTTCTCTAGTTGATAGATTGGAAGCCATAAGAATGTTTATAGCATTCTTTGTTTATAAGAAATTCAAAGTCTATCAAATGGATGTTAAGTTTGCTTTCTTAAATAGGAACCTAGAAGAGGAATTATACATAGGACAACATAAATTTTTTTAGGTTTCAGAAGAAGATTATGTTTTTAGACTAAAGAAATCTCTGTATGGTCTAAAATAAGCACCAAAATCATGGTATTCAAGATTAGACTAGTACCTACAATAACAAGGATTCAATAAATAATTTGAAGATAATTTTTTTTACTTTAAATCAGAAGGTGAATGTATGGTAATTATTTTTTATATGTATATGATGTCATTTTTGGTGGTAACAACAATAAAATGTGAAAATAATTTTCTACTCAAATGCAAAATGAGTTTGAGATATCATGCAAGTGGTGTGCATGGTTGTAAGTTTTCAAGTTGCTCCCAAAGAATCACATGTTAATGCAATGAAAATAATCTTTAGATATATCAAGATTATAATTGATTATGGCTTATGGTATCCCAAACGTAAATATTTCACTTTGAAAACATATACAAATGTTGATTGGGTAGGAAGTGTGGATGATATAATAATTACTAGTGGTGGTGCATTTTTCTTTGGAAATAAACTTGTTTCATGGTTGAGCAAAAATCAAGTGTTAGTTACTCTTTCTACAATGAAAGAGAGTATGTTTTATCAGTGACATACTACACTCAAGTCTTGTGGATGAAGAAAACACTCAAAGACATCAAGGTAGAATACAAATCACCTGTGTTTATTCTTTGTGACAATTCAAGTTCTATTAACATATAAAAGAATCCAGTGATGCATTCTAGAACTAAGCACATATTAATCATCACTTATTAACAAAAAAGGTTGTAGATCAAGAGATCACAATGGAATATGTTCCATTATAAGATCAAATTATAGACATAATCACCAAACCTCTTCCCAAGTAATAATTTGAGTATCTAAGATAGAAATTTGGAGTGGTGGTTCCTACATCACACAACTAGATCTCAATAATAGGGCATGAGTCAAGGGAGAGGATCACAAAAACTTTGTTAATCCTTAGAAAAAGAGAGAAAAGACAAATTAGGTATTCACATTTTTACAAATTGATAATGAGTTGATGGTTTTGGATTCTTGGAAAAAGTCCTTTATCTGATAAAGGGGGAGAAAAATTTGCACAAATAGTGATAAAGTTGGATTCCCTATTCCATTAATGTCAAAGAGGGAGAAAAAGTGCAAATACTCTATATAAATATTTATGTTTATCAAAGGAGTAAATCATGTGTCCAAGGTGTGTTTATGAAAATGTTCCATGTTTAAGTGGAAAATAGTTTGGTATGAGTAGATTCAGATCACGTTCATCAAAATCTAATGCAAGTATAGTCAATGCTAGAGGAGTAGAGAACGCATTATAAGATCATAGAATTTATTTTGCCATCAATGAAAAAAGGGGATATTGTTGGCAATATGATTATCATTAATGTCAAATGGGAGATAATTATCAATATAGATGTCATTGATGTTAAGAGAATCGGTCACAAACAAGACTTATGGAGAGAACAACATGTTTTATAATTACACAAGTTGAAATATTGTCATATAAAATTTTCATGATTTTATAGAGACTATTTTTGGATACTTGGAAAAAAATTGATAGAAGATCTGTTATGGTTTTTTCAAGTGCATCGCATATAGATGGTCTATAGGTTTAGATGAAGATAAATGAGATAAAAAATGATTTATCTTTGCTCTCATCCATGACTATAGTTTCTCATTAAAACCCTATGGGTTTTAGTCATGGCATTCACATGCACTTCTATTTTTATTTTGACTATATATAAGTAGGAACCTATCACTTAAGTCATAACTTAAGCCTTCCTCATAATTGTGCAACTAGCCCCTTCAACCTATAAATTACCTTCTTAGAGAAGTGATTAGAGACATTAATATTTCTTAAGTATTTGAATTAATATTTGTTTGATCTTGATCAATGGTTAGCACTTAATTTCATGTTGTATATCAAACAATGTGTAGCAAATTCAATATGTTAAAGGTACCTGAGAGTAAACACACTAGTGACATGTGTAACATTCACAGGAGATTATCTGATAGAGATCCAATAAACATATTAATATTTTAGATGATCTAATGGGGAGCATGTGATCATGAGATGAATATCAACATAGTTCATAGAGTCAAATATGTCAAAGTGTCTGATGTTTAGTGATTTAAATATTGAGCTACTTTGAGGAGATCAATGGTGTGTATGTGTTCCAATGTATCAAGGAGCAGTGAGATGAGATGAAGTGCTTGATGTTTAATGATAAATAAAGGTAAAGTTTGTCTTAATTTTGAAGATATAATGGCATGTGGGAGATTGGATCAAAGAATATTTGATGTATTTTAAATTTGAAATGTTAATGTTTGGAAGCTCATAAAGATATAACGAAGCACATGAGTTTGTTAGAGTTTGATCTAACAGTTTCATTTTAAAATTAAATATATTAAATGATGGTCATCAGATCATGGTTCAAAACTTAAGATCAATGGTCAGTATTTAAATATTTGTTCATTTCAATGGTCAAGTAATGGAACACTCAAGAAATATGTATTATATGACATAGAGAACAATATAGATCACTATGATTGATCAAAATTATGTAATATGGAATGTGTATTAAAACTAGATCTTGATATATGATAAATATAGTAAAAGATAGAGAATTATGGTGGTGGTGCATGAATTCAAGAATAAATAAATGTGTCATTAAAGAAATTTGAACTAAGTCCAAGAATGGATTGTGATTTGTGAATGGCCAAGTGTGAACACAAAGAAGATGTGAGACCTAGATCTAATGCATATATATGTCATCTAGGATACACACTAAGTGTTGAGTGAAGTAAAATTAGGGGGTAGAGAGGTAGAGAGAATGAGATAGGTGTAAATTATGATTAATTATAGAATAGGCCTATAACATAGAAGTAGATTCATTTTTGAATCAACTTTATAGTCTGGAGTTGTAACTCCATGTTAGATCTGAATGGTAGGTGCCATTAAAAGAGTTGAGTTGGTGCTTAGTTAGGGATTAGGTGATTCCTTAGAGTAGGTGATATTAAATAAGGGGATCGGTGTCTCCTTAGGGTCAGTGCCCTTAAACATTATAACTAGTAAGGTTTTGATTATGAGGTTAGATTAGAATAGTAGATTCTAGTAGCTATTCTCACCATGGTTTTCCTATATTAGGTTTTCCACATACACTAAGTTTTATGTCTATTTGTGTGTTTTTTAATCTCTACATATAATTTTTAAATTGCCTTAAAAGTATTAAAGGACTAATTTTAATCAATCTACTAATTCACCTCCCCTCTCAGTAGATAGTTTTGTTCCAATAATATATTTGTAGTTGAGTGTTAAGAGCACATTGGAGAGGACACTTCTAGTGTCTATGAAAAAGAGATTAAAATTGGGACCCCTGTGTACTCCATTAGATTAGAAGGTAATCATGAGTAAATATTTTATGATAAAGGGAAACTACAATGTCATAATGATGAAGCTAAGGCAAATGAAACACAAGCTGATCTTTTCATAAGATACCAATTAGATAGTAGTATCCATGATGATGATATTGATATTGAAGTCAAGAATCCATTGGAAGACTAGTGGCAACACTTGTGTTTGGAGTTATTGAATAAAATGGAATAACTTGGTAAGGCAAATTTAAGTGATATAGTTAAATAGTAGGCTAATGCTTCAAATGAGGAAAGCAATGAAAATCAAGGAGTGCAGAGGCAAGATGAGTTATACCTTCACTAGGTTGAAGAACCACCTTTCTTTATTGATGAAGAGGATGAATAAAATTTAGCTAATCAAGAACCTTATGATGATCCTTCCATAGTGAAGGAGGTGAGTAATCAGCTTGATGACTTGCATATATATGGTATAAGTTCAAATGAACCTTGTGATTTGTTCATTCACCAAGATGAGATGTCCTTTTGAGAGGACTTATAATACTTTTTCCTAAATTTAGATACCTCACCTCTTCACCAATCAAAGATTGAAAAGAAGGAACTTGTTAAGAATGATTTGATAGCTTATCATATTAAATTCAAAGAGCATAACTAGTTACAACTCGTGACTAAAGAGGAGATGAAGTTAGAGATGCCAGATAGAAAATTTTATGAGTATGACTATATTCTTGACCCTCATATTCAATCCATGCACATTGACAGCTCCACATTAGGGTGTCATAATGATCATAGAACATTCTAAATTAACCTTGGGGGAATGAAGTCAAAGTTAGGTCATTTTTGTAGTAGTTAGTTTGTTTAACTAAACAAGTGCTTTACATAATTTTGTAGGTTATGAATTTTTGTTTATTTCCTTCCTTTTTTTGTCATTAGTTTTTATGTGTGTTTTTTAGTGTTAGGTTTTTTTTTTGTGTGTCTATGTGTGTCTTATTTCTATTTCAAGTCTCTGAGGTGTCAAGAGTGCAATTCAATCCAAAGTGTCATCATCTTGTGCTTCTTTATTAAGTTACCTTGTCATAAAAGTTTTTAGGTTCCATGACTAGTAGGTTGGTCAAGCCATCTAAGTCTCTATAAATGTTAACATTTTTGGACTCACAAGCCAAAATGTCAACCCTTATTATTTGAATCTTTGATGAATATTTCTTTAGCTTGAACTTCTATGCTCCATAATGTACTTTTTTTTAAGACTAAATTAAACACTATAAGAACTAGACCATCATTGAAACATCATGCAATAGTAATTTGGTAGAAGTAAATGTGCATAGGGACATCAAGTTCAAACATCATAAATTAACCATTTTGATTAAAATATTCTTGAGTCTAAATGTGTTGCTGAAAAGTGTCAAGATCACAGAAGCTTTGAGTAGATCTAACAGTGAGCCATGATCAATAAGGTCAGTAGGTCTTGAAGATCTAATGAAGCATGTTAAATCATGCATCAAAGATCAATGACAAGTTCATATTCAAAAGGATAGCATATCCTAATATTGAATATATTAATGACAAGTGTAACAATCATGGTGACTTATCAGATTGACAGTACACATTTTATCAGGCAAAATGAGATCAAAAGCATGCATTTAATCACTCCAAGTAGATATATAATGTGCATAAGGTCAAAATGTCAATGATATAGATCAAATTTGAGGCCACCATGTGGAACAAGCATGTGAAGTAGATGAAGTCTAATAGTGAATACATAAGAAGCACACGATACTAATAAGTGTCACAATCTCAAAGGTTGAAATCAAGATGAATGAGGAGATGATAATTAGCACCATCTAGAAAGTAGAACATAGATCAATAGTTCATGATGAAGGTCAAAACCAATGGAATCTTGAGGAGATCAATAGAGTATATTTGATCAAATATCCAAATTTCTCAAGATGATGACACGTATCCAAAATTAATAGTGTAGTGTGGTCAAGCTCTTGGCTTGAAACATAGAGTGAGTTCTTTGATAGACTCAAATCAATTAAGGGTTTGTAAAGATCATTAATGTCAGGAAAGGTTTAATGAAGTTTAAAGTGGATATTATGACTAATTTTTATGGTAATCTCAACCTTGATCATCATGACCCCTTATCCACTCTCCCATGTGTTCCCCTAATCTCTCTTATCCCTTTCTAATATAAATATAGGCTTCTGAGCCTTAGAAATGATCTTAAATGGCTGGTATGACTAGACCCTACTAGAATTTATACTCATTAACCTCTTGTATTAATGAGAAATACATTTTAAATTATTTACCAATCTATGCTTAGTGTTTTGTATTTGTTTGATATGAAAAAGTGGTTTAATATTCACTTTGTAGGTCCAAGTTTAACCTAAGTGCTAATAGTCTCTCCTTGGAGGTCATATAGTGTGTCATAATTTTGATGTCTTAGGTATAGAGTGGACTAATGAATGTAAGTGCCTTTAATCAGGCCTTACCCTCATTGCCCTCTAGCTTAAGTTAATCAAACTAAACTCTACATGAAGCACTTTTGCTTGGAAACCATTATAGGCATTATGTTAATTCTATTCATAGTCCATTAGCATGTCAAGAGTTCAAGCCTATGAGTGTTGATGATTCTAGGATATGCTTCATAAATGTATAATAAATGACCTCATCTTACTCTCTCTCTCTTTATATTAAATTTGATTGCATTTTGTAACTTTTATTTTGATATGAGATGAGTTAGGATGTAATTATCCATATTTTGTTGATTGTGATTCTAACATTTAAAAAAAACCCTGTAATTCCTAAAAAGTGTGTTGGAAAATTCAAGTTTTTCAATAAAATAGGTCATCATCAATATAAAGAACAAATATGACATGGATTGCATGTTTTTGGAAGCATTATAATCAATTCAACTTAGTTTCAGAACTCCATCATACTATTTCAAGTTGTCACATTTTTGGACTTAGCTCTGGAACTCTATATTTAACTCCAAAATTATCTAAATTAGCTCTGGTACTCATATAGATAAGCTTCAAAACTTTCAAAGTAAAACATGGAACTGATAAAGATCTATTCCAAATGGCCAACAATCTATCAAATCAATGATCCCATTAAATCAGGAGTAGAATTCTAATTTCCATACTTGCAGATCTAAACCATTTATCACACAGCTAGACAGCTAGCCACATCTTATTCGGCATCTATTCTAGGTGTGATTCAGTTCCATCATATCTATAAAGTATTTACAACAATTAATGCACCACAAGTAGAAGAATATATATATAGACCTGGGAATTTATAGAAGTGTGTAGAAAATCATTGAAATATAGAGAGATAAGGATAGATTAGTACATTTTGTAATACAAAAAATTTTATCAATAAAATATCCATTTCTATTTTGAAAGCAAATTAAATTATTCAATCCTATTTCTAGGCAGAGTAAGGGCTAACTCCTCCAAAGAACCAGGATCTTCATTTTTGGTCGGTATTTATATTTTATTCACAAAAGCAAATAGGTAACTCTATTAAATTTATAAATGCTTCTAACTCCTCAAAATTAAAATTTGTTGTAAATTTGTTCTTACAGGTATTTTAGATTAAACTCTCATTTCTTTGCAATCATTTTCTAGTAATCTATTTCATTCTGCAAAAGTGTGTTTATTTCCAATAATCTATTTCATTCTAAAAAAGTGTGTTTATTTTTAGCAATCTATTTCATTCTGCAAAAGTGTGTTTATTTCTAGCAATCTATTTCATTTTACAAAAGTGTGTTTATTTCTAACAATCTATTTCATTTCTGAAATGTGTATATACTTCTAGCAAATTCTCATAGTTTGATTCCAATAAGGTTTTAACCAAGAAATCCTCAAAACATTAAAATCCCCCAAAACAAAAAATATATAAATACCTATAATCAATTAGTAAATCACTATGATTCATCTTGTTGCATATAGCTTTAGACACAACCCTAGTTAAATATGACATCAATAAAAAGTTGATTAAATGAAGGGAATAATGACACCCATTAATTTTGGTGTTGTTGCTGGGGATCACTAGTTGGAATTTTCTAATTAGGTGTCAACAAGAGCAACAATCATTCATTTAGTGACTAAAGAAAAATTCCCTAATTTATTAGTAGACCATGAGACTCCAAGGGTATATTTCTCCCCATAATATCTGAACACAAAATTCCATCATCCTCTAGTTTAAGAAAAGACATTGAGCAAGAATTGGAATCACCATTATCTCTTATAAGACAAGAAGCAAAATTGTCATTTTTGGAATTTTTGGATCAGTCACCAAAACCAAGTAAAACCTTAGGGAGGAGGATTATTTCTCAAGATCTATTGAGGGAAATTTTTGATTCTCAATTGAGTATTCAACCTCTTACTCCTAACTTTTCACCATCCCCAAAATAGACCACATACCACATTGACTGGGAGATGGGACTAGAAAATAATAGAGAGATGGCGTGAGAAGGTGGAAGAGAACCTGAGAGAACCTTTACCTATCCCATTCAGATTGAGGATGATGAAACCACTATGAAAAATATTTCACCTGCACATTTTCCCACATTTAGAGGAATGTCATATGAGGATCCTGACCAATTTTTATTTGAATTTAGAGTATTATGTCAGACTTATGATTACGAGATAGATAATCAAAAACTAAAGTTGTTTCCATCTACCCTGAAGGATGCAGTAATGAGGTGGTTTATGGGATTAATATATAAATCTATTACCATTTGGGAACAAATGGAAACTATCTTCCTAGACAAATATCAAGATTATTATAGAGGAAGAAATCGAAAGGAAGAATTTTTCAAAATCAAACAAGGAGAAGATGAGATATGGAAGATTATTTGGACAGATTCCTATTTGTAAGTAAAAGATGTGGATTTTGTACTTCAAAAATATTTAAGTAAAACCATTTTACTCAAATGTCTGGATGATGAATCTAGGGAAACCTTTGATTTAATTGGCGGAGGAAACATTGCTCAATTATGAATGGATGAAATCATAGAAATTTGTAAAAAATATTCAAGGACAAGGGGTGGACCTAGAAAAGGGAAAATAGTTAAAAATTCAAATCTAGATATGAACAAATTGATGGATGAATTGAAAAACTTTAAAATAGACATATTAGTTCAATTAACCTCCACCATGGATGGATTGTAAGCTAAAGCAAATTCCCAACTTGAACCATTAGCCATGCATTTTCCTAAATTCAGGAAGAAGCATGTAATAAGGGAATGTCCTTTGGATAAAATAGAAGTATGTCTTGTCTATGAATATAAAAAACATGATACTCATGCTTATTCTCTTCTTCCACTCATAAAAAATCAATTCAAACAAACCAATACATCATCCACTACAGAAGAATTAACTTTTATTTAGAGACAACCTAACCAAGGATAGTTTATGCCAAGACTAGCTCCTAATACCTAGATGATGCCATGGGCAGCTCAAATGGTACCACAAAGTTGGGGACAACCACCTTGGGCCCCTCAACCCACATGGAATCCTCAAGATTGGGCAAGTCAATATTGGTATACTCAAGGACATCAGCAACCTTGGGCTGGTCAAGGAAATCCTTATGCTTGGCCACAACCTAGATGGGGCCCTAATAATTATGTGCAAGGGAAAACATATCCAAATCAGAACCAATAAGCCATAATGGGACCTTCAGCACAAAATCCATAGGTTGAAAACGTAGTCCAAACATAAATGCTAGCACAACCAGTAGCAAACCCAAGAAATAAACAAACAACTTCTATTTACAAAATAGAACCAAAAAAATCAGTTGATTTAAATACAATGGATTGTAAAAACATTCAAAATAGATCTGGAAAAATTAGTACTAGTCTACCTATCATAATCATTGAGATGATAGAAGAAGCTAAAAACCCTAACACAATTACACCTAAGGAAGATGACAAAGAAAAAGATAAGGAACCAGAAAACAATTCTACTGAGATTCCATTTCTAGAAAGAATTAAATAAACCATAAAACTTAAGGAATCTGAATTGGTGCAGGAACTAAGAAGATTAAATATTGAAATACCATTGTTACAAGCAATCAAGGATATTCTAGAGTTAAACAAGTTAATCAAACTATTATGTTTTAAAAAACCTGGAAGGAAGAAGTAATACCCCAGGACTATTTAGGTAGATAGGAAACTTGTTGATTTATTAGTAGGAAAACTCCTAATCCCAAATATGGAGATCTTGGAAGCCCTGTTATTTATATCTCTATAGGGAATAAGGATATACATAATTTTTTGATTGATTTGGGCACAGTTATCAATGTAATGATAGTGGACACTTTGGAAACATTACCATTAATAGGAATACAACCTACTAATACCATATTACAGATGTTAGATCATTCTGTAGCAAAATCAAAAGGAGTTATTGAAGATGTGGTAGTAATGGTGGAATCATGGGAATATCTAGTTGACTTCCTTATATTGTATCCAAAAGGTAAAACAATTGGTTATCCCATTATTTTGGGGAGACCATGGTTAGCTACAGTTGTTGCCTTAATTGATTGCAGGTTAGGTGATATGACTATTTCAAATGGTAAGAATTCTAAGCAAATTTCATCATATCCCTCTGCATGACCTTTCATTGATAATCAAGTGAAATTATGGGTTGATAATCCTGATATTAATGAGAAAAATCTATCTTCTTTGGCTATGATAACATTACAAGATCATGTATAGGAAATAGATGATATGGTTAATCTTTCATTAAATGAACATCAATCGTCATTGGAGTAGTCATGATTAGTTCTAAAACCTACATAATCTATTATAGAACCATCACAGTTAGTTCTAAAACCACACCAATTCCTTACAAATGAAGATAATTTCGCTCCAAAGGAACATGATTCATCTTGGGGAGAGGAAGGATTTGTAGCTTCAGCTTTATAGATATCAGGAGATGATGAAGAATTTTTCTAAAACAATAGTAACAAGGAGGTCGACCTACAATAAGATAAGTATCATAACTCTTCCTACTATCCTTTTTCCAACATTCTATCTAAAAGAACTTTTGGAGATGTTACTACATATCATATGTTGTTATCACATGCCTGTCCACTAAACACCTTAATGGAACCCCTTCAACAAATCAGTTCATCATATCCTAGAACCAAACATGTTGAGATCCAATTAGGAATTTTTTTGAATATTAATAGCTAGTTAAAGAATGATGAAGAAGCCAAACTATTTGATGTCTAAAGGATCATACTAAAAATTTTGCTTGGGACTATAGAGATATGAAGGGAATTTATCCAAGTATCTGCACCCATCATATTTATACTGAAAACATTAGACCAGTTAGGCAACCTCTGAGAATGATTAATCTAGTCTTAAGGGATATAGTAAAACAAGAAATTGAAAAACTATTACAAGTAGGTTTTATCTACCCTATCTTAGATAGCCAGTGGGTGTCTCCTCTTGTAATTATCCCTAAAAAGAATGGAAAATAGAGAATTTGTGTTGACTATATGGAACTAAACAAAGCCACCTTGAGATATTATTTTCCCTTACCATTCATAGATCAAGTCTTAGACAACCTTTTAGATAAACAATACTTTTCCTTCTTGGATGGATTTAGTGGATAAAATCAAATCAGAGTTGATGTTGAAGATCAAGACAAAACTATATTTACTTGTCCATGGGGTACCTTTGCTTACAAATTATTTCCATTTGGACTATGTAATGCTCCAACAACCTTTCAAAGAGCTATATTAGCAATGTTTGCAGACCTAACAAATTACTGTGTGGAGGTATACATGGATGATTTTACTATGTATGGAGATACATTTGATAATGCCTTAAATTTTTTGGATAGAGTATTAACAAGATGTGAACAACATCACTTGTCTCTCAGTCATGAGAAATGTTTGATGATAGTTGATGAAGGGATCTATTAGGGCACAATATTTCAAAAAAAGGAATTTAGGTTGACCAAAACAAAATCAAGATTATTTTAGACTTTCCTATTCCTCAAACTCCCACATATATCAAATCATTTTTAGGACATGCTAGATATTATAGGTGCTTTATCAAGGATTTTAGTAAAATTACTACCCCCATGTTTAAAATTCTTACCAAGGACTATGAATTTCTTTAGGATGAATAGTGTAAACATGATTTGAAGAAATTAAAGAGAAATTAGTAACTACCCCAATATTATAAGGACCTAATTGGGAGAAATCTTTTCACATTCTAACTGATGCCTCAAAGACCTTAACTGGTGAAGTTTTGGGATAGAAAGATGAAGAAGGGAGAATGTATGCTATTTACTATCTTAGTAAAAATCTTACTCCCACTGAAAGAAATTACATGACCACTGAAAAATAATTTCTAGCTGTGATTTATGCAATCAATAAATTTAGACATTACATTACAAGGTATAAAATATTTGTACATATAGATCATTAAATAGTTAAATATTTAATGAACAAACTAGTGGTTGGAGGTAGAATAATTAGATGGTTATTAATTTTACAATAATTTGATATTATCAATATGGCAAATCTAGGAAAATCTAATGTGGTAGCAGATTTCTTATCAAGACTGACCACTACAAGGGAGTAGGATCCAATCAAGGACAACTTTCTAGATGAACAATTCTCTGTTATTTTAGCTGATACACCATGGTTTGTTGACATGGCAAATTATCTCGAAGTAGGGAAGTTTCCTCCTTTCACTAAAAAACAAATAAAGAAGTTAATCAAAACCAGTGCATAGTTCAAATGGTTAAATGGGATGCTATTTAAATGTGGCCTAATTTGGTTTTATGTAGGTTTGTAAGAGAAGATGAAATCTTTGACATCCTTCGGGCATGTCATGATGAACCAAGTGGATGACACTATTCAATGAAAAGAATATCTCACAAGATACTTGGCACTAGTTACTATTGGCCTTCTCTGTACAAAGATGTGAAGAGATATATTAGGTGGTGTGATCCTTGTCAAAGGATGGGATAGCCAACCATTACCAATGAAATGCCTCTGCAACCACAAGTAGTGATTGAATCATTTGAGAGATGGGGATTAGATTTTGTTGGACCATTTAATCCTCCCTCACAGAGAAAAGAGCACATTCTTGTGTGTACTGATTATGTAACAAAATAGGTAGAAGTGTAGGATTTAACAAATGCCACTGAAGAAGTATTTGCTGATTTCCTTTGACACAAAATTATGGTAAAGTTTGGAGCACTAAGAAGCTTAGTTTTAGACCAAGGACCACAATTTATATCAAATGTGATCCAGGCTTTCATAATGTATTATCAGATCAATCATAGGAAGTCATCTCCCTATCACCCGCAAGCAAATGGACAAGTTGAAGTAACAAATATAAAATTAGAAAACATCCTCACTAAAATAGTTGAAGCTAAAAGAAGAGATTGGGTAAAAAGACTACCTGAAGATGTCTAGGCTTACAATAAAACTTGGAAAACCACAACTGAGTTTTCACCATATGAGTTAGTCTATGGGAAAAATCCCTTATTACCTATTGAGTTTGAACTATAGACATTGAGGATAACAGCTAAGGTGGGAATTGAATTGGATGTAGCTCAAAAGGAGTGAATCCTTCATCTCAATGAATTAGATGAATTCAAAATGGAAGAACTTCACCAGATAGAGATAATCCAAGGTCAAAGGAAGCAATGGCATGATTCACATATCAAGGAAAGACAATTCAAAGTAGGAGACTGGGCATTGTTGTTTGATTCTAAGTACCAACAATTCAAAGGCAAATTAAGAACTAGATGGTTAGGACCTTATCAGATCGAGTAGATATTTGACAATGGTTCTATTCAGTTACTTTCCATTGATGTCAATAGAAGAATACTTTTGGTCAATGGAAATAGGATAAAACTTTATAAGAAGCTTCCTACTAAGGATGAATTCTTGAAGTATATTGAAGCAAACAAAGAATTTGATCATATGAAAGAAACCAGTTCTTCCAAAATGATCAAATAATTAGATAAAAAGATATAAAATAAAGGGAAGAGGATGAAAACTAGTAAATGGCATTCTCTTCCAAAAAAAATCAATTGAAAACCAGTGATGGTTGTTGATATTCTTCTTATAACAAAAAAAGATCAATTGAAAACTAGTGATGGTGGTTGATCTTCTCAAATAAATAGCTAATTCAAATATATATTTTTAAATTCTAACTATTTTCTAACCATATTTTTAGGAATGATGAGTCATCATGATGGAGGGATTACATCATCAAGGATGGTAATTATGTTTTTCACTTATTAAAGGTTAGATGGAAAGTTTGCATGTGTGATTAGACTTGATTTAGAAAGATTGGTATGGTGAGTCATCTATTATACATCATGGTTAAATGTGAAAAATCATGAGAAGGATATTGATGATGGAATGAGTTAGTGGATAGTCATAAAGAATCATTCTTATGATTGAATCAACAAAGTAAAAGCTAGTTGTAGAAAAATTTTAAAAGAGATATAATCAACCAAATCCACTAGTTATGTAGCCAAAATCATCATTTCAACCAATAAGAGAAGCAACCTTCAGCTAACCTACGTAATATTAACGAAGAAAAATTATGGGGATTAAAAAGAAGTCAAAAATAGAAGATGATACCCAACTCCTTACAGATGAAGAAGTAGCAACTATCTTTCAGCAAGCAAGATGGCTAGATTTTCTGAGGAAATTTCCAAAATATAATGATGAACTGGTAAGAGAATTTGTTATCAATTTATAATAAACAAAGACAAAAAATTGGAAAGTTTTTATTCTTTTTTCTATGAATATAATAAGTGAGATGTTTGGAATACCAATAGTGCATGTCCCAAAACCTATTAAGGGGACATTAAAAGACCTGGTTGAAACCCTATTGAAAGAAGGGGAAGCTAAACCCCAGTATATTTATAATACAAAGAAAATTATCAAAGGATTCAAAAGGTCCAACCTGCCCAAACCCTTTGACAGAGTAGTAATTTGGATAGTTAAATATTTAACATGTGATGGACAATTTGGGACAATAGGAAAAGAAGTCCTAAAAATCCTTATACACCTTAGATATGGAACCAAAAAACTAGAATATATAGTAAACCTTCCAAGATTTCTTTTTGACTTTATCCATACCATGGCCCAGAGATATTTTTGGGGTGTAAGAACAATCAAACATCATGGGTTAGTGTATTTAGTATGCCAACACCATTTTCTTTCAAAGAAAAATGGAGAAGAAATGTGGAACAAATTTCTTGGAAAATTTGGGCAAAACCCTAGTATTTATAGAAGAATAATAGCAACTCCTCCTACCCCTTCAGTTCATTTAAAAAATGATACCATTGATGAGTAAAAGAAAATATTAGGGGAAGATAAAGTATCAAAAAGAAGAAAAGTTAAAATTACAGACCCTACTGGACCTTCTCAAGAAATTTCTTCTGCAAAAGCTACAGAAGGACTGATACCTATCTCTGACAGTGACAGTTCACCTAGGCCTGAGCAAAAGGTGAACATCAGAAGAAGTTCTAAAAGGAGGTCTATGTCTACACATTTTGAGGCTCCTCAAGAAATAAGACCTCATAAAAAGTCTAAAGAAATTCTAGAGGAGATGGAAGAATAAGAAAGGCTGGAAACTGAAGCTGCTAATATTTTGGCCAGTATGGCCATAATTCCTCATAGACCAAGCCAAACAAAAAAGGAAAAAGGAGATGAAAGATTTTAGGAGCCAGTTTTACAAGAAATGGGTGAGACAGTAGCACCATTACATGTAGAAGATGAATAGGTATCTTGGAGAAGGAAAGGGAAATCCCCTATGGTGGAAGAAGAATGCTTAACTCCCTAGGAAATTTTAGAAAAAGAACAAAACCAACAGATTAAATAGGCTCTATTTTTGTCTAGAGTAGAATTCATTATCAAGGAAAAGGATGAGAAATTGAACTTCCTCAAACTCAAATTAGAATAGAAATAAATGTTTCTTGAATAAATAACAAGCTTTTTCACAGCTAAGACTAAAGAATTAGTATAAATTAAAAGGCAACTAATGGAAAATGAGGAAAAATGTAAAATACAGACCTCTATGTCAACAGTCTCTGCATAGATTAAATTGACTTATTTGCCACTCAAGTAGTTATGGGATGATACATGCAAAGAACTAAGTGTAATCAAGGCATCTAATACAGACTTGAAAGGCAAACTGGTGGAAGAAGAGAAAGCAAAGAAAGAATGGGAAGACAAATTTTACAAGAAAATGAAAAGTATAAATGTCTTGTGAAAATACAAATAGTTTGTATGATGAGTGAGAAATTACTTGTATGTAGAAGACCTTCTCCTATTTGTAGCATGTTTTTAGAGGAATAATTCATTCGTTGGTAGTTGGTAAGGATATCATGTGGCCTTCCACATGAAATAAAATATGAAACTGATTTCTCAGTCACCTACTCCTTAGCCAATACAGAATAGAAAAAACTTCTATGTGAATTTTACCTTTGCAATTTCATACTAGAAAGAAATACAAGTTTTATGATCAATTTGTATGTAGGGGAAATTTATCTTAATGCATTTGTCTCTGTTCTTCAGAATCAGATTACATGGAAGGAGAGGGAGTTAGAGCATTAGTTAAAGGCTAGTTCATCTAGTCTATGTATATGAATTCATTATGATAACCCACTCACTTTTGCTACACATTTCCAATCTCATGCATTTAATGATAAGTTAAGGGGACCTTATCTTTTCAATTTATAGAAAATCATTAATATCTTCACCTCTTATGAAAGGGAAAATTTTGATAATATCTATGATGCATGTTTGAAAATATGGGAATTTCTCCTGGTGGCATTGAAAAGAAGGGAAGTAATATCCCCTTCAAATTTGATTTGGAGTCTAAAAAGGGAAAAATCTTTATGCACAATAATTCCTTGGATCAATGAAACTTCCCTATGCATATGGATAGGAATGTAGACAAGGCCACCTCTACTTCTCACCCCTATATCTCCTTAGAAAAATAGAAAACCTCAAAATCCCACTCAATTTGAGGAATAGAAAATAAAAGTAGAAGCAAGAGCAAGGTATAGTAACTCTAAATCAAAGCATTGGAATATTCAGTTCTAGCCATTTGATTTGAGTAATCAAATGGAATGCAGGATATACAATCCTAAATTTAAAGAGTGAAGTTTGTAAAGGGACTTACAAACAAGTAAGTGTGGGGGAAATGATGAGGCCAGGATATGCCCGATAAATGTATAATAAATGACCTCATCTTACTCTATCTTTATATTAAGTTTGATTGTATTTTGTAACTTTTATTTTCATCTGAGATGAGTTAGGATGTAATTATCTATCTTTTGTTGATTGTGATGCTAAAGTTTAAAAAAAAACCCTATAATTCCTAAAATGTGTGTTGGAAAATTCAAGTTTTGCAATAAAATAGGTCATCATCAGGATAAAGAACAAATATGATATGGATTGAATGTTTTTGGAAGCATTGGAATCAATTTAGCTTAGTTCCAAAACTCCACCATACTATTTCAAGTTGTCACATTTTTGGACTTAGCTCTGGAACTCCATATTTAGCTCTATAATTATCTGAATTAGCTCTGGTACTCCTACAGATATGCTTTGGAACTTTCATAGTTAAACATGGAACTGATAAAGATCTATTTCAAATGGCTAGTGATCTATCAAATCAATGATCCCATTAAATTGGGAGTAGAATTATGATTTCCATACTTACAGATCTAAAACATTTATCACACAGATGGACAGCTAGCCATGTCTTATTTGGCATCTATTTTGGGTGCGATTCAGTTCCATCATATCCATGAAGCAGTTACAACAATCAATGCACCACAAGTAGAAGAATATAGATACAGACCTGGGAATTTAAAAAGGTGTATAAAATCATTGAAATATAGAGAGATAAGGATATATTAGTACATTTTGTAATATATGACATTTTATCAATGAAATAGCCATTTCTATTTTGAAAGCAAATTAAATCATTCAATCCTATTTTTAGGCGGAGCAAGGGCCCACTCCTCCAAAGAACTAGGATCTTCATTTTTGGTTGGTATTTATATTTTATTCACAAAAGCAAATAAGTAACTCTGTTAAATTTATAAATGCTTCTGACTCCTTAAAATTAAAATTTGTGGTAAATTTGTTCCTGCAGGCATTTTAAATTAAATTCTCATTTCTTTGAAATCATTTTCCGCAATCTATTTCATTATGCAAAAGTGTGTTTATTTCTAGTAATCTATTTCATTCTAAAAAAGTGTGTTTATTTCCAGCAATCTATTTCATTTTGTAAAAGTGTGTTTATTTCCAACAATCTATTTCATTATGAAAAAGTGTGTTTATTTTTATTAATCTATTTCATTTTTGTAATGTGTGTATACTTCTGACAAATTCACATAGTTTGATTCCAATAAGGTTTTAAACAAGAAATCCTCAAAAAATTGAAATTCCCAAATATATACATATATACATACATACATACATATATATATATATATATATATATACCTATAATCAATTACTAAATCGATACAATTCATCTTGTTGCATATAGCTTTAGACACAACCCTGGTTAAATATGACATCAATAGAAAGTTGATTAAATGAAGGGAATAACGACACCCATCAAGTGTATATAATGAATTAATGGTGCATCACCACACTCAGAGTAGGTTTTCATTCATTCAAATCCTCTCTTTTCATCCCAACCTATTTAGGTCTTATTTGAGCACTATAATAAATAATTTGAGGAGCTAGTCTCATTAAAAATCCTAGAGGTCTAACCCAACAGTAGGTGACCCATAGCCTCGGGTCATTCCCATGTTGGATTAGAATTGAGAGTAGGACTTAAACACTTCTAATCTTAGCTAGGGTGCACCCTAAGTCTCTAATAACTAGTAATATTATAAAAATAATAAGAATGTAAGTTAGACATTCAAAATCAAGATAAGCAAACAACCATTCTCAAAATAGGGTTTATAGAAATAGAATCTTTAAATCAAGCTATACCTATAATAGATATAATTTCTTATGGAAAGATCTCAATCAATAATCCAGAAATTACTAATCAAAATGAATAAGATGATTGAAACAACCCATGTTATTATTATATAGACCATTTATAAAGTGAAGATGCCACCTATGTTACATAGAGGAATCCCATCGATGACATGTTTAGATTCTAGCACCATTCCTTACTAGCACATAAATTCTTGTCCATAACACTCTCCTTGTACATAGTTTCACTCATTTCCAACCTAATTTTACATAGTTTAATTTACCCCCAACTTCCTTGTACATAGATTCATTTATCATGCTTCTTATACATATTTTACTTTATCTTGCTCCTTGTACCTAGTTTCATTTTCATGTTGCTTGTACATAGATTATACTTAGAAAACATAAAAAAATTCAAATGTTTCTCAACAACATAAAATTTATATTTTTTGCATATCCATGTCTACATTATTTATACTTTCTAGGTACTACATATGTTAGTTATCTTAGTATAGTTGGTTTTATCATACATACATTATTCCCTTGTTATTTTTTTAGTGAATATAGATTACTATAGGATTCAAATCCTCTACATAGACCTAGATATGCTACTATATACCCAATGGGATTACATACACATATTCATCATTGATACATTCACCCATTGGGGGCATCATACCACACATATTCTAGTTTTCTAGGTTACATCTTTCTATACTCTATATCATAAATTTATCATTTTTTATATTTGGATATTGATCATCCTATACTACTCAAATATTTTGATAACTAATACTGATATAGAATCAGATTATGTACATATTTGTTCCTATACATATTTTTACCACATGTTCATTCATACTTTCATTTCTAACTTTTATAGTTTAGACTTGATTATGTCTCTTTAATTCTACATCTATTCAAGGGCATTTCAATGTGCCATTATTGTAAGTCTCTACGCCAATTAATTTCATTGTATTTATACTTTAGATATATGGCCATGTCCTTGTATGCACCTTCTTGATTATGTATGTAGACATTTGAACAAGTCCTTTCATATGGCTCTAAGCCAACCTGCTTATTGTTTGCATATGTAGATATTTGAACATATCCTTATATGTATTGTTTTATCAATTTTAGTGGCATGTTTCCATGTCCCTTGTATTGTGTCCCCTTGGCCTACTTTACATGCCTCATGTGTTTATATGTATGCTTATATGTATGTGTTTCAAAAAAAAATCACTTATATTTTTTTGGAAGGAAGAAAAAATAAACTCAAGAAGGGTATGGTAGAAAAACTTGATATGTTGTGTGTGCATTGATTCATATGGTTATAGATACTCCTCTTTGGCTTGGGATAAATGACCTATAGATAAGAAAGTACTAAAAATAATGGTTGATTAATTAGATAATAGGGTGAATTGCCTAGCGATAGTTAGATCCAAGAAGGATGCACTTCCTAGGAGGCTATCAATCCATGATTTTTAAATAATTAAGTTCAGGAATCAAAAGATAAAGTAATTGTATAAATAATAGAAGGCACTAAAATTAAGTACAAGAAGTGCTTGATAAAATAATAGATAAAATTGACTAATTATAGCAATAAGTAGATCAATATTAAAGCTAAATAAATCACGTATGATCTAGAAAATAGGGAAAGGTTTTATGGTCATGTAGAAGGTTTAAGATTGGGATTTGGTTGAGGTCTAGAGGGTGAAAATAGCTTTCTATTTATTTTTTGATAGTGATCATTAGTGGTTATGGTAACCATCATCAATTGA
Organism: Torreya grandis; assembly: GCA_037957365.1. Lineage (NCBI taxonomy): Eukaryota > Viridiplantae > Streptophyta > Pinopsida > Cupressales > Taxaceae > Torreya > Torreya grandis. Next base: position 4,027,301 of record JARHVA010000197.1, read on the forward strand.
GGTAGATCGTCAATGGTCAAGGTGACCATTGGTGATTGCAGTAAACCGTTAGTGGTTAAGATGAATATCAATGGTTAGGATAGATTATCAATAATCAAGGTGATCATTAGTGGTTACTATGGGTTTTGGGTGTGTTCAAGAAGTATAATTTGGTGATGTTATAGAATGGAATTCTAAGAGATGGGTTTGGGATGGGTTGATTGTAAGATAGAAACAAAGAAACTAATTTGTTGAAAATATATACTTAGCTTGTTGGTCATTGACTTGAAGAATAGTTAGAGTGACTATTGGTGAAGCTCAGAGTAATTTTGGTAGATTACTTATGCTTGGATATTAGTCTATGAGTGGCATCACTTTGGATCTCTTATCACACTTGTTGGTTCGCTAGAAGAACACTTATAAAAGGAAGCATTGATGAAAACGGATCTAGCTCTAGATGCAGATGATTGGTTGATTCTAGATCCATATCCCTTTCACCCTCCTCCTCCACTCTTTTTATATGAAAGAAGGATAGGTGTAACAATATGTTAATAAGAGTTTCAACAAGAAGTTCAAATTTAACTTTAAAATCCATTGGTTCACACACAAATTAGATGAGATAAATATAAAAAAGCAATTTAGAGTTAATTAAAGTTTAACTATTTAGGTGATGGAAACCTAACCATCAATGGTCAGGCCTAACCCTTGATGGTTAAGGTGACTATCAATGGTCAAGGCTCAAAGGCTAAGTTTGCTTAATGGATTTAATAATCCAGTTAGCTAATCAACTAAATTATCTTAGGTTTATGGTCAAATGATTGGGGGATGGTCGTTAGGGGATCCCAAGGTGGTTTAAGGATATTTAGAAATCTAGAACCATTATATGTAGTTTTCTAGTGTTTAAATTTTACCCCTTTTTATTATGTATTTTGTATCAACAAGTGGAAAAATAAAAATGGATTGGGGTCAAAGGTTTGGTTACCCTAATAATGGGAGGAGGTTTCCCCCCTTAAATTAGGAATCAATGAGGTAAAATAGAATCAAGTGTGGATTTAATAAGTGGTTAAGTTGGTGACAAAGTTAGTGGTAGGCTGGATTGGACACTAAAGCATAAATATGTGCACAAAGTGTGACTAAGTGTGATATACAAGATCATGTAATGACTAGGTTACCATGGTTGGTAAAAATAATGTCAATATTAAAAATACAAGTGATAAGTGAACCATGTGATCATATTTGATGGGTGGGTTACATACTTATAAACTCAAGTCTCCTACATAAGGTTAGTGTTATTATTGGGTATCCAAGGTAAGAAGTGTTCTTGTGAAAACATAATTTGGTTAGGTGTGCATAAGGTAGTACAAGTTCAAAATGTTCAACTTGGAAATTTAGTTGGTGTAGTCAAAAGGACCTAGGCAAGGTCATCACAAAATAGGCAAAAGTTTGGGAAAAAATGCATAATGGTGAGGTTGACATTGGTTTATCTAGGTTTGTCAGAGAAGGTAATCTCTTATGGTGGGTATTTGATTTGGTTTTTGGTGAAAACATTGTATAAAAAGTTGTTCAAAGTAAAAAACCCAAAAGGTTGACCATCGACAGTTAGGGTTGACCATTGGTGGTCACCCTAATTATCAATGGTTAGGCATCAACCCTAAAAGGGTAGAGATAAAAAGTGTCATCATGGGTATTATTTTCTCATTTGAGAAAATTAATTTTTACATTTTCTTATTTGCAAGAAACACATTATCGACATTACTAACATTTGAGTGGTCGATTTGGATAGTTGATTTGATTAAGAGGACCAGAGGTTCGATCGATGAAGATACATCATGGGTGAGGTAGGGAACATGTCCAAGCCATGAGTCCCAAAGTTATTCCTCAATGATGGTCAAGGAATGAGGTAGCTACCATGTTGAATTGGTAGAGTAGATTGATTTTGGTAAATGCCATCATATTTAGTATTTGGTTGTATTGATTATTTATTTTATGGGTAGAGGTTGACCTAGATTTAGGTTTTGGATAGTTGTGATTAAATTTGAGGTTGATTTTGAAATTATAAATGGTATGGTAGTTAGGTTAGGGTATAATAGGTATCGGTAGAAGTATTTTTGATTGAGTATGCTCTTTGGGTGGGTGTTTGGGAAGGGTATGGTTTGGTGGATTGCCAGTGGTCATGTTATAATGATTATTAGTGGTTATATTTGATCATCACCGATCATGACCAACCATTAATGATCAATAAGGGACCATCATAATTCATTGTATGATGACTATCAATAGTTTGTCTCCTAACCATTAGCATTCACCATGACCATTAGTGGCCATCAAAAGTTAGATAAGTTTTTAAAAATTTGGTGAATGTTTAGATTTTTTGAATGATTTAGGGTTTAGGTTAGGTAGTGTTATGAATTTTTGGTTGAAAGTGATGTCAAAGGTTTCCTTTTATGTTTAATAGGTAATAGTTAAAGGTTAATAGTGAAGTTTAAGGTCAAGGGTAACGTTGTAGGTGAATAGATAATGGCTAAATGTAAGATGTGAAAGGTAATAGTTATGTTGTAGGGTGAAGGGTAATGTAGGGTAGGTTTAAAAAAATGGTGTCACTAGGTATAAGTGAATTAGAAAAAGAGGTATAGTTTGTAGGCATAGTGTGTTAGTGGACTAAGGCTTCTATTATCAAACCTTGTAGGCACAAGAGAGGATCTAGATGTAAGATCAGGTGCCCTAGATCTTTGACAAGATTCATTGAGGGATGACCATAGTAGACTGGGCCCATATAAAGGAGGTGGGATTTGGTGGTATGATGCATTACTAGCATGTGTCATAGGATGCAAGGATGATAGTGATAGTCATCAAGAGATGAGATCCTACCATTAACACCTTCCTACTACCTATAGGTGAGATGACCATCTTACTTGAGGATATCAATAGGATTAAATGGCTATCCATATGGGGTGATCTAATTTACCATATTGAGAAGGAAGAGTAAGATGATTTTATGGATATTTTATACAGAGATGACCTCAACTTTGTAAGGTGGAATGTAGAAGGATTCATCTATATTGTATTAAATGATAGGGCTAGAGGTTATAGGAAACCAATGATGATGATGATGATGATGATAGTAATCCCATTCTATGTTGTACCATATTCAAGTAGCTAGAGGTTCCCTTATTTATTATTAGGGTTGTTGGTTGAGATGTTGTTAGGACACACAGTGTTCAGGTGGGTGCCTATGTTTCTAGTTTAGATTTAAAGGGAGCTAATGCAATTTCAAGCTCATAAGAGGTATGAGATTAGTGTCAAATTTGTTCTCCATTGTTGGGCCTATTAGCACATCTAGGTACTGAGGTTGATGGGGCTATGGTGGGAGGGGTATGCTTAAGTGGAATTTTGATTTGGATTTATGTGGTGGAGATCTAATTTTTCCCATATTAGGACTAAGTGGATGGGTTCATGATATTGATTAGTTTATAGGTTTAGTGGATGCCTTGGTCATCAAATATGTGATTTGGAGATCATATGTTAGGTTTCTATAATGGTCACACTAAAGGAGACAAACACTATCATTATAAAGCTATCAATGGATCTATGGTAGGAGGGATTGTGAGATAGAGCTCATTCCTTTTGATAGGGTACAACAATATTTCAACCTACTTCAAGATATTTTGGGTCCATTCTTGAGATATAGGTGGGAGGTTGTGGAGTTCCTACTACCTGATCTATAGCTAATTCACATTTTTTATCATGAGGAGTTGCTCACGAAGATAGATAGGGATGATGTATATATTACACAAGCTTACCCTATATGGTACCAAGCACTCTATATAGTGTCTAATTTTGGGGGTGATGATGGTGGTTAATAGGTGATGGATGTTAACCCAAGTACTAGAGGTGGTCAGTAGGCTCAGGTGCAATGGGTTACCCTAGATATATAGGTAGTGACTTCTCAAAGGGATTAATAAAAAACAACACTAGCCATGACATAGGCTTCCATGGTAGCATTACAAGAATCCTTAGTAGTGGCACAGGATCAATTAACCATTGTTACTAGTGAGAGAGACTAGGCTATGTCTCTACTAGCCTTAGTGATGTAGGAAAGAGATTCTCTCTAGCAAGTAGGGGGTAGAGTATTAGAAGCTACAAGACTAGTAGGATGATTCCCATATAGAGATACATAGTGACTATGGAGGAGCTCTTATACTATGAGGCTTTAATATTTAAGTAGTGTCTATATGAGCCCCAATGGGGTGAGTATAAGGCTAGGATTGTAGGAGGCATAGGCATATCATCACCAGGTTAGTGAGTTACTTCTATAGGTGGAAAAATAGTTAAAAGATGAGAGGCTCTGGGGGGTAGTGATGTACTAGGAGGCATTGGTACTTAAGGTTCTTAGTTTTTGTAGGAGATATTATACTTATTATGTATATGATTTTTCATACTAACCTATGAGTCAATGTAGTGAGATGTATATTTTGAGAGATAATTGTATATTATTATACATGATGATGTTTATTTATGATACATAGAAGTTTTATGGCTTATGGTTCATGGTTATGATGTTCATATTGATTATTGATGATGTTATATTGATTATGTTTATGCTCATGATGATGTGAATTTGGACTCACCTAGCTAGGTATGTGATGATATGTCTCTTTACTCATGTTTATGATAATGTTAGGTTATGGATTTGATGCTATCTCATGTGATTATGATGATAATATGATCTTTTTGATGACTAGGATGATGCTTATAACATTTATGATTATGGTTCTTGATGATGTTTTGTATAGATGTGATGATTTGATTTCATATTTAAGATGATCATGTTTATGACATTGATATGATGATGATTTTTATGATGAAATTTGATGAGTATATGCTTCCTCATTTAGATTTAGACATGTGGTGAAAATGGTTTATTGCTCATTATTCATGGACATTATGATGCTAATATGATCTTGATGTTGTGTATTTTGATTATGATTATGATGATGACATTATGTGATGTGGTTATGATTATGGTCGTTTTGTTTAAAGTGAATCATATAAAGTAAGCTAAATAACAAAACTAGATGTGAGAAAGAGAAGATAATCAAGAGATAAACATCTAAGTGAATATATCAACCAGTATGAGTGAATAAGAAGAGGGCATGATGTTTCTTCTTCAACAATGACTAATACAAACAAAATATGGATTGGCTTAAGGAACATGAGCCCTTCGATTACTTTGCATCAGCATTTTTTAGTTGGTTAAAAAGGTGTCTTTATCACATAATGTCAAGTAAGCTCAAAATCCCTTGATTATAGTGCATAAAGGGGAGATGGATGAAAATGCAACCTTCTTGTGAGACTAGCATGCCTTTTCTGGAGGTTACTAAAGAGTCAGTATAAACAAGTCTATATCATATAAGGTGTATACTGATCAATGTGAGAAGTCTACTCATGAGAGCTAATTATGAATTTCAAAATTATTTTGCTTTTGAGAGCTAATTGTGGCTTTAAAAAATATTTTTATTTTTATGATGTTTAATAATGGGTCTTTTTATATTTTTTTGTTGATTGGGAGGGTTGGGGAAGCTGATTGATGTGGAAAGCTTCCAATAAATTACTATGTTTTAACAAATGCTTTAGTCAACCATCCTTCAAGGGAGTGGTCTAAGTTTGTGTGATTTTTTTAATGTGTTAGTTGTCCTTTAAGGGAGCAATTTACCTTACTTTGAGAAATTTTGATATGTTTTTGGTAGTTGTCCTTCAAGGCAATAATCTATGAATTTTTTCTACTTATGATTTTGCTTTTTCTTTATTTTTGTTGGACATAGATTTTATGGACATAGAGTTACTTATATAGGATTAGAGGTTCACCTTTTATGAAGGAAAAACTAAAACCACAAGAAGTTTTATTAGGTGTAAAAGAGGTTTAGGTGACAATGAACATGGGAATCCTTTCTATAAAAGGGGTAGAAAGTATCATGAAAACTATGCCATGGGTAAAGTCATGGTACCCATCATTCAAGATTAGGTCATGATAAGTACCTTTCATTTTTAATTGGTTGCCCCTAAAATAGGGAGATGAATGTGGTTTGAAATCAAGGGATGAGATTAAGTTAGAAAAAACGTGACTTTGATCCTTTTTAACAAAATAAAATATGTAGATGTGAAGTAATGAGGGGATCAAGCTATGGGTTTCCCTCAAGAAAGGATAACTGGTAATCTCTTGATTTTTACTTGTGTGTTATTATATAAGGTCCAAGCCAATTGAAAGAAAATTTATCCCACTTACTTTTCTCCATATTAGTGACATGTTGATTTTCATTTAAGCTGAGATCTTTGATATTTAATTTTTTCACTTTAAGGTACTTTTCATAATCAGATTTGATGTGATCTTGATAGACATGAATATGGGCAAGAGTTGCTAAATAATTCTCATTAAATAGCTCAACATGGGATAAATTTTCTTGATGGTAATCATCTTTAGAAATGATATCTTAAATGGATATGTGAAGAGAAGGAATTTGGAATTTAAGAGGCAAGATAGCCTTCACTCCAAACATAAAAGACAAATAGGTAGCACCCATAGGGGTTTGAATGCTAGTATGATATGCCCATAAGGTGAAGGAGATGTGTAAATGCTAGTCCTGACTAGATGCATAGACCATTTTAGTTAACATGTTATTAAGAGTTTTGTTAAAGGCTTCTACCTATCTATTTACTTGAGGATGATAGGGCAATGAGAAACTTAGCTTGATAGCAAACACATCACAAAGACCTTGGACTCTTTTTTTAAAATATTTTTCATTATCAATGATTATTTTGTGAGGAACATCGAAATGATAGATGATGTGATGGTTGATAAAGTTGATAATATTTTTATCTTTTATTAAGACAAGAGGAATAGATTCTACCCATTTGGTGAAATATTTTATCATAGTGATGATATAATGGTGTCATTATGGATAATGGGGGTTAATTTAAACAATAAGGTCTAGACCCCATTATGATAAGGGCCAAAAATATATGGATATGTGAAGACTATGGCTAGGTGCATGATGTAAATTAGCATGTTGTTGACATTTGACATACTTTTACACATAATCACAGTAGTCTTAGTTAAGGTTAGGAGATTAATAACAAAGGAAAAGGATGCATTTAGCAATGGCTAGGCCACTAAAGTGTCCTCTACATATCCCATCATGTATTTCCCTAATAGCATGAGAGGATTCGTAACTACATAGGAAACATAAGAGGAAACCATCAAAGCCTTGTTTTTAGAGAATTACTCCCATTATGGTATAATGTGATGTAATCTAGATAAACACTCTTTGAGTATTTATAGAAAGACTGGAAGGAATGATGGCAAGGTTTAGATAGTAGAAGGTCTGTTAATACCAAAGGTCAGGTTGGGTTTTCTCCACATAAAATATGGTGGGAGAGTCTAATTTGACATAAGAGGGCTAGGTAAGTCTATGGATAATGATAGATAGCTTAGAATCAGAGGGAGAAAATGAGATCTAAGAGGTGAGGGAAGCCATCATATTGGTAAACTTGTTCATATATCATAGAGTGGTTTGAATATGGTAGTGTTCAAATTATGCTAAGAGTATGTCAACTAATTATTTCTACTATTGAAAAGCATCATTATTGCATTGGTATGAGCCATTTCTTCAATTGACCACAAGTTGAGAGTCACCAAAGATGTTGATTATTTTGAATCCCAATGCTAATTTAGTCTAAAGGCCTATCATTAAGGCTTCATAATCATCCATATTATTGATATATTTATAATATATTTCAAAGGATAAAGGAAGAGGTTCACCATGAAGGGGGATAAGGATGATTCCAACTCCCCCATCATGTTGGCACTTTGATCCATCAAAGAACATGGCTACATGATAGGTGAAGTCTTCCTGAGAGAGGGTTGTGATGGACTCATTAGGGAACTCAAGGGGAGGAGGTTGATCATATATTAAAGGTGCATCAACAAATTTGTCAGCAATGAATTTCCCTTTAATTAAATTATACTAAAGAAACTCAATGTCAAACTTAGCTAAAAGCATGAGTCACATGGCCATACATTGGTTTTGGTATGGTTTAGAGTGTATATACTTGAGTGGGTCGATATTGGCTATGACATAAGTCTTATGGTTGAGAAGGTAGTGGTGAGGTTTGGTGGTCACAAAGACCAAATCTAGGTAAAGCTTCTTGTTATGGGTGTATCAAGTCTCATACTCTATAAGTGTGTGACTAATGTATTAGATGGATTGCTCTTGTTTTGTTCATCTTGATGAGTGAGCATTGATCATAAGGAGTGGTCTATGGTAAATATATAAAGGTAAAATGGTTGATCTTCATTTTGAGGAATGAGGATAGGTAGAGACAAAAGGTATTATTTAAGCAAATAAAAGGCCTTTTGATATCATTATTCCACTTAAAATATACATCCTTCTTCAAAAGGTGATGGAAGGGTTGGCATCAGTCCAAGAGATAAGAGATAAATCAATAAATGGATTAGATCTTCCCCTGTAAGATGTGGAGTTGCTTGAGGTGGGTAGGAGGAGACATGTTGATGATTGTTTTGATTTTGGCTAGATTGACTTTAATTCCCTAAATGGATATGATGAATATAAGGATCTTTCCTAAAAATACCCCAAAAATGCACTTTTTAGGGTTAAGGTAGACATGGTAGTGGATGAGTCATTCAAAGATAATCTTGAGGATAGCCAAATGGTCTTTACTATATTTAGATTTCCTTAGAAGGTCATCAAAATAGTTTTCTATGATTTCATGGATAAGGTCATGGAAGGTGTAGTTCATAGCATGTTGGTAGCTTTCACCAGCATTCTCCAATCTAAAAGGCATGACCCATATCATAAATCTCCCCATGGGGTGATAAAAGTAGTTTTGTGTTGATCTTTGGGGGTATTTAGTATTTGATTGTAACCCAAGAATCCATCCATAAGAGAAATAATCTCATGGCTAATTATAAGATCAACTAACCAGTCAATGCTTGATAAAGTCAAGTCATCTTTTGGGTAAGCAAGGTTGAGGTCAAAAAAGTCCACACAAATGCTTAGTCCCCATAAACTAGGGTTTCACTCCACAAATTTCCCAAATCAAAGCTCTGATACCATTTGTAATGATCTTGATATTCAATATATGCATAAATACCCTTAAGGTAGGGAAACACCATATAATACTCCTTTAGGAAGAAATAGCTCTACAATGTCTCTTCGAGGGGACAACCTCCAATATCCTCTTATAATATAAGACTCAATGCTTACTTCCTATCTTTACCATGATAATCATCTACTTTATGTATACATCTATCTAACCCATGGATGGATAACCTCCTAATCCTAGTGTAGGCTGACCATTACCCAATGTACTACTTCCACAAGTTACTCTATTATCCTAATATATTGTACCCATTTAACTAACTAAGGGGATGTGTGCCATATGTTAGCATATCCATCAACCCATATACAATAATATATCATATCTCTAGGTAGATAGCATTACTTCCCTCCTTGACATGTTTTATCCCTGAAACATAGGAAGAAACCAAATAATGAGTGTGCTTCAAATCATTGCACACTTGTCTCCAATCTCAATCATCTATCCATCCAAATGTGATCTTGGCAGGGGATAACTCTCCAATATTGTTTCTAAATTCCCTTATGCTCCTTTGATTTCATTCATGATCATAATTATATTTCTTTGGTGTCCCAACATAATTACTCCTCTTTTTATTCCATTTACCATATTCTGCTATGCTTCTCTGATTTCAATCATGACCATAGTAGGTATTCTTCCATGCATAGTCATAATGATTTCCCCATTCATTCCATGTGCCATAGTATTTTTTCTTTGGATTCCATGCATATCCATAATGATTGGAAATTTTATTTCCTTTATAGACAAAATGATTGTTATTATGACACTTCCTCACCTGGTTCCATGATTTTTTCCTCTCATGATGATGTGGGTGTCTATATACCTCAATCTTTTCTAATACTTTGACCTTATCCACCTTTTCTTCTACCTCTTCCACCTTTTCCTTATTTGTCTCTTGAGTAGATGAAGTGCTCATTTGTAGTGTGTCTTTATCTATATGAACTGAATCTTCATCATGTTCCTCATCACTTGTTTCCATCTTGTCCTCACGATCTACCTGGATTGTTATTGGTGCCTTTTTCACTATGCTATCTTGTAAAGTGATCTTATTTTTCTTATACAAAAACATCATGAACTTTTTTTAAACATTAATATTAATTGTTCCCAAAGTCTCTAACCATGGATATCCAAGAACTATATCCACATCATCCATATCCAAAGCATAAAAATATGAATGTAAAACATATTTTTCCATAATGAGCTTCAGATCTTCAAACATTGAAATATTCTTACCATCTACTTGAACCTCTTTGATATTATTTTCTTGAACATGTAGATGCTTATACACATTCATGTTGATGAATTTATACTTACTGGTAGGGTTTATGGACACAATAACCCTTTTATTTGGAATGCATCCATGAAATTGAAAAATTGACTCAGATTTCTTTGGAGCCAAATAATTTGAACCTTTATCATGTAATTATTCTTCTTCTTCTTCTTTTTCTTCTTCTTCTTCTTCTTCTTCTTCTTCTTCATCATCATCATCATCATCATCATTATCATCATCATATGCGTCTTCTTATATTTCTTCTTCTTCTTCTTCTTCTTCTTCTTCTTCTTCTTCTTATTCTATTTCTTCTTCTTCATCATCATCTGCTTCTTCTTATATTGCTTCTTCTTCTTCTTCTTCTTCTTCTGCTAATTCTTCTATTTCGTCTTCTTCTTTTTCTACTTCTTCTTCTTCTACTTCTTATTTTTCTACTTCTTCTTCTTATACTTCTTATTTTTCTACTTCTTGTTTTATATCCCAATGATCTAAAAATATCTATTTCATTTCATTCCATGAAGAAAACCTTTCTATACAACTCAATTGATCAAACCAATGTAGTGTAGGCCTAGACAAAAAAGGAAGTAATCGTCTTTGCCCAAAAGTTTTTAAAAAATGATTCTCCAAAAAGAGCCACCATTATCTATCATCAATATCATCTTCCCCTGAAAATGTTTACAAATCCATGATCCACAAAAAAAATTAAGGTTCATGAAACCCTAAAATGTCAAAACTGATCCATAAAATCACAACAAATCACTTAAAACAAATCAAAAAATTCTAAAATTTTGACTGTACTTCTCTTATATCGGCTTACATCTCTAGTAAAAATTTAGAATAAAAATTCCCTATATTTTAGAAGATATATTGAAATTATTATAAAACCTAAAATATCAATAACTCCCTCAAAACTAATAAAAAATCTTCATTTTTTTATTGTGACTTATTTGAAATATTATCCATATCTAGTAAAAACTTTGTGGAAACATTCGCAACCAATAAAAAGTTATTGATGATTAAAAAAATTAGGGTTTCACTCCATAAATTTCCCAAATCGAAGCTCTTATACCACTTGTTATGATCTTGATATTCAATATATGAAAAAATACCCTTAAGTTAGGGAAACACCATATAATACTCCTTTAGGAAGGAATAACTCCACAACCTCCAATATCCTCTTACAATAGAAGACTCAATGCTTACTTGATATCTTTAGCATGATAATCATCTCCTATATATATACATCTATCTAACCCATGGATGGGTAACCTCCTAATCCCAATGTAGGCCAAACATTACCCAATGTACTACTTCCAAAAGTTACTCTATTATCCTAATATATTGTACCCATATAACTAACTAAGGGGATGTGTGCCACATGTCGGCATCTCCATCAACCCATATACATCAATATATCATATCCCTAGGTACATAGCACTTTGATGATAGGTACAATATTTGAGACCCAATAGGGATAGTCAATGGGTTAAATGAAATTGATAGATATGATACATTAAATCTCTTCTTTGATGATAAGGGCTATGCGTGGGTACATTCACTAAAGTTTTTACCTAATGGGCTTTGTATCATAGTTGGTGACTATGTTGTGGGTAGTGATAGACGGATTAATTATTTTCATGTCACTATAAGACCAAGTGAATGCTATGTTGTAATATTGTAAGGAGGGGAAGTCTTGAAGCTCCTCAGAATTTAGAAATTGGCTAATTTTGATAATGTAGGGGTTGTCTAGAATGCCCAAATTGACATCCATGGTGGATTCATTTAACATAGTCAAAGTCTCATAAGGAAGGGATTTATGTATAGAATAATTTAGTGCACCAAGATAGGTAAGAATAGAATCATCATCTTGACACTAAATTGTGTTAATGGTAAGAGATTTATCTCCTATCATATCAGAATGGGTCAAAGGGATGGTTATAGTTTCCCCAAATTTTTCATAAGTTAAAGGTCTAAAGCTGATCATGTTGATGAAAAAAGTTAGGAGGCATGATATCAGTATCCTTAGCTATCAATGGTGGATTGGATGGTGAGGATGTGATTTCCTCGGTAATGGTGGTAATGGAAAGTGGGTTGGTTTGTTGTTGTGAAACCAAGGCCATTATTTTTATAAGGTTTTAGGTTTTGATTAAAATCAACTCATGTGGTATATGTTCATATCGACCTAGGTCAAACCCATTTTAATCACACTTATAGAGGTATGTCTTGGTAAAATCTAATTTATCTAGGTAGGAGAAGCTAGAGATGAATGGTCAAGGTGAAAAAGAAGTGGTGGAAGTGTCAAGGGGTTTATCAAGTCCCCCATATATAAAATTGGTTTGATAATTTGAGGGCCCAAAAGGAATAATGGTTTTGATATTAGGTTCATAATTGAGTTGGTGGTCAAGTTTCCCATACTCTTGGGGAGTAGGGAAAGTGTCAAGGGTTAGACGGTGATACTCCCCCAATGAAATATGCTATATTTTTTATTCCAAAGGGTCTATTGTGGATATTTTAGAAGAAAGAATGAATAAACTGGTGGATGCTTTAGTGGTAAAATAAGATATAGCCTTGTATTTTACCAATGAAGGATTGTTAGATGGAGGAAAGAGAATGTCATTGGGTTGATATGTCATGTTGCATGATGTGAAAGGGCTCAAGTTAGCTTGTATGGTAAAAAATTAACCTTCATGATCAAATTTGATGCATTGATGTAAGGTGGATGGCACAAAACCCATGGAACAAATCCAAGGTCATCCCAACAAGATGTTGTACTATAAATCTCCTTCTACTACATAGAAGAGCTCAAGAAGCATACATGGTCCTATGAGAATGTGAAGGACACTAGTTCCTAAAGTCATGGTCATGGTATCATTGAATTATCAAAGCACCACTAAGGTTTTCAAAATGATGTTCTCATTTAATTAGAGTTGGTTATATGGGTGGGAGGATATAATTTTAATACTAGATCCCCATCAAATATAACATTTTTTATGCAGGTCTAGTTGAGATAGGTGGTAATAAAGAGAGGAGGGTCTAGATCATGTAGATGGATAGAGGGTATTTATAAATACTTATAGGTAACAAGGTTGGAAAACTATAGAGCTCCAAAAAAATTTGATAAAGGTCTCAAGTCTTCTAGTCTAACCTCTATATATTTCAATGCTTCTATCATTACTTGGTGATGATGGGGTGAGGTATTGATCATTTCATACAAACGCATCTTTATAAATGTCTAGTGAAGTTGTTTCAAAACTACCCATTGGATTGATTTAGATGGATTGGAGTGGGAGGGTCCCAAGATGGACAATTTGGGTTTGGTTGAAGGTAAAAGTGTTTGGTGTTGACTGGGTGGCTAGGTGGAGGAAGAGGGATATGTCCATGTAATGGACACCTTTATCTTCTCCTTATCCATTGGTTGAGCCTATGATTGTGTGACCACATAAATGGTATGGATTAGGGGAGGAGTCAAGCTAGGTGATTAATTTTGTCCCTCTTCATTCTAATGTGAGAGTGGAGGGGTAGATAGGTGTTGGTTGATGGTTGTTGGTTCTTGGATTGATGTTCGACCCATAGGGAACTCATTTTATAATAAGTCATCCTTGTGATCCAACTAATGGGATATAAATTGAGAGCTTTTCAGTTATTCATGCCATGCTCAAGTTTCCTATGGTATGAACATATCAATTTTTCATTATACCAAGATATTTTGGGATTGTGTCAGTCAAATTGTCTGATAGGTGGCAAGGTTATGCAAAATGCTCATAATAACCTTTATAGTATGGTGGATTAAGACTTTAATAATGGTTGTAGAGGTTTGAAGGGATTAGGTTTGGTAGTGGGGGTGGAAACCCTTTTAGGAGTGGTTTTGATAGCTAAATACTTGGGTGAAGGGGTGCCCTTGGTGGATGGTTAAGGTTATGGTAGAGATTTTGAGGGTATGGAGTTAGAAATTTTTGGGGTAGATGTTTAGGATAAAACTAGTTTGCTTATATTTGATTGGGATACAGGAGGTATGCCCATGGGTGGCTTGGTGAGAATAGGTGTGGATGAAAGTAAATATGATGGTGTAACCAAAATTTGTGGTTAGGTTTTGATTGGGATGGTTGGCTTCTTGATTGAGGTGTAGGGATGAGGTCATAAAATAGAGGGCAAAGTGGAGAGGGGAGGTAGAGTTCTGATTTTTGGGGTCCTATGTGGTTTTACCTTATTTTTTGGCTTAGCTTAGGATTTTTTTGATAGGTTTAGTGGGTTTAGGTCCAAATTTAATGATGGGTAAGTAATGTTGTTGGTAATAAATATGCCAAGGTTCTTGGTTGGTTTCATTGGAATGGTATAAGGTGATTTAGTGACTTTGGGTGAGTTGGGTTCTGATGGTGATGTTATAGTTTGGTGGGTAGAGGTGTTCAAAGGTTTGGTTGTGGTGATAGTGGTTTTGATAATGGAAATGGTAGGTTATTTTGATAAATAAGGCTCCCACTTTGTTTTATACAAGATTATAATTTGTTATCAAAAGGCATCTCAATCTAGGTTGGGATCAGATATGAATTCTAAGTTTTTAACTAGTCTGTAGAAGGGTTTATAAATGGGTATGAATCCCTCAATAGGGATTGAGGAGGAGGAATGATTACCTCATCCTTTTCTTAATCAAGAGGTTTGAATATCTAAGAAGATAACTCCTTGGTGGGAGGTGTATGCAATGTGGTTTCTTCCTTAGGAGTGACCACTAAAGGAAGAGTGGATTGGTGTATGATTGAAGAAAATAATAAAGTGGGAAGGGTTTCCTATTTTGATGTGTATACCAAAGGAGAGGATGGTGACTCCACTACCTTAATAAGTAGAGTATGGGAAGAGGTGTTTTGTTCAATGAGTTCCTTGGTAATGAGTTCACCAAGAACCATATTGACAGTATGGTCATCATGGGTATGAGAGTATTTTTCTTTGTTTTCATTTTTGATAGAAGGAGAAAGGTTGGGAGGTTGTCTAAATATGTTAGGTGATTGGTTTGGGGGTGTATTGGGGTTATCCAACACAAGCTCCCCCTTGTCAATGAGAGTTTGGATAATGTTATTGAAGGTATTACACTTACTAACATCATGTCCATTAACTCAATAGAAGGCACACAATTCATTCTCTTTACACCAACCAGGAATAGGACAAGAGGAATTAAATCATTGTGAATGTTTGATTAGGGAAAGTTATATGATATTGGCCTTTAAAATTTTATCCAAGACCAAAGTGTATAACTCCCTAAGTAGAGTAAATTACTTTTGGGAATTATGATTTGGGTTCCTAGTATTTTGATTGGAAGAGTTAGATTGATTGACAATGGGTGGAGGGGTGGTCTTAAGGACAACCACATTTATGGTTCCCTTTTTATTAAAATTAGTGTTGGTTTGATTCTTGGGTTTAGAGGATGAAGAATCTTTTGATTTCAATGTAGATTTCTTGTTTCTCAATTTTAACTTATTCTCATCAATGGTTCTATTCTATAGTTTTTGTCCCATGGTGAAAGTTTCATCAAGGGTCATGAAGCTCTAAACTTATAAGGTAGAGGAGATGTGTTTGGTGCAAGATTAGGCAAAGAGTTTAATCAAATTAGTTTGGGGTAGAGAGAAGGAGAGTTGGTTTATCATACTTCTCTAATGGGACACAAATTTAGTAATGGATTCATCATCAAATTTACAAATAGAGTAGAGATTAGTGATGGAGACTTTCTTAGAGATGTTTATGGAAAAGTGATCTAAGAAAATCTGAGCTAGTTGGGAAAAATAAAAGAGGGAGTGCTTTGTAATAGCACTATACCAATCTAGTGTTGGACCTAATAGAGACATGGGGAAGGTATGAAGGAGGAGAGAATCATCATAGGCAATTATATAAAATGAATTCCTAAATTCTCTTAAGTGTTGTTAGGGGTCCTCCTTACTATGAAACTTTGAGAACTTTAGAATTTCCCATTGAGGAGTATATGGTTGAGTGGGGATGAATGGGTAAATCAGTTCATGATATATTTGGTCATATGACAAAATATTATGAGCTCTAAAAATTGATGACTCCAAAGTAGTCATTTTATCAATTAATATTTTGATAAGGTTGGTTTGGGGTTGTGTATCCCCATAGTTGTAAAGTAGGTTGGGTTGGGTTTGGGTATGCATAACACATGTGTAGTTGGTAGGGAATTGAGAGACTATCACATGTTGGTATGTGGACATGGTGTCAGGAATATAGAACAACAAACAGCTCTGATTCCACTATTAGGACCTGAAAGCAACAATTGATTACCATGTACAAGCAACTTAAAATATGCAGAATTAACCAGAAGTAACAAGTAACTAGAATTCAGAAATAACATAGAATATGAGAGACAATACCCAATTGTATTAATACTCTTCCAAAAAAGAATTACAAATGAAGAGATGCCACACTCTTCCACACCTTACAGGCTTCCCACACCAAGTGTTTATTAATTCACCTTCAAGAGCTCACTCTCTCAATCACGGTCCCAACACACAACTCAAACATAGAGTTGGTGTTCACCTCCAACCAGTCAGTATCACTACTGCTAGTACATCAAGTATACACACATACTCAACCGAGTACACAACACACTCCAAGTAGATCTCCCATGAACTTGCAACAACCTGCAACTCAAATGATCTTACTTTGGAAGGGACTACCTTGCCTTCCTCTATGCTCTCTGACCGAGTACACACCATACTCCAAGTAGATCCTGCCTGATCTTGCTACCTGTTGTGTTGTGATCTCCCTGATCTTGCTACCACCTGTAAATCAAATTGGTTCTACACACCTACAAACCTTGATCAAACACACATAAACACCTACAAATCAATGATCTTACTTACACATGTAGATCTCCAAACGTGGCCTTGCACACCTGCTAACCAAGATCATACATACATGAAGAATCCTTCTAATTCTCCAAACTAGCACCCACACTTGGTACTGTGGCACTAGGAGGAACACACCATGCTCTCTTCAATCTAAAGGAGCTAAATTTTTCTTACTCTCTAGCATAAATTACAATACAGCCCATGAGTCTATTATATAGATCTCATGCAAACAATAATTAGACATCTAATTACAATAATTAGATCCATAGCTTCAAGTCTAAAATTGGCCTTCTACATGAAAACAAATAGTTTGTTAACTAACTGTCCATGAACTGGTAGTTCTAGAACCGCACAGGTGACTGACATCAGTCCCTGTCTGCCTAGAGGTGACCGATGTCAGCCGACTCCTAACTGATGTCAATTGCTTCCTGTCCACCACTGGCTGACGTCAATTAGCCTAACTGATGTTGGTGACTGTGACACTCAGTAACCTCCTCCCCTATTTGCATTAGTGAAGCTTTTAGCTCCACAACCTAACAATCTCCCACTTGGAGATAAATAGCTGCACCTGTACCTATACCTGTACCCCATCTAATCTATTTCTTGGCTTGTATCCCTCTTCAAGATCAACCTTGAAGACCAACCACCACAACACCTATGGTGAACCTCCTGTCATCCAGGTAACCTACCACATCCGCATCTACAAACCCATGTATAAAAGAACTTGACCCTGCATATCATGTTAACCTGTTGTTGGTCCCTCTCAGATACCTGAGAATCCACTAAACTACCCTCTAGTGCTTCTTTCCTGGATCAGCTCCAAACTTTCTGATAGCACCCACTACATGGGCAACCTTAGGTCTAGTACACATGTACTTAACCTCATTATGTGAATCAAGACACTATTTATAGAACTGTCTAACCATCAGCGTGCTAATTGGTATCACACAATCATTTGGAGACAAAATCAACCTATGATCTCCATGTCTCTAGAACACACTTATGCCAAAGAATTTCACTGCTCCAAATTCTTCATGACATACCTCTAAACTAACTTTACCTTTAGCTCAGAAACCCTACATGTATGACCCTACATCAAGAAAACACACAACATATAGTAACAGGATGATGTCACAACTCATCATCCACCTGGTAAAGAAACCATAGTAGTTACAATGACATTGACTAAAGCCATGCTTTGTCATCCACCTGTCAAACCTGTACCACTGCCCTGTAACTACCTCAAGACCATATGACCTGGCCTTTGTCTCACATGTTCATTCTCTCTATTCTTTAACTAAGGTATCCATTCATCTCTCAGTGCTTTCTTCCAGCTGGCAACCCTACCAAATCTCCCATTTAGTTCTACATCTAATTCATGCCATGCTCCCACTGTTTCCTGGATCCTTCCTGCTCTGCAGTGAGCAATGAGTGTAAAGAAGAGGAACAATGAATTTGAGGCTTACTTACCCTTTTAGTCTTCCATATGAGCATTTGAGACTCCTTGACAACTTGTTGTCTACCTAAAATCTATTACAGTGACTGACCTCAATCACCACACAATCTGCATTTGACCAACGTCAGTTCCATGCGACTATCCTAACTATCGATGCTAGTTTTCTTGACCAATGTTGGTGTCTACCTACTACTGACATTGGTCCTCCTGACTGACATCGGTCTATTGTTGCCGATGTCAGTCCTCATGACCAATGTTGGTCTTACCCTGCCTGACACCACCGACTCTGGTTTGCACATGACCGACATCGACACCTATCTATTCGATGTCAATTCCTCCTGACTAACGCCAGTACCTGTGTTCTCTTGTGAGTGATGAATTTTTACCTATGAGCTCTCTTTGGAATAAAACCCTATCCAAACTGCTCTACTCAGAGTTACTCAGTCCCATCCATTGATCTCTGTCTGTCATCTCCTCCATAAACACCAAGGATTTTCAGTTCTTAAGTCTGTCAAAGACATCTAACTTGCTATTAAGAACATGAATCTCCTTCTTGCTCATGTGACCAAGCCTACAAAGCCATGTCTCCACAATAGAAGAAGAATGAGTAATATAAGTAGATAAATGATACCTACTTTCTTACCACTAGCTAATTCAAGTGCATCCACTATGAGAGTTCTTGTGCATCTCTCATCACCCAACTTTCTTGAAGAAATTAGCCACATATTCAGAATTGGGACCTGCATGACATCCTTCAACACCCATGTGTTGGCCACCTGCAATTTTAGCTTCACTTCCCCTTTGCCAATTCTTTGGCAAGGCACATTGTAGGCACTAAAATCGTGTCTACTCCTTGGTTGACTCCCCCTTGGTCCCCTTGGTCCATTTCTAAACATGCCTAACCTATTTTTTATTAATTTAAAATACTTATTTTAAATTAATAATACTACCCTTGACACATCACCCATGACACCTCACCCCGCCTTGGATACCTCTCCTCGGATACCTCCATCACCCCATGCCAAATCTTAATTACTTAGACCCCATTTCAACCCTCCCACTAGCCTCTCAGACTCATTTAATCCACCTTTAACCATTTAACCATGACTAGCTGACCTCGACAGATGGGAAAATAGACAAAAGGCTATTTTTAGCCTTTTTACCCATCTTTTAGCCACCGACATCGGTCAACTGTCGATCGACATTGGTGGTATTTTCAGCGTTGATTTCATTAAAACTACATTCTGTACCTAGAATGTAGATCTTCTTCCCTGAATGTGAATTCTTTTACACCCAAAATTTGACCTCTCTTTCTCCCTCTCTCCCAGATGCACACCAAGCATCACAGGCCACAAGCACTCTACAGAAATAGCTCCAAACATTGGGTTAAAGACATTACAGGTACATCAACTGCATCAGCAACAAGTTTTCTACACTCCTTCAGCATATCAAAGCTAAGTATCTCTTCTGCCCTTTCATTTTTAGTAGTTTAGAAAGCATCAGTAATTAGTTCTCTTTTTACTAGGTCTAAGCACTGTAGACTAGACCAAGCCTGACTATCTTCCTAGAGAGGCTGAGAAGCCTTCATCATATCCCTACTCCTTTTGACAACCTACCCACTACCCCTTTGTCCCTTTTTAACACTCTATCCATTATCCTGCATCCTTGCAAAGATTCTCAGACTACCACAGACCATTCTATAGACCATTCTGTCGACCATAAAACCCATCCAAAACCTATCCAAGGCCATTGCCCTAACCAACATCGACCACTGCCCCTACTGACATCGACAAAATAATCGACGTCGACAGATTTGACCAACTAATGCCGGTAGAATAACTGACATTGGTGACTTTGGAAGATTGATAGTAGAATATAGGTACGCATTATCTTTATTTCTTTTGTTTAGTCTTTCACCATTTCCCTTTCTAGCAACACTCTTTTTATCAACTAGTGGGTTGTCATCCCTCAAGTAAGTCTTTGCACTTCTGGGACCGAGCTTCACTTGGCAATCCACCATATGTTTATCTAACACTTTCTTTTCTTAAGTCTTTCTTGTCTATAGGTGTCATCCTCCACAGCCAAAGAGGAGTCCCTTCGATCATATGGATACGGTGTGAAAACTTCATTCGGGTATCATCTAACCCCTGACCATTTCTCTAGTTTCTTATTTCTTCTTAATGTGAAAAGCAAAAAATAGTTAGAAACATTCTGGCACACCCGGTGGGACACTAGGAATTTTCCTTGGGTTCATACTGTTTCTTCTAAAAGCAAATTTTTCATATAGGTGCATTAGGTCTCTCCTTGCATCTTTTTCTTCTATCTTCTCTAAAAAGACACCATTAGCAAAGTTAAAAAGAATCCTTCTTTTTCTTTCTTTCTTGCATTTTAGAGTAGTAAAACTGAAACTCTACAACCTTTTCTCCACTTGTCTACATTCGAACACACATTTCAATTTGGGCTTAAAATCTATTAAATCTCATCTCTACTTGGATGCATATTTAGTCCACACATCTAGTAATTAAAATCGCAATATAAATAGATTATAGTGCACTTATGTTACACGACCAGACCACTATCACAAAATCAAACATCTTAACATACCTGAGACAAGGCCTGACTAGGATTTCATCACCTAGCAGATACCTTACCCTTCGTGGCAATCCTACTTGGACTTCACTACCAAGGGGAGAGCCCACTTTGTTCTCTGGCAGAGTATAAACTCTAGGGGAAGTATATACTGGCTAAGCGACCCAGCTTATCTCTGGGCTCATGAAGTGAGGGGAGCTTGCTCCTTAACACCAAGCCACATACGGAACCTAACACAGACTTTTGAGCACCAAAACTAACCTGAAACCAACTTTAGACTGCTTCTTCTAAAAGCCAACTTCCCAAACACACTCTAAGGCATAAGCCAAAACGACTCTAAAAATTTTATTCTTAGAAATTTAACATTTAGGGTCTCCTTGTCTTCATCTTCTTTTCTATTCTTATCTATTTGTTTGAGCTAGTAAGGACATATTATCTTGCCTTGAATGGTTTTGACGCGTAGTCAAACCAAGACTCTTGTTGACCATGTGAGGCAATAACCACTCCTGCCTTTGCCTTCCATAACTAGTCCTCTAATGGAGTATCATTCAGAGACTAAATGAACTCCTACCCTACCAACCCCGACTCAGCCATCTATTATCCCCGAAGGGGAGCAAGACTTTGAAAGGTTCCTTGACCTCAATGTCAAGGCCCTTCAGCATTATCTCGTGAGAAGTCGAATGCAAGACTCTTTAGGCAACCCAATTTATGGGATGCCAACCTCCTTAACTGAAATGACAATGATATCAATAGCATCTGCTACCTAACCCATGACCACTCTAGCCTTTGCTTCGACCATCAACCTACCCATGACTAATCTTCCAAGTGTGGCTTCTCCTTCTATCTCTGGGCCTACTTCCATCAGGGTTTCGACCCCCCATCAACCGCAAACTATCCAACAAAGTTCTACCCCTTTCCAAAATCTATTTGTCTCCATCCCATCTACTCTTGCCCCCATCAACATTGGGGTGGCTACTCATCCTTTGGCTAATGTCACCACCATCCAACCACCTATAGCGACATCAAGCCTAGTCATGCCTTCTACCTTCATGACGTAACCACCCTTGGCCTCCACTTTTGTCCCTATGGCTAGTTATCAATATGTTGCACCCATACAAGTGCAGTCGACTATGTCGTACGCCCCTCCTAGCACCTTCCAAGTGCCTTACAACCTAGGGGGTGCCCCACATACAAATCCATCAACCGATCTCATCAAAATGTTGATGGACAAAATGTCTAGTCTTGAGGCTTTTATTTTTGGTTCAAGCAATGTCCTTTCATATGACCAGATTTACAACAAACCCATTCATCCCTCTATCCTAATCTGACCATATCCCAGTCAGTGGGAACTTCCTAAGTTTACTCGCTTCTAGAGTAAGGAAGACCCACAACAACATCTACGAGCATTTAGACACACTTGTTACCTTATAGCACATGACGATGCATTTTTACTACGCACATTTCCCATGTCACTTTCTGGCCCTACCCTTGATTGGTATAGCTCTATTACTAGTCACTCCCTCTTTTCTTTCA
The DNA here is from genome assembly GCA_037957365.1 of Torreya grandis. Lineage (NCBI taxonomy): Eukaryota > Viridiplantae > Streptophyta > Pinopsida > Cupressales > Taxaceae > Torreya > Torreya grandis. The sequence continues at coordinate 4,050,150 of JARHVA010000197.1, forward strand.
CTCAACTCACCCAATTATTCCTTGACCACTTTTTGATCAACATAACCAAAAAGGTCTCCATCACGGACCTATACTCTATCAGGCAATTAGATGACGAATCAATAGTCGATTTTGTCACCCATTAGAGAGGCTTAATCAATCAACTCTCCTTTTCATTGCCTCAACCCAAGCTCATTGATCTCTTCTCTCAAGCATGTGCCAAACATATTTCCTCTACCCTATGGGTCCAAACATTTTGCACTTTTGACGAAGCTTTCACCATGGCCTGAAAGCTTGAACTTCATGCAGTTGAAGAAAATAAGGTCAAATTGTGTAATACCAATGCAAAAGCTGATGACCCTTCTTCTTCTAGACCTTATTCTTCCCACTCAAAGACCAAAGGCTCAATAAATGCTGTGGTCGTTAGATCACCATCTTTAACAACAACTGACCAATCTCAACCTTCAACATCACAAAGCATCACCAAACAATTCTAACAATGGTACATACAGCATAAATACACTCCAATAGGAGAGTCATACACTTTTGTGTTGGAAAAACTCATCAAATAGAGGGTCCTCAATCTCCCTCAAACCCAACCACCTCAATTCGACCCTTCAAAAGCCATCCCTATATGGTATAGGGAGAATGACTTCTGTCACTATCACTGTGTCCAAGGCCATGAAATAAACAACTGTCAAACTTTCAAGAACATTATCCAAGACATGATAGATAAGGGGGATCTTGTTTTGGATAACCTGAATGCACCACCCAATCAAATATCAACATCTTCAAACAACCATTCCCTAACCATCCTCCTAGTCAAAACAATGTCCAGACCATGGCCGATAGCTCCCAAGAGCATAATATATGCACGGTCAACACTGTCTCACCTCTTATGTCTAACCAACCTCCTCCATAGGTAGAAGAGTCTTCTTCTCTTATTCGTCCATCACAGGTGGAAGACCCTTCTTCACCTATTCATCCATCACAGGTAGAAGAGCCTTCTTCTCCTGTTAGTTCTCCATCAACCTCTCTTATATTGGAGGACGCTTTGACCATACCAACGCCATTAGCCCCACCTTCATCCTTCCTATTACCAATGGAGGACCATACCCTTCCTACTCCTCAACCACAAGTAGAAGGCACCATCATCCTTGCCCTCTATCCTCTTGAGGAGCCACATTCTCCTATTCCTTCTCCACCAAGAGAAGAACCTGTCTCTTCACCCACTTTGATCGAGGAAGACCGAGTCACGGTTTTCTCTTGCCTTTTGCTTGAGATCACTACATCTCACTCATCTCCATCCACATCTGAGCCCAAGTCCATGTGGGCATCCGTCATGCTGAAAGAGATTAAATCTCTTGACATTCAGCCTATATCAAACCTCACTCACCCACAAGTGAGGGTAGACTTGAACCTTGCCTCACACAATAGTGGCCCTCAAACCAATCAAAAGAAGGCCACTAAACCATGTCAGATAATTCCTCCTCCACCTTCATCATTACCTTTAATTTTGGGCCCACATCCATCCACCTTAATAAGAGTGCTTCCTACTCCAATACCTCACAGAGGCAAATCACCTCCATTATCCCCTTTACCCATAAAACATATATTTCCTCCAAAACATCCAATGCCTCTCAACAAAATAGCGCCATCTATACATGTGGCTACACTTCCAAACAAAAAGATGGTATGACCAATGCCTCCTACAACTCCTAAACAAAAGTCATCAACCACTACTGTGACAAAATGTGTAGACCCATTAGCAGGTTCTTATGCCTTACTACTACGACAATTGTTGTAGTCTTCTAGCATCAATCTCCCACCTATTAATCCATATCAACCTTTCAGAACAAAACCACCCTGGTTTGATGACACTCAAATTTGTGTGTATCATCACACACCTGGGCATGATACTGAGCATTGTTGTGCCCTCAAGGCTGTCATTCACCAATACTTGGAGAAATACACCCTTCTTCTTGACCACACTATCAAAAAACCTTCAACACTATCCCATGCCTTCCAAACCTCCTCACCTTCACACTCATCAACTCTTGGACCAAAACCATCCTGGTTCGACAACACTAAATTTTGTCACTATCATCACACACCTAGACATGACACTGAGCGTTGTTTCACTCTTAAAGCTATCACTCATCAACACTAAAAAAAGGATACCCTTATCATTAAGGATCCTCTTGACCACCCCTTTGACAAATCATCGACACCATCACATGCCTCACAAACATCATCACCTAAATCAGAATCCCAACACAAGACTATGGTCCCTCCACCGCCTTTAACCCCATTATTCAAAATCAACATAGTCAATGTGACCACCAGCCCACCGACCCAAAAGGATAAAGGGAAAATACATGCTTCTATCCCTTGGACATATCCATCCATCAAGCCTTCACCACAACCAAAACCCAAGATTATTGTCTTGGGCACATCTCGACCAGCATCTTCAAAGACAATCCCTGACTCCATGGTGAAACAACCTCACCACAGGACCCCTATGAAGATGTCTTTGTATGATCTCATTCAAAGCTCTCCACAGCATCATCAAACCTTGATCAAAGCCTTACAATCAATGGAGGTCCAACCTGATGACCCCCAACCACTGGCCACTTTAATCAAATCATTACCAACCATTACCTCCATCACCATCCGTGATTTTGAGATTTTTGCCTCCAACTTGGCAGATCAGAATCTCACCCTCTCAAACTAAATTTGTCAAACATTCTCCCTAACAACTAGGGGAATTCAACCTTATACTGACTATCGTGATCTTGACCAAACATCAACCAACCTTTTAATCATAACCTTGACCAAGCATCAACCAATTATCAACCAATCATCAACCAAACCTTGACCAAACATCAACCAACCTTTTAATCATGACCTCAACCAATCATCGACCAGACATCAACCAACCAGGCATCAATCAACACATGACCAATTTGGAAAGAAGTGAACGAGGCAATTTTGCTCTTAATTGGCTCAGACCTCATCATAACACACAAACATAGATTAGGGACTTATCATTTTCCTTCCTTCAAAGGCCAGCCATCACTTGAGCCCCTTTATGCCTTACATCTTTGACCATTCTATTATTAATCAAGTAACCATTCACTTGATGTTTAACTTGAGCTCGTCCCTTGAGCAACCCCATTCTTATTCCTTTAAACCCCTTTTTCCCAACATTCATCAACCCTTTTTGCCAAGCATGAATGCTTTATCCTAATAAAAGGGAACCCTTAAACCTCTAGAGGCTCGTCCATGGCTAAAAATTTAGTCAAAAAAAAATGTCAAAAATGGGATACCTAATATACAAAGGTCATAAAACTCAAAATTTAGACTGCTCCCTCGAAGTACAGCTACATAATTATTGTATTTACTAGATTTCTCCCTTGAAGGATAGCTAGGCTAAGACATATCAAAAGACATTCAAAGCAAAAATATAGACCATTCCCTCGAAGGATGGCTATGACTAAATCTTGCTACAAACAACACTTTCTCAGAAGCTTCCCGCATCGATCAGCTTCACATATGACCACAAGACAAAACAACATCCCTATGTAGACTTCCCGCATCAATCAGTCTACCAAAAAAAATTGACTGACAAGCTATTAAGTCATGGACTTACCTATAGTCATTCTCAGGGTCACCTATAAAAGGAGCAAGGTTATTCCTACCAAAAAGGGTTACCCCATCCTCTCCTGTCACATAATCCAACCTATCACCCCAACATACTCAATGGATTTTGAGCTCACTTATTGTCAAGTGATTCAAGTACTTCTCTAACAATAATCAATGGCCAATGACGTAATGCATGAACAGGGCTTTTTGTTTCCAAAAACCCTCATTTATGCAATCATTATGGTCCTTGTCAATGAAAGAGTAATGTGCCTTTCACTTCTTACACCTTGGTCACAACCAATCCAGCCAAACCAATTCAAACCATTCCTAAACTAACAACATGGCATCATGACATCATACATCATCATAGTCCATTTCACATAGTTTCTATGGAAACCAATACACATGGAAACTATCGACCAGACATAATTTATGTTAAGCAGAAACCATTACTTGTTGAAGCATAAATAACCTCAATTCATTTTTAGCATACACCATTACTAATATGGAAAATTTCTAGGGATGAAAGACCACTCACTAATGTTACAGAATACACCATCACACAATATGGAAAAGGCTATAGCATCATCATACCCTCATCATTTATAACTTGACCAAAATTGACTATCAACCACTTTGACTCCTCTGAACTACATTGGTCTGAGGCCCCTTCCAATAAGGGGCTATGTAGGCAGCACTCAGTTGACACGATGTCCTCTGGGGTTAGCTTGGCCACATCTGTTTGTTTGTCTATCTGATGGAGAAACCATTTTACCTTCAACCATGACTTAACTTAGTCCAAACTAATCCATGACCAAACCCAACCCATTGACCTCTTTGACTCATCTTCTGAACTACATTGGCTTGAGGCCCTAACAACAGGGGCTATGTAGGCAGCACTCAGTTGACACAATGTCTTCTAGGGTTAGCTCGGCCACATCCATTTGTTCATCTACCTGATGGACAAACCATTCTATCTTTGACCATGACTTGACCTCAACCAAAACCATCCATAATTGACCCTCTTCCTCCCTTTTAGGGAGAACTACATTGGCCTAAGGCCCTAACAATAGGGGCTATGTAGGTAGCACTCGGAGGACACGACATCTTTTTGGGTTAGCTCGGCCACATTCCTTCATCTGTCCATCTAATGGACCAACTATCTATCTCAACCCAACTTGACTAATGACCTTGGAGATCACAACTATCTCCTCCGACCATGACCATTTTTGAGACAACTTTACCTTAGTTGTTTTAATTACATGTATGCTACCTCATTAATGGTTAGCAAAATTGTCCATAGACCACATTTTCACCCTCACAAGTATCAGATCACTAGCAAGTTGATCCCCACTACTTGTGACTTTTTCATGTTTTCTAGGATCACTTCCTGAGCCTGAGATACTTGGAACATGATGACCATTGGAGCTACAGCTTACATTGAATAACCCAATCAACTACGACTAAATGCTGGGGCCTGGTTACTTTGATTTTGGCATTCCTCGACACTTGACCTGTGACAATTTGACCTACCTATCCTGTGAAGTGGTATGCATGCAATCACAATTATTGTAGCGTTTACACTCAAACTTCACCATATCCATCCACTTTTTATCAAATCAACACCTGATCTCAGGGTCCCTTCCCTCGACTCTTGCTTTGAGGGGGAATACCTCATCACCATTTATTTTTGTCTTGCAATTCATCAGAACAACCAACAGGACAAAAACTACCTTATCCCACACCTGGGGCAGCTTACTCTTGTTTTTGTCTTACAGTTCATCAAGAACAACCAACAAGACAAAAGGGGGCAAATGTAGACACCAAAATTGTGTCTACTCCTTGGTCGACTCCCCCTTGGTCCCCTTGGTCCATTTCTAAACATGCCTAACCTATGTTTTATTAATTTAAAATACCTATTTTAAATTAATAATACTACCCTTGACACATCACCCATGACACCTCCCCCCGCCTTGGATACCTCTCCTTGGATACCTCCATCACCCCATGCCAAATCTTAATTACTTAGACCCCATTTCAACCCTCCCATTGGCCTCTCACACTCATTTAATCTGCCTTCAACCATTTAACCATGACCAGCTAACCTCGATAGATGGGAAAATAGACAAAAGGCTATTTTTAGCTTTTTTACCCATCTTCTAACCACCGACGTCGGTCAACTGTCGACCGATGTCAACGGTATTGCTAACATCAGTTGCATTAAAACTACATTCTGCACCTAGAATGTGGATCTTCTTCCTTGAATGCAAATTCTTTTGCACCCAGAGTCTGACCTCTCTTTCTCCCTCTCTCCCAGATGCACACCAAGCATCACAGGCTACAGGCACTCTATAGAAATAGCTCCAGACTTTGGGTTAAAGACATTATAGGTACATCAACCACATCAGCAACAAGTTTTCTACACTCCTTCAGCATATCAAATCTAAGTATCTCTTTTGCCCTTTCATTTTCAGTAGTTTACAAAGCATCAGTAATTAGTTCTCTTTTTACTAGTTATAAGCACTATAAACCAGACCAAGCCTGATTGTCTTCTTGGAGAGGCTGAGAAACCTTCCCCATATCCCTACTCCTTTTGACAACCTACCCACTACCTCTTTGTCCCTTTTTAACACTTTGTCCATTGTCTCACATCCCTGTAAAGATTCTCAAACTACCACAGACAATTTTGTAGACCATTCTGTAGACCATTCTATCGACCATAAAACCCATCCAGAACCTATCTAAGGCCATTGCCCTGATCGACATCGACCATTGCCCCTACTGACATCGGTAGAATAACCGATATTGGTAGACTTGACCAACTGACACCAGCAGAATAACCGACGTCGGTGACTGTGGAAGATTGATAGTAGAATATAGGTATGCATTATCTTTATTTCTTTTTTTTAGTCTTTCACCATTTCCCTTTCTAGCAACACTCTTTTTATCAACTAGTGGGTTGTCATCCCTCAAGGAAGTATTTGCACTTCTGGGACTGAGCTTCGCTTAGCAATCCATCATATGTTTATCTAACACTTTCTTTGCTTAAGTCTTTCTTATCTATAGGTGTCATCCTCCACAGCCAAAGACGAGTCCCTTTGATCATCTGGATACGATGCGCAAACTTCATCTGGGTATCATCTAACCCCTAACCATTTCTCTAGTTTCTTATTTCTTCTGAATGTGAAAAGCAAAAAATAGTTAGAAACACACACCAGCCCCTAAATAAATCTTTCCAAAGTCTCCAAAGACCTTAACATGGAAAAATACTCTATTTCGGGCTACATGGAAAGAGGCAACATATCTATTAAACAAGATTCTACTTTATCCAAGGAACATCCCAGAGCATCCTGTGTAACAACACCTGAAACATCTGCTTCTTTAGTTCCTTCATGCTGATCTTCTACCAACCAACAATATTTCTTTACCTACTCTTTCTTTCCATAACACCATAATTGACCATTCATGATTTTCAATTCCTCCATTCTTAGCTTACTTTCTTCTACCATTGCTATACTCCCACTCAATCAAAAACCCCTAAGAGTAACCTGTAATCAAACAAACCTGCTCCCTACAACCTTAGCTCTGATACCACTTGTTGGGGATCAACCAACAAACTTGATTACAATTATGCAAGCAATTAAACACGAAATTAAACCAGAATGATAAGTAACTAGAATCATAAATAGCAAAGAATAAGAGATATAAGAAACCACCCTGAAAAGTTGTATTAAACTCTTTATAGAAGGAATTACAATTGAAGAAACTTCTTTTCTTCCACATCTCTCTCAGATTTACAGCTCTCTTTCCCTCAAGAGTTCTCTCTCTCAATTACAATCAATTCCAACAACCTGGAATGATTCACATATACAATTTTGTACTGTTTACAATTACCATTACCATTACAATAAGCTATGAAGAATTATCCCTATTATATAAAATTAGGGATCATGAGCTATGAAATATCAACCATCAGATATACCTCCTAATCAAAGGCTCAAAACAGTCCTACTAAAGATAGAGATGCAGACTTAGGACTAACACTTAATCCTATCATGTAAACAATCTATTTTGTCCATGAAAATAGACATTCTAGACACACAGGTGACCGACGTCGGTCCCTGCCTGTCTATCTATGACCGACGTCAGCCAATCCATGACCGATGTCAGCATCTCCCAGTCGAATCTTGACCGATGTCGGTTGATCCTGACCGATGCCGGTGATTGTGTAAAACCAATAAATTTTACACTCACTCATTTGGTGAAGCTTTTAGCTCCACAACTCAAAAATCTCCCACTTGGAGATAAATAGTTGCACCACTACCTGTATAGCAACATCTTCTAGCTTTTCCATCTTCAAACTCAATCTTGAAGACCAAAAAAAGTTGAATGAAGATTCAACTTCTCTTTTGTTACCGGCTTGGTTAACATATCAGCAGGGTTTTTATCTGTATGGATCTTCTCCAGCTTCAACTCACCATCCTCCAATACTTGTCTAATGAAGTGGTACCTAAGCTATATATGTTTGGTTCTTGAATGAAAGGCTGAATTCTTAGCCAAATGAATTACACTCTGACTATCACTGTATAATCTATAACTCTCTTGCTCCTTTCCTAGCTCTTCCATGAACCATGTCATATATATCATCTCTTTGCTAGCCTCTATGACTACAATATATTCTACTTCTGTAGTTGACAAGGCAACAACCTTCTGCAACTTTGAAATCTAGCTAACCACCATTCCACCAACAGTGAAAACATATCTTGTGGTGCTTCTCCTGCCATCCAAGTCACCTACCATATCTAAATCTACATAACCATGTAGAGAAGTGTTTGACCCACCATAGCACAAATGCCTACTACGGGTTCCTCTCAGATATCTCAGAATCCACTGAACTGCTTTCCAGTGCTCTTTCCCTAGATTGGCCATATACTTGCTGACAACTCCCACTGCTTGGGCAATATCCAGTCTAGTACATACTATTGCATACATTAAGCTCCCAACTGCAGAAGCATATGGAACTTTCCTCATGTACTCTACCTCATCATGTGAATTTGGACACTGTTCTTTACTCAGCTTGAAGTGTCCAGCCATAGGTGTGCTTACCGGTTTTGCATCCTGCATATTGAACTGTTTCAACACCTTGTTCACATAATCCTCTTGAGACAAAATCAACCTATGATTTTTTTTGTCTCTCTTAATACTCATGCCAAGGATTTTCTTTGCTACTCCCAAATCTTTCATGGCAAACATGTGAGCTAATTTCACCTTAAGCTTAGAGATATCCTACATATGTGATCCTACAACTAGCATATCATCTACATACAGTAACAGAATAATATATCTACCATTATCCAATCTCTTAAAATAAGTACAATGGTCAGATTGACATCTACTATAGCTGGTAAGGAATTGAGAGACTATCACGTGTTGGTATGTGGACATGGGTGGTTGGAATGATGCCACATATGAATACATGGAGATAGGTAGTTGGGTGGAAGGTAGAGGTATATACCCTTATGGCTTATGGATGTAGCTTAGGTTTGGTGTGGTGGGCACCTATTAAGAGATTAACGTAGGTTAAGTAGGAAGTATGGTTAGGTTAGTAGATAGAGGGTAGATGGTTACTTTGGTACTGATGGGGGGAAGGGTTGAAGGTAAGGGAACTATCAAGCTCTATAATAAAGTGGAGTTAGGTGGGTTGGAAATGAGAGGAATGGTAGTGGCACTAGTGGAGGGTGCTCCTATAGTAAGGGAGGTACTAGTGCCCAAAAGTTGGGTTTTTCCTATAGTATGAGGGTTATTAGTTGGGGAATAAGGTGCTTGGGTTTTTATTAGTTGAGTGGGTTGGTTTCTAAATGGTGGTATTGATGGGATTATTGGTAGAGGATGATACCTAGATGATTAAATGTTAGGTGGAGATGGTGGATACAAAAGTGTCACCCATAAGGCGGGATGGCATGTTGTAGGGTTGGTCAATAAGTAAAACCAAATTAGGGCTATGGTGGGTTATGGTGTTAAGGTAATGCTGGAGGGTTATGGGGTTATTATCCAAAAAGGTGATGAATTCTACATCACCTTGGGAAACCATCTGAGGGATGTTAGGAATCCCATAAGGATGAGGATAACTCTCTAGATCTAAGATATACTCCATAGATGAGGGAGAAGAGGAAGATGAATGATTAGGAGGTAGATTTTGATTTTTTTGGTTTCTTAGTAGTTGCCTAGTCAAAACCATGAAGGTAAGGAAAGGAATAAGATACAAATAACCTCATAACTCAAATAAAGAGAAAACAAGAAAATTCAAGGAAGAAAAACACACACTAAGGCATGTTAAATCCTAAGGTTCTTTTAGTCTCTCTTGTGGATTGTGCCTTATGATTTAAGAATTATGTGACTAAACTTGGCTTATAGATCGGGTGATAGAAAAGAAGTCTATGGTTGGTTTTAGGTGGAATTTAGGCTCTCAAACGGATTTGTATTAGAATTAGTATGTGGCTTGATATTGGGGCCCACCCCCTCACTTCAAACACCATAGTGATAAGGGTGTCGGGTGCTTAGCCAAGATATACTTATTGTTAGAGATTATACTTAACCAGAGAGTTGAGTTAGTTCTCTCCTTGGTGATGAAATCCAAATAAGATGGTCAAAAAAGGTGATCATTAGGTAATTATATCCCAATCAGGCTTTATTTTAATGTTTGTATGTTTTATTAAGCGTGAGTGGTTTGGTCTTATGTGTTTGATAAGAGTGAAGCTATGATTAATTCACTTGATTAATTAAGATATGTGATCTAAACTAAGCTAGAAAACAATGTATGTAGTCAATTTTAAGCCCAAAAAAACTTTGATATCATTATATGAATATAAATATGAGAATAAAAAAGTACCTAGATGTAACTATGAACCCAAAAAAAGACTCAAGGGTCCCACCGGGAATGCCAAAATGTTTTAGAGAAATTTTGCTTATATTCTTTAGAAGGAAGAAAAAAGAAACTTGAGAAGGGTATGGTAGAAACACCTAATATGTTTTTCATGCATAGATTCAGATGGTTGTAGATACTCCTCTTTGGCTTAGGAGGAATGTACTCCTCTTTGGCTTGGGAGGAATGAACTATAGATAAGAAAGCACTAAAATTAATGGTTGACTAGTTAGATAGTAGGGTGGATTGCCTAGAAAAATCTAGATCCACAAAGCATTCACTTCTTAGGAGGTTGTCAATCCATGATTTTTAAACAATTACGTTTAGGAATCAAAAGATAAGGTACTTTCATAAATAATAGAAGATACTAAAATTAAGTACAACAAGTGCTTGATAAAATAATAGATGAAATTTACTAATTATATAAATAAGTGGGTCAATATTAATGCTAAATAAATTAGGTATGATCCAAAAAATAGGGTAAGGTTTTATGGTTAGGTAGAAGTTCTGAGATTGGGATTTGGTTAAGGTTTGGTGGGTGAAAATAGTTTGGTTTTTATTTTTTTGATAGTGATCATTGAAGGTCAGGCTAATTGTTGGCAATTAGGGTAACCGTTAGTGGTTGGGGTAGACCATCGATAGCCAAGGTGACCATCGATGGTTAGGGTAGACCATTAGTGGTTAGGGTGACCATTGGTGGTTAGGAAAAACCATTGAAAATTAGGGTGACTGTGAGTGGTTATTATGGGTTTTGGGTGTGTTCAAGAAGTCTAATTTTATGAGGTTACAAAATGGAATTCTAAGAGATAGGTTTGGGTTGGGTTGATTACAAGATAGAAATAAACTAACTAATTTGCTGAAAATAGATACTTAGCTTCTTGGTCATTGATATAAAGAATGGTTGGAGGGACTATTATTGAATCTCAAAGAAATTTTGGTAGAGTAATGATGCTTAGTTATCAGTCAATGAGCAATAGCACTTTGGATCTCTATCACACTTATTGGTTCACTAGTTCACTAGAAGAACACCTATAAAAGGGAGAATTGATACAAGAGGCTCTAGATTTGGATGTGGATGGTTGGTTGATTCTAGATCTAGATCCATTTCACCCTCCTCTCTTTTTATAGGAAAAAAGGAGAGGTGTAACAATATGTTAATAAGAGGTTCATCAAGTAGTTCAATTTATCTTTTACATGCATTAGTTCACACACAAATTAAATGAGCTAAATATAAAAAATCAAGATGGAGTTGAAAAGAGTTTGATTGTTTAGGTAGTAAAAACCTGACTATTAGTAGTCAATCCTAACCATTGATGGTTAGGGTGATCGTCAGTGGTCAAGGGTTAAAGGATAAGTTTGGTCAAGGGTCTTAGTGACCCAGTTAGCTAATCAACTAGCCTGACTTAGGCTTGTAGTCAAAGGGTTGGGGGATGGTCCTTAGGGGGTCTCAAGGTGGTTTATGGGTATTTTGACATATAGAACTATTGTGTGTAGGTTTTTAGCATCTACAATATGCATCATGACCATGATACCTGTATATTACTTGTTTCTTTCATACCCAATTTTAAATGCCATGAGGGATATCATGCATCTCCCCTTCTTCTTTGGGTGCCTTGATGGACATCATGCCCCATACCCCTAGGTAGTTACTTAGATTATTCTCATATTAAGTAGTTCATAAACATGCTTACATTATTATATCTATATTGACAACATTGTGAATGTTAGATCTAACATACATTATATGTAACCAACTTATGGTCAGATTATATTATTTTTTGATGTCATGTATACACATTATATTTATTTATTGCATATATATCATATATTCTAAGTCTAACGCACATCATGTTGATCTTTTATTTTGAGGACAATTATTGCATAGGTAACATAACTCCCCTAAAAATAGGGGCATTCATAGTGGTTTGTCATAGAGATAAGGTCATCTGAGTACACTCAAAGTAAAATTTTCAACACATAGATATAATTATAGATCTTACAATCAAGAAAACATAGTGTAAAATAGTTAAACATATGTCAGAGTTAGTTTACATAGAAAAAACATGAAATGACACTAGCACTAAAAGTAAGACAACATCATGGTGCACTACTATCCAAGAAACCACACTCTTATCCAATAGCCTATAAATAGTAAAATATAGATTTGAAAGAAGAATATAGAAATTATAGTCTAGATTTACATAGTATCAGTCATAAGTTATCATATTTGATTATTTTATGTTCATATTTACACATAATTATACTAGGTTTGCTCTGATTGGGGGCAGCATGCATAGCATGATCACTCCCATTTCAATTTTAGATATACATAAACATAGATTACTACAAATGAATCTATAATCCATATGTATCATTATCATAATTGGGTAATTGGGGGCATGTGCATGGCACATTATTTCCAAATTATCAATTTGACACCAGCTCATCTTAAAAGGAATGACAAACTCCATGCCATTCTCTATATTTTATACTTTATATACCACTTTCACTAGGCTTAACACCATATTTATGCCTTATTCCATCTATAGTCATTAGAAATTTTATGTAGTCCCTGAGCTATATTCCTAAAATATCCAAGAATCCCCTCAATCATTTTTCATTTTAGAGTTTCTAAATAGCCCCAAGGCTATCCTACATAGTTTTAATTACATTTTTCAGCTTCAATTACAAATGCATCTTGTTGACCATGTTAACCCCCTGGTCAAAATGATTCAACCCAATAGGTAAAAAACTTTTTCATGAAGTGTTTCATATGCCATTTAATGCAAATAAATGTTATATTATCCTTGGTCACTCTTAACATTAGTGTTCCATGTCACTTTGGGTCTTTTTAAGGGTCAAAAAAGGACATTTAATGCTTTGTACAAGTTTTTGGGAATTGTGAAGGTCAAAAATGGGTGATATCACACTCTATGTGTCCTAATGAGTCTTAAATATCTATTTTTAATTGACCAAGACTGTAGGTGCAAGTGAAAATCAAGAAAACACTTGAAAAGGGGAGTTTTTAGCCCCTTACATAGACTTTTCAAATCCACTTGAAGATAAAAACATGGTTAGAGTGTTATTTCATCTCCATAAGCTCATTTTAATTATTTTTTCAGTAATAGTGCAAAAAATTTCATTTTCAAGTCCTTTTCCTTCATTTTTCATTGGCAAGCCAAGGAAGGGAAAAATCAAGCACTCACTATGGGCCATATGGGTGGAGTCAGGAAGAATGGTTTTAGTAGTGGATATTAACCTAAATACACTTCAATTTTATGGAAATAAGTTTCATATTTGTGAATTATACTCTATGAAAAAATTCTAACACTCCAAGCAACCTTTTATGCACTTGCATCTATGAGGGGGTAACTATTTGTATCTATTTCAAATTTTATTAATTTGGTTTGATGGTTTTGTGTGTTTTAGGAGTTTAAAAATTCTTTCAAAGTAATTCTCATGGTCCTATTATCTTTGGAGACTTCAATTGTCTAAGAAAGCCTCTTTTAGGCTTATAAATGCTCCTAAACTAATCCCTCTGCAATTGTAGTTGTCTTAGTCTTCATATAAGGGATTTTGCATGTTGGATGCAGGAATTAGATGTGGTTTCAAGAGTTTTTATCCATTAATATGTATTTAAATGTGTTTGAACATGTTTTCAACTCGTACAATGACCAAACAATGCTCTAAAAATCATGTTTTCCATGATTACAAGCTCTCACAAAAGTGTTTTCACTTACATGTGCCATTAAAATTGTTGTAAGGTTACTCTTAAGGTGTACTCATTAGATATTTTACTTTTGAAATTTAATTATTAGCTTTAGAAGGCATCTAAGTAAACATGGTAACAACCAATTGCATTCTCAGTGCCTTATATAATAAATTGGCCTATATAGTAGCCTAATGACATCATCATACTTGGACAATAGCCTTGATAATGGTTTCAAGCCTAGGATATGTATATAATGCATTTTGATAAATTTTAGATTGATTTAAACTTGATGGAGAGGAGTCAAAAGAGCATTGAAAGTTTCAAGAAGATGGGTGGATTGTGTTTAGGCCCTCAGTCCCTAAACCCTAAAAATAAAGGCCCAAGGGGTTTTTTGAAACCTTAAAAAACATGTTTGAAATGTGCTTAAGGCACATAATTTGATTAATCTTGTATCCCTTATTGTATAAAGTCTTATGCCAAAATATATCTCTATAGGATAGATGGAGAGTGGTCTTCTAGAGGCCCAAAGATGGATAAAAATCACTGAAATAGGGTAGTATTATCTACAAGATAGTGATCAAAATGTTAATTTATATCCCATTTAAATTTTTGTGGACTATTATTTCAAGTTAGATGATGATACATGACTCAAATTATGATTTCAAGGTAAGAAAGAATGAGAAAAGGCAAATATAATGTCTTGAAACACTAATACATACTTCTTTGTTTATACACAAGACTGTGATAGTCACCTATAGGAAGGAAAGTTTAAGGTTTGTGAAATAATCATGATTGTGGATGAGATGATAAAATTTGATAGTTTGTCAAAAAAATACCTCCAAAACATCATCAAGTCCATCTTGCACTAGAAGATACCTACAGCCTAGTATGAATGAAAAGTAGCCACCTATAGCTTGGACAGTAGGTGTGGAGTGAGATCAAAGAATTTGGAGGGGTCTTAAGCAACTTTTAGGGATAAAAGATGTTACAAAGGGAAAAAATATTAACTTTTAAGGTCTAAATGAGTTTCCAAATCATCCATCAAGACCAATCTTATGCCATTCCTATCCTATAGCAATCTACAGGCATGGTATTAAGACTGTCTCAATCCAAGAAGACAGTGACCAATTGAAAGGCATAGCAGGCTAAAAGGCTAGGTTTGAAAGATTTTTCCAAATGTAATAAGTTTTTTTCCCAAAATGTGTCACTCATTTTTGGGACAACATATGAACTATTTTGGTCCTACAGGCCAAAATCCTCTTTTGCCTTCTCAAAAAATTGTTCTGAGCATTCAAATTCTTCATTATTCAAGATTTTTCAGTTAAGGGATTGGAGAAGTGCCTTCAGTGTTTTCACCTAGATTTATCCTTTATTTGTGAACATCATCTCTAAAAAAAGAGAGATGGATGGTGTTATCCTACCCCTGAGTGTTATTTTCTACACACACACACACACAATATATAGCTCCTCATAGTTATAAGGGAACCTCCCCTTGATGAGAGGAGAGATTTGTCCCCTTTTGATGTGGTAAACCCGCACATCTGGCTAACCCATCTCCCTATGCTATAGTTAAAGAGACCTATTTTTCCCATCAGTTAGCTAGTGACAAAATATTCACCCAACAATTTTTTGGTGACTCCATTGGGGAAGAACGAGTAGTTTTAGTTCTTTTCCTTATCCATTTACTCTACTGGGGATTAATGATCATTTCCAGTCCTTTTCCATTCTATTAAAATCAAAGCATTTCATATCACTGGGGAATAATGTGAAGTAGGAAAAAACACTGCCAGCTTCATGCCAAAATTTTTTTGGTGACTCCACTAGGGATCGACAAGCATTTCCAGTCCTTTTATTTTATATTCAAATTGAAGCATTTCATATCACTAGGGAACAATGTGAAGTAGGAAATAACACTACTAGCTTCAAACAAATAATTTTTTGGTGTCTTTGCTAGGGAACACAATAATTTTGTGCAATTTGAAGCCTCAAGATTTAGATTGAAGAATCACCTATGTCTTATCCATTATCATTATATCCTTATCCATTTCTATTATATAATCTAGTCTATAAACTAGAGCTGTTAGGGATCGAATGTTTAACTTCTTTTTTCCACTTTCCTCAAGATCCATGCCAACATTTTTTTGACAACTCTGCTAAAGAATAATGAGCACTTTGGAGCCTCAATCTCTAAGTTGAAGTAGGGCCAGTTCTTTTTCATTTTTATTCTACAATCTGGTAGCTCCATGATATACAAGAAGCCAAAAATCTTAAGGTGTTGTTGACCCTATTTTTGAGTTGGTGCAGCAGAGCAATTTTGATTTGTTTCCTCCACAACCTTACCTTCAACAAACTAGGAGTCTTCCTCCTAACAACACCAGGTCACCAATACAAGGTAGAGCTTCTTTTTCCTCTACTAGTATAGCTTTGCCCATACATACCCCACCAAGATTTGTTATTCTCCCTTTCCATATACATATAATGGTAGTTCAAGGCCCTTGGGGTAACTCTTTTGGCCTGTTCAATTTAACTCCACCTCTACATGAGCTACCACATAGTTCAAGGAAGAATTTCCTCAAATTTTTTGGTTATGGGAGAGTTCATACTGATGAACACATTACAGCCTTTAGCATATCCTGTGGCATGATAGGTGTGGATTATGAGGATGTAGTAGTCAGGCTATTTGTGGAAACACTGTAAGGTGTTGTTGCAGACTAGTTCTATCATTTGTAGGCCCAGACTGTGACTGACTGGAACACTCTCAAAGATAAGTTCAAAGCAAGGTTCAAGCCTATAAAAGATGTGCATGTCCTACTGGCCCAAATCACACAGATGAAGAAATAACCTCATGAACCTATGAGGGACTTTATTTCCAAGTTTGAAAAATTGAGGAATAGGATTCCTACCATTGCTCAGCCAACCCTGAGTAGTTAGACAGGTTGGTTGAGTGTGTGAAGAATAAATCCATCCCTACATGACAAGATGTTAAGAAGGTAACTCATGATACCCAAAAGAACATGTCCATCCTAAACAATCTTGTCATTACTCCTCCTACTGCCCCTAGGAAAATAGAGCTTTTTTATGTTTCCCTGTTGATAAACAATCACAAGCTGAGCAATTACATCATTGATTTCAGAGCTTCAGACAATGTCATGCCTATCAAAGTGGCAGAATATCTTAGTCTCACACTGACCAAGACATTTAAGAGATTTTTCTCCATGGAGAACAAGAAAGTGCCAATACTAGGACAAATCAAGGATGCCCAATTTGCATTTGCTACCTTTCCAGAAAAGAGAATCAAGATGACAATCCTAGTGGTCGACATCCCATCCTTATACGACATCCTTCTTGGATGAAATTTTTGCAAGGATGTTGGAGGAAAATTGAGCATGGACCTATCTAAGGTGAGGATCCCTATCAAAGTTGTCATGAAGAGTTTCTCCTTGAAAAGGAGGTAAAATATGTTGTCACTTAGACATCAGTGCATGAAGCTCAAATTCTATTTGAGTCTTCAAAAATGGGTAATTTTTTCTGTCTATAAAGGACATTTATGTTTTAGCATATGAAAGTCCTATAGGTAGTGATCCAAAACTTTATTCAAACAAGACATCAGAATAATTGGTAGGGCATAGTATAGATGAAAAAGGATCTTCCATCTCTAATGAAGAAAAATATGATAGAAGATCAGTTTCTGATGATGTTTGGATCCTAGAATTTTATGTTAGCAATTCCTCTACCAGTCCTAGAGCCAAGATTGTTCTAATATCTCCTTGAGGAGATATTTTTTCTTCTTCATACAAGTTACAATTTAGCAACACCAACAACACTACCTAGTATGAATATCTATTACTTAGGTTGAAGGTAGCTCAAAATAGAGGTGTTAAACTCTTTTATGCTAAAGGAGATGATGCACTGATGGTTTGTCAGCTGAGGAACCTACGTCAAACCAAGAACAAAATATTGTGCCATTATCACAATCTGTTATGGGATCAAATTGAAGGTTTTCAAGATTTTAATATTTTTGCAGTGCCTAGAGGGCCTCATAATCATGCAAATTCATTGTCTATCCCTGAAACCTTCATGGTTCCTCACCCTGATTTCAAAGATAATAGGTACACTATCAAACTAGTCTTGTGACCAAGTGTGCCTGACAATGCTAATCATTGGTAGGTATCTGATGGGGATAATCAAATCATGTGTTGGACTAAACTAAAAGAGTAACAACCTATGGTAGTGGACCATACTACTGCATGCCAAAGTCAGGAAAAGGAACTCTTCACCAAGAGAGAAAAGATTTATGGTTTTTAGATTAGAGACCACACCTTGCCATGGGGCAAGAAGAGAGAACCAAAAGGAGTGCATAGAAAATGTGATTCCTGGTGTAGAGTTCCATTCACCCATCACTGATTTTAGGGTGAAAATAGTTTATTACTAATTTATTAGGATGAAACACCATTTTCACTATCTCACAATGGGTGGCGTCTGAAGCACTTCAATTCTTGAAGCATCAAATAAGATCATCTATACCTATGTATATTTATATAGTCTTTAGTTCTATTTTGTGCTTTTCATTTTAATTTTTGAGCCTTTTTTTTTGGGTAGCATGACACTGTAGCCCAATGGCATACTTAAAGGTAGTGGAGATTCTATTTTCTACTCCCCTTAGTTATTTCAAAATTTCAAATTGAAGGAAGTTCCCCAATTGGAGCTAGTTATTGTTCCCAAAATTTGTCACTCATTTTTGGGACAACATATGAACTACTTTGGTCCTACAAGCCAAAATCCTCTTTTCCCTTCTCAAACAATTGTTTTGAGCATTCAAATTATTGATTATTTAATCTTTTTTAGTTAAGGGATTAGCAGGTTCAATAGGTTTAATGGCTTCAATAGGTGAGCTCTCTCAAAGGAACAAGTTCCCAACACTTAGGCAATTCCAAGATAGGTTCAATGCCTTGGTTCAACCAAAAATGTCCATCAGCAAGCTTTAAACAAAGGATTGAACCATTGAACCATTGAACCCCACTTCCAAAAGGTTCATAGGTTCAATGGGTTCGAAGGTTTAATGACGTCGGCAAGCTTAAATAAGTTAAGCACTTTGGCATAAGTTCAAAGTTCAACTGCTTCAACAAGTTTAATGGCTTCAAAAGACTTAGAAGAAAAGAAGGCTTCCAAGAACAAAGGAATGAACCATTAAAACATTGAACCTTGAACCAAAATGGTTCAATGGGTTTAATAGGTTCAATGGGTTTGAAGAGATCAAGAGACTTGGAGAAAACAAAGGCTTCTAAGGAAGAGGATGAACCATTGAACCTTGAACCAAAATGGTTCAAAGGTTCATCAGGTTCAATAGTTCAAATAAAGATTCAAGCAAAGGAAAGAAGTGGAAGATTATAAAGACCAGTTCAAGGAGAATGGTTCAAGTGAATAAACCAAAGAAATGATGGAACCAAGGAACCAAGGAGGCCACCTAAACCATTGAAACAGTGAACCAATGACATCCCCATGGATGTCAAATTCAGGGTAATGAAATATCTATTGATTTTCAAATGTGGCACAAAATCTGAAAGCAACTCAGTGACTAGTTGAAGAAGGAGCTGAAAGGCTAGCAAAAAAGGGAAAAGATAGCCTGAGTGCACAAATTGCAACAAGAAAGAGGGAAAGACCAAAAATATCTACTCAAGAGTTATTCTAATAGGTGGAATAGTCCACCAAGTAGATATTTGAGATTTCAAACATTAAAGGCATGGCTTTTTTTCTCCCTTAGAATAATGGTGAAGTGGACAACTATGCAGATATTAGGAAAAGGACTAGACAACCTAGACCTAGGAGAAGACATTTGAGATGAATCAATAGGCCATAGTTAAGACAGATGCCCTATTACAGCATGGCTCTCTTTGACAAAACTAAAAATGTATTCAAGACATTGAATGCAACATGGGCCATTCCATGAAACAAAGTGCCAAGCCTTTCTTGGCTACTATATATTGTATTCTCTTATTTTATGCAAAAGAGATCTTTTTGGTTATAGAAGCAAAACTCTACCAAAATTGAAAAGTGATTACTGAGACTTTGAGCTCAAATTGTTGATCATATTTATTTATGTGAATGAGAAAGCAGGTTACTTCCAAAGTTTGTGCTATAATAGCTTGTGTCATTTAGGAGATTGTTCTTATGTCTATTCCTTGAATGTGTTCTTGTCCATATTAATGAAATAAGTAGAACTAGTCAAAGTAATCAAGAAAGTGTCCTAAAGCCAATTGTGGAGAGACTATGTGCTACCAAAATTGCCTTTAGTGTGTTTGCCTATTTTATATTTCTATGTAAAGGACCTTGGGATGACTTTATGCCCTCATTGTCCTTCATATTTCACTCTTGGGTAGTTGAGGGAGAGACTTTGTGCTACACCTCATTTTACTGATTATTGTACCCCTATTACCAGTCACTTGTTACCTATCAGAAATAACTCTTGTTATTTGCTACAAGACCACTTCTAAAAGAAGAGAAGTGCCTTCAGTGTTTTCACCTAGATTTCTCCTTTATTTGTGAACATCATCTCTAAAAAAAGAGATATGGATGGTTTTATCCTACCCCTGAGTGTTATTTTTTGCATATATATATATATATATATATATATATATATATATATAGCTCCTCATAGTTATAAGGGAACCTCCCCTTGATGAGACGAGAGATTTGTCCCCTTTTGATGTGGTAAACCTGCACATCTGGCCGACCCATCTCCCTATGCTATGGTTGAAGAGACCTATTTTTCCCATCAGTTAGTTGGTGACAAAATATTCACCCAACAATAAGTATATGAGTCAAAATGAATCCAAAAAATTTTAAACCTTGATTAAAATCTTGAAGAAAGGTAACAAAATAAGGAGATCCCCTTCCCACTATCACAGTCAAATAGGGTCATAAGCAAGGAAGGAACCTATGAGAGTTTAGTGCCTTAGGAAGTAAAACAGGGTTTAAAACAATGTGAGTTGGATTCATCATGCTCAAATTAAGTATATGACATTCCCAAGACATCCTCAAGAAACCAAAGGTCCTTGTCTCATAAGCAAAAGTGTCTTAGTCTGTACACTTAATCATGGTAAAGAAATAAATGAAATGAGGCCATGTGAAGAATGGGATAAGGTGTTTAAAGATAAAATGAGCTATAAGTGGTATAAATAGGTTTTTTATATCAAAAATGATCCCTAAAAAGTCTTAAAAAATCTCAAAACCATTCATTTAAACCCAAACACAAGCCAACCCTACTTACCCTCATAGTCGTGCACCTTTAAAAGGTCTACCTTGAAAATTTGGAGAGTTGAGGGGACAAATGGAGGAGTTAGGAGATAAAATTTGGTATAAATAATCCTTGGGACACATGATATACTTAAAATTTATTTTATTTGATTATATATCTATTAAAAACCTCTCTATTTTGTCTCAGAGTAGAGTCACTTTTGCCTTACACAAGGGGACAATTTTGAGGAAGAGAGGTCAAATCATGAACCAGAGGCCAATAAAATACCATGTAATGATTGGATAAGTTGGAGGGAATTTATGAAAACCTAATAAACCTTTTTATGAGGCTTGAAATCAAATAGGGCACACTACACAACAAGTGTTATAATCAAACCCCATAGGTAGACCTAAGTGAAAGAGGCCAAATTGAGGGTCAATATGTGTTTTGGCCTAATATATGATTTCCACTTGTTTTATTAATGATTATAGGGGTTTATTAGATATTTTAAAGCCTTAAAGGGGAAAATGAAACCATGTAAATATTATATGGAGTCTCAAATTTTGGGTAGACCCCTTGACAAGATCTAGGCTTAGTTGCTAAACAAGGGCCATCTTTAATTATAGCTATTGGTAAGCCATCCCAATGATGGGAAATTTTTTTAGGATAGTTACATAGTTTTTAAACTTTAGTAGACAATATAATTCATCAAGGAGCCATTATTGGACTAGAAGGTGCCCAAACCCTACCAAAATGCTTGAAAATAGCTTGAATGCCAACTTCAAGAGCTCATAAATTTCATGATACTTTGCATGGAACCTAGATGCATTTAGGAGATTTAGATAAGGTCCTTGAAGATCCTTCAATGGAATTTTGAGGGAGACCTAATGTGAAATGTATATGAACAAAGGTTAAGAGTTTAGGCCACTCAAAACCCTTGAAAACCCCTCACAAGGACCCGATTGGAGAAAGCTTACCATTAGGGAAGCTAAATTAATTGGGATTGACATGAAACCACTTGGAGGTTGTAGAGGAATCTTATAGTATTTAACACATGTTTTTATTTTATGTAATTATACAAATTAGAAGAAAATAGGGCTTATTTTGGCCATTTTGAGTCATGTGCAAGTTAGAGAAGGAGTTAGGAGATGAAACAAACATTGGGAGAAATTTATACTCTTGAGATAACTCCAAAAATACATATCATGTCCTGAATAATCCTATAAGTACCCAAAAAAGGCCATCACTTTCAGCTAGTCTAATGAGCTAGAATAGTGAACACTTGGGAAAGTGGTGAAAAATAATTAGGGAGGCCTTTTAAAGGTTTTTTATTGAAAATGATGATATGGGAGACTTTTAAAAGTTTCATTACCTCTTTTTCATGGATAATTTATGACAATTTTTTAGGTTTTGAATGCCAAGTGGATAAGGTGCATGGAAAAGAGCCCTTTTGAAACTACCAGTGATGATTTTATATGCCCATAATAATAAGGAAAGTTAGGGTTCAATCCAATGCATGTGGGGAATTTATTATAACCCCTCTTGATTAGACCAACCATTAGACCTAACCATATGTAGGGATAGGGGTAGTTTTGGAAGACAACTCAAGTGGGTAGTTTCTTATGCCAAAATAGTAGTTTTATGCCATTTTTCACTATCTTTATGACTTGTGTGGATAAGTAAAACTTCACGACCTAGAATATCTCACCCGACCTCTCCTCTACATTTAATTATAACTAATTTTCACTTGGTGACACACGTTAGTTTGTCTTTTCAACTTCTTCTTCTCTCTCTCCTTTCAAGTTCTATAAATTGGGCATCTTTGGCCATTATTTATATTTCACCTCTTAGTATGGTGAAGCCCTACAAAAATTATACCTTGATTTTTACTTAAGCTAATGAGAAGCAATTTGGTTATACTCTAATTCCATTTTCACTATGTGTTGAAGTGATCCATCTTGAAAGTCAACTATAGATTGAGTTCATCTTGTTTCATGCAAGACTTGAGTGCGTTGTTGCAGATGACTTATCTCCTAATAGGTTTCATGAAGTGTATGTTATTTAAATATACTTTTTAAGTGTGTATTATTTTGTTAGTTTCATATCTAACCTTCCATTTACTTTCCTTTATTTGTTGAGTTATTATTTACCTTCATGAGAAACAGTCATGCTAGGGAGCTCCATTAATGGTGTGAGGCTAGTTTGATTGTCTTAGTTCATTATAAAAATCCCAAGTGTATGAATGGAATCAAATATTGGTGTATCACCTCATAATTTAGGCTTTCTTTATGTATCTTTCTCTCCCTTTTCACCCATGTCAAGTAGTTTTAGTACCATAAGCACATTAATTCATATTTAGGGAGCTATCCCTTTTCAATCCTAGAGACTCATCTATCTTACAAGTTTCCACAAACTTGAGGTATGATTAAATGTTACATAAAATTAAAGGAGCTTCATATAATGTCCTAGGGTGCACAATTTGATGACAATAGTTTTGGAATGCCTAGTGGGACAAGGTCCAAATAGTGGGAAGATTTTTGGTGTGTCTTCTCTCTCATTAGCTTTTGGAAGCATCCAAGCAAGCACCAATGGTGACTCTAAATGAGTTTATAGTTTTAAGTATCCAAAGTATCTATTGATGAATATTTTGATCAATTCTTGTCTTTTCATGTGACTTATGAAGTTGATATGGATGTCTATGAGGAGAATCCTTACCATAAACCTCCTTATCAACCTTTTCATGACCCTTTCTACCATTCTCAATATCCCTATCAAGAATAATATCCCCCCTATGAGTCATGGTAGTTATATGGTCAACTTAGTCCCTTTTCAAATGATTATGCTATTACTTACTAGCCATATGACCCATATTCCTCTCAGCCTTGTCATTATGAGTCAAGAAACACAATTAGTTGGGAGGTAAAATATCAAGCTTTCAAAGCATTGCTTGAAAAAGTTAAATGACCTAGTCACTTTGTCCAATCTTACTACACCTCTCATTCTAAAAATGTGTGGGAAGTTATGCCAAAGTTTATAGAATTAGAAAATCATATGAGTGTGCTATATAAGTGTTGTGATAAAACTCTTGGTCGTCTTGTGGATTGGTTAAGGGTTTCAGTTGGGTTATTGATGGACATGTGGGGGTATGTTGAAGAAGATAATCAATATGCCATTAGTGAAGGATTTTCTATGTCAAGAAAGGATTTTCAATGGTAAATTGATAGCTTAGAGAAATGGGAAACTCAAGAGGCTATGGAAAAAGTTGTAGTTGTAAAAGAATCTCCAAAAAACTATGAATATCCTCAAGAAGATAAAGAGGATGATGAAATCTTGTATGAAAAAAATCTCCTTCCTATTGCTCATCCTATGTTACCTCTCCCTCAAAATCCCATTCAAGAGGTTTCACCCATCTCCATTCCAATCCATGACTACCACACTCCATCCCTAATCCATAGACTTATATACCTCTCTTCCATTATCTCTTTCCTTGAAGAAGAAACTCTTTTAAGAGAATCATCAAAGGAGGAAAATATTCATTTTGTAATAGATAAAGAGGATGAAAAAAGTGATGAGGAAGAATAATTTATCATTATAACTCTAGTTGGGGCTATCAAGCATAACTCACCCTTATTGAACCAAGAGAAAGAAAACTCCACGTCTGATCATGAAGTTGTAGATGACCATCTCAAGCATGAAGTGGAATGCACTATCAAGGATGAAGGTCAATTCACTCTTTAATAAGTTACAATCTTGAAAGAGTCTCATGAAACCAAGGTAGAAGACATAGTTATTGGATATGATTCCATGCTTTTATCTAATTTTGAACCACCCTTAAATGCATTGGAACATGAAGAGCATCAGCTTGATGACCTCATATGTCAAGAGGAAAAAGCCAATCTCATTGAGAATATCATTGAAAACAAGAATGCAAGCCTTGTTACATCACCATTGGAAGTAAAAGTTGAATAATATTATGGGAAACTTGATTTTGTTAAGCTACATTAGAAGTTCATTTCTATGGCTAATCTATTGGAGGTACTTCTTTCTTATTGAGTACCATGAAAAAGATAGAGGTATTGATGCCAAAGATCAAGAGGTTGCATGCCTCATTCATCCCTCTATGTCATGAATCCAATAAGGTTTAAAGATACCCATTTGATCTAGGACGAAGTGTTCATATCAAGTTTTTTAGTGTTTGAGTATGTTTATTTCAGTTTGTCTTGTGTTTCCTAAGTGCTTAATATCATGAGTGTGTTTCCTTTCCATTGTTTACTGTGTGTATTTTTTGATATTATGTGTTTGAATCAAATATATTATCTTCTTTGAGTCAAATGTATGATAAAGTAAATTTTAGTGCTCATATTCATGACTTCATGCCCAATAGAGATGTAAGGCAACTAGTCCTAGGCATAGTAAGCATGCCACCCCAATGAATCACCAAGAATGTTGACCATTTTTACCCCCTAGTTAAAATGAGTCAACTCCAAAGGTAAAAAATTTGTAATGAATTGTTTAATAGGAAATTTAATTCCAATAAATGTTATATTAGCCTTGGTCACTCTATGCATTAGTGTTATATGTCACTTTAGGTCTTTTCAAGGGTTAAAAAGGGGCATTTAATTCTTTGTATATGTTTTTAGGAATTGTGTAAATAAAAAAAATATTATGTTACACTCCATGTGTCCTAAGGGATCTTAATTAACTATTTTTAACTGACCAATACTGTAGGTGCAAGTTAAAATCAAGAAAACACTTGAAAAGGGGAATTTTTAGCCACTTATATAAACTTCTCAAGTCCACTTTGTTGGGTGAATATTTTGTCAACTAGCTAACTAGTGAGAAAAATAGGTCTCTTCAACGACATCATAGGGAGATTGGTCATCCAAAGTTGCAAGTTTACCACATCCAAAGGGGAAAAATCTCTCCTCTCATCAAGGGGAGGTTCCCTATAGGTATAAAGGAGCTATATACTATATATATATATATAAGCTAAAAATAACACTCAAGGGTAGGATATACCATCCATCTCTCTTATTTCAGAGATGATGTTCACAAGCTAAGGAGAAATCTAGGTGAAGACACTGAAATAACTTCTATTCTTTCAGAAGTGGTCTTTATAGGCAACACCAAGATTTCTTTCAGATAGGGACAAGTAACTGGTAACTAGGGTACAGAGTAACCAACAATCTAAGATGTAGCACAAAGTCTCCACTTTGACTGCCCAAGAGTGAGGTATAAAGGACAATGGGAGCATAGAGTCATTTGAAGGTCCTTTACATAGAAAGAAACTAAAAACACACATTAAAGACAACTATGACAATATAAAGTCTAAAAGTAGCTGGCTTCAGGACACCTTCCTTATCACTTCCACTAGCTCTACTTGTTAAATTGTTTAAACAAGAATACATTTAGGAAATACACATAAGAACAATCTCCTAGAATGATACAAGCTATAACAGCACAAAGTCTGAAAGTAATTTGCTTTCTGATTCAAACAAAGAAATATGATAAACTATCTGAGGTTAAAGTCTCAGTGATGCCTTTAAATTTGGGCAGACTTTTACTTTTGGTAAAGGGAAAATCTCCTTTCAAATGATACAAGAGATTACACTATATAGAGGCCTAAGGGAAGCTTGGCACTTTGTCCCATGGAGCGACCCATGCTATGCATTAATACCTTGGATGCATTCTTGGTTTTGTCAGGGAGGGCCATGCTGGAGCAAGGTGGATAATTTAACTGTGGTGTGTTGACTCATCTCCAGTGTCTTCTCCCAATCTTGAATCACTCATTCCATCATCTACTACCTACACAGCTGTCCATGTTGCCTTTACATGAAAAAGGGGACAAATAGGTTACACTTTCAATGCTTTCAAGCCTCAAATACCTACCTAGTGGACTATTCCACCTACTATAAATAACTCTTACTAAGTTTCCCTCTTTGTCTCTTCTTCCTTTTAGCACTAGCCTTAGGGTCTTTGAATGCATTTAGGTCCACATTTTAAGCCTGTAAAGATCAATAGACACTTTATTGTAGCAAATTTGACATTTGCGGGTCTTTCATCTTTTGAAGGTTAACGACTATTCAGTCATCCAAAAATTGACATTTATGGGCCTGTCATTCTCCATAACAATTCCTTCATGTATTTCTCACTTGCTATGACTGCTTTACACTATGACATAGGTGAGGACACATGGCAGCATCCACAACTTTTAAATAAGCTTATTGGAAACTACTTTGAAACTTGTTAGAGACTGGAAGTGCAGATGCATACACTTGTCATGATCCACTGAGTTGGGATGGGACACATGGTGAGCTCCACTACTTTGAAACTTGTTAAAGACTATGTCTCAGCATGTGACACTTGGTAGCTTTCGCTACACTTTGAGGCTTGATCCTTCTCGAAGGGGACTTGCCTGTTGGGGTCTTGAAAAAGGTCCATTTTATGAGTGTCACCTATCCTCTGTGAGGGTACCTACCCTTTGGGATCATCCAGGTGGCCTTCAAGATTTAATTCTTTGGGAGGAATATTGTCTCTTTATTTCCTTCAAAAAAATTGTCTAAAATAAATCTTTCCTTGGCTCTGTGTCTCTGTATTGAGAGTGCTCCATCTTTGACATGTGGCACCTTCTACTAGTTTTAACAAGTGACACATGGCATATTCTATCAAAATAGGTGAGGACATGTGGAAGCATCCACCTAATTTATAGGATCTCTTAGAAACCTTTGAGAGTCCTTTGGAGATGACACGTGATGGCTTTTGTTGAACTCTAGAAACACTTACAAAAACATTTGAGACTCATTTTAGCAATCACATGGAT
The DNA here is from genome assembly GCA_037957365.1 of Torreya grandis. Lineage (NCBI taxonomy): Eukaryota > Viridiplantae > Streptophyta > Pinopsida > Cupressales > Taxaceae > Torreya > Torreya grandis. Next base: position 4,078,462 of record JARHVA010000197.1, read on the forward strand.
GATGACACTTATCGCACTCCATTGAACCTTAGAAACTCACTCAAGGCCCACCACATCCCTTATGAAACAAAGGAAGATACTATATATGATGGCACTTGTCAGCCTCTGTTGATCTCTATAGATGACACATGGCATGTTTCATTGTTTTGAGAAAAAGACATTGAAATATTTTGCAGCTACCACTTGTCACTTTCTATGGAACTCTACAAGGGATGTGTGGCATGTTTCATTACTTTGAGATATAAAACATAATGTGTCTTGGAAAATGACACTTGGCATCTTCTGCTCATCCTTTTCTTTTGTGCACTCCTTGGCTGAACCATCCGTTGAACCACTTATTTGCTGGTTCTTTCCTTCACTGAGGCCGCCTTTGAACCTTTGAACCCATGAACCATTGAAATATAAACTCTTTTGGTTCAAGGTTTAATCATTTCATTGGTTCATCCTTTTTTCATCACTTCCTTGTTCTTTATAAGCTCTTTAATCTTCATCACACTAGTTAAACCTTTCAACCCATGAACTTGTTGAACCTTTTGGTTCAAGGTTTAATGGTTTAATCAGTTCATTGTTTTTATTTGTCTATGTCATTTTGATATTTTTGAACCAAATGTGTTGAACCATTTGGTCATTGAACCTATTGAACCATTAAACCCATTGAACCTTTAAACCAAAGTGGTTCAATGGTTCAACGGTTTAATGGTTCAAGCCTTCTTCTCTTTGATAAATGTTTTGAAGCCATAGAACCTTGAAGTGGTTGAACTTTTAACCTTGACAAATGTGCTTAACTCTTGTTGATGATGTTGAACCTTGAACCCATTGAACCTATTGAACCAAAATGGTTCAAGGATTCATGGTTCAATGGTTCAATCCTTGCTTAGAAGCTTGTTGATGGACATTTTGGTTGAACCAAGGAGTTGAACCAATCATAAAAAGGATAAAGTGTTGGAAACTTGTTCTTTTGATTAAACTTGCCTACAGAAGCATTTGAACCTATTGAACCTGTTAGTCCTTTCATTGAAAAAGCTTGGAAAATGAGGAATTTGAAAGCTCAGAACAAATTTCAAAAAGGGAAGAGATAATTTGGTATGTGCAAGGCCAAAATAGTTCATATGTTGTCCCAAAAAATGAGTGACATTTTTTGGGGACAATAGCTGGCTCCAGTTGGGAAACTACCTTTAGTTGGAAACTTGAAACATAGCTGAGGGGAGTAGAAACTAGAATCTCCAGTGCCTTGAAGTATGCCATTGGGCTATGGAGTCGTGATAATCAAAAATAAAGGCTCCAAAAAATAAAAATGAAAAGCACAAAATAGAAACAAAAGACTATACAAATATACATATGTATAGGGGAACTCATCTAATACTTCAAGAGTTGAAGTGCTTCAGATGCCGCCCATTGTGAGGTAGAGAAAAGAGAGTGCCATCTTGATACTTCAATAGGAAACTATTTTCACCATTGAGCTAATGAATAGTAAAAGGGCCCCTTCATAGGGAATCAAACTTTCCATGCATCCCCTTTGGTTCTCTTCTCTTGTCCCACATGAGGACTTGATCTCCAATCTGGAAATCATAGTTCTTTATTTTCTAGTTGAAAAGCTTCTTCACCAGACCTTGATGGGTAGCAATTCGGTCCACCACTACAGTTCTCTACTCATCCAGATCAGTAAGTCACATGATCCTCTTATCAAGGGAGACTTCATATGTTTGGTCTTCAATTGCCTTAGCTAATTTCAATGCTAGCAATTCCAAGGTGATTAGTATCTCAACATTGACACCATAAAGAAGTTGGAAAGGAGACATATCAATTTCTCTCTTTGGTGTAATTCTATCTTCCCATAGGGAATCGACCAATGCTTTATGCCATGTCCTTTGTTTGTCATCCACCAACTTCTTGATGATAGTTACCAGGTTCTTATTGTTTGATTCAACCTGTCCATTCCCTTGTGGAAAGTAATCAGAAGAGTGGCAGAGTGTAATCCCATAGTAGAAACATAATTGAGTAATCTCCTAGGAAGTGAAACAAGCTACATTGTTAGTGACAATCTTGGTTGGGACCCCAAACCTAGAAATGATGTTCTCTTTGAGAAAATTACATACTACTTCTAAAGTAGCATGTTTGGTTGGAATAGCTTCCAGCCATTTGGTGAAGTAATCTATGGCTATAAGAACATAATCATGTCCAACACTTGAAGATGGGTTTACATCTCCAATAAAATCAATTCCCCATTGCTAGAATGGCTCCTCTATGACCACCAGCTTGAGAGGTAGGGCAGCTAATTTAGGTCCTTTTATAAATTGCTAGCATAGTTCACACTCCCTAACACACTTGTATGCACCTAAAAGAGAGTTGGCTAGTAGTACCTAGCTCATAGAATCTTATGGGTAGTCAAAAGAGTAGAAAAATGTCCTCCATAGGATAAATTATGGAAGGACTTCAAAAGTTGTCTTTGCTACTCATTGTCTATTCAATGAAGGAACACTCCATTAAGGCTCCTCTTATATAGGCCATTGTCTCAGAGGACAAAATTTGTAAATTTCAACTTGATAGTCCACCTTTCATTCTAAGATAGGTAAACAAGACACTCACCATAAGTAATGAAATGAGAAATACCTAAATAACACTCATTTGTCATGGAGACAAAGAGGACTGTTGGTGTGTCTTCCACCTCTGATTCTTTATGCTCTATTCCTCCCAGCTTGTTATCAGTAATTAATTGGCATAGCCCCTTCCCACGCACTAGATTTATTGGCTTGATGACCAGAACAAATTTTGGGATCTTTGTAACCCAATTACCTCTTTTCATCCCAAACTCATGCTAATTCAATATGGATTTGACTATGGTATTAGGAACTAGGGTAATAACTCATGATTTGAGGATGTAGAAATGGAAATGTTTCACTCCCTTGACCATCACATAAGCATGCTTCTCCATGTTTGAATACTTCAGCTCATGAGATTTGAGAGGATAACTCATGAAGGAAATGGGAGATTCCACACCTTCTTCATTATGTTAAACTAAAATTACTAAAATCATATGTTTTGAAGCATAACTATATATGGTGAACTCTTTGTTATAGTTTGGAAAAACCAAAATTGGGGTGTGGGCAATGGCAGTCTTGATATCCTCAAATGTTGACTTGCCTTCTTTAGTCCAGCTAAAGGTGGCCTTTCCCTTCATCATGTTTACAATGTGCCTAGTCTTCTTAGAAAACTCAGGGATGAACCTCCATAAGAAATTCACCTTTCCAAAGAAAGAGTGAATAGTAGTCTTACTTGTGGGCAAGGTAAGCTCTTGGATAGACTTGACTCTATCTGAGTCAATCTTTATGCCTCCTTTAGAAAAAATGTGTCTGAGAATTTTTCCCTCTGTTAATCTAAAAATTGACTTCTTGGGGTTTAAGGAAATGCCATTCTAGCAGCAATGTTATAGCACTTGTTGCAATTAGCACACATGATCTAGAAATGCATAGAAAAGACAGTCAAGTCATCAAGATAAACTACGATGAACTTACCCATCTCATCCTTAAAGGCAATGACCATTTCTCTTTAGAAGGTGGTGCCAGCATTTATCAAGCCAAAAGGCATACTTTTATATGCAAATGTTCCCCATGGTGTCGTGAAAGTAGTCTTATGTTGGTCTGCCTCACCAAATTCAACCTGATTATATCCTGAGAAGCCATCTAGCATTAATAACATCTCTAAACTTGTCGCAATCTGAATCACTTGATCCATTATTGGCAAAGGATAGTTATCCTTTAAGGATGATTGATTCAAATTTCTAAAATCCACATAGAGAAAAACTTCACCAATATTATTCCTTATATGCATTATATTGGCAATCCATGTGGAATGATGGATTGGGAAGATTATCCTGGCATTTAGCATCTTTTGTATCTCAAATAAAATAGTACCTGATATTTTTAGATTATAATGCTTAGAATTTTGCCTGTAAGGTGTTGAATCAACCTTGAGAGGAATGTCATGTCAAATTTCATCAGGCCTAAGTGACTTCAAGTCATCATAGGAGTACACTAGGACATCCATGTACTGGTTAAGCAAAGTGGTGAACTTGAACCTCTTCTTAGGAGTACAACATTTCCCAATGTTCACCATCTTGGGGTCTTCCTTGGTTCCTAGATTTACTTGATCAAACTCCTAGGAGGAGCTTGAATCTATTTGTTGTTTGATAAATCTATCATGTTTGTCAAATAGCTTCTTAAGAGAAACTAGGCCTCTGGGAATCTTATTCCCTTTAAGTTGCAAGAACTCCTCACTTGTGCTTAAACTTGATTTAGGGGTTAGTTCAAGATTTTAAGGTTCATTGCCTTCAAAATGTAGCCATTCAAAGCTATCCCTTTGCTCTAGGAAGGAAATGATTTGACTATAATGATTAAACACCTACCAATGATTGGCATTATCAGGCACACTTCGCTAAAAGACTAGCTCAATGGTGTACCTATCTCTTTTGATGTCTTGGTGGGGGACTAAGAGAGTAGCTAAAATAGCCAGTGTGTCAGCCTAGTCATTGAATTCTCTAGGAATGGTAGAGATGTTGAAAGCATCAAAGCTTTCAATTTAGTCCCAGACTAGATTGTGGTAGTGGCACAATCTTTCATTCTTAGTTTGGTACAGGTTTCTCACCTGACAAACCACTAGTTCAACATCTCCTTTGGCATGAAGGAGCTTGATGCTTTTGTCTCAAGTAGCCCTCAATCCAAGAAATAAAGATTCATATTTAGTTATGTTATTAGTGTTGCTAAACTGTAGCTTATAGGATGAAGGAAAAATATCTCCTTGAGGAGATATCAAAATAACCTCAGCTTCTGAATTAGTGGAAGAGTAGCTACCATCAAATCCAAGAATCCATACCTCATTTGATACTGATTTTCCTTCATTCAGAGGAGGAGATTCTTCCACACTTGCATTATTCTTTACCAATTCTTCTACTATTTTAGTTGAACACATTTCTAGGTTATCACTTGTAGGAGCTTCATCAGATGCCTCATGAACTTCATTTGTGGACATAAATTAGTTACCCATGCCTGAAGACTCAAATAAAATTTGAGCTTCAAGTGCCGAGGTCTGGGTAACCATGTATTTCAATTCCTTCTTAGAGAGCATCCTCTTCATAGCACCTTTGACTGGAATCCTCACCTTGGATAAGTCCATGCTCAATTTACCACCAACATCCCTACAGAAATTTTGCCCAAGAAGGATGCCATATGATGCTGGGACGTCGGCTACCAAGATAGTCATCTTGATTCTTTTGTCTGGGAATGCTGTAAATGTAAATTAGGAATCTTTAATTTGTCCCAGCAAAGGTACTTGCTTATTTTCCATGGAGAAGCATCTACCAAACATCTTGGTCAGTGTGAGATCAAGGGATTCAGCCACTTTAGTAGGCATGACAGTAACTAAAGCTCTAGAATCAATGATGTAATTATTTAGCTGATGAACATTTATTAGCAATGAGACATAGAAAGGTTTAGTCCTATCAAGAGTAGTAGGAGGGGTAATGAAAAGATTGTTCATAGTGGGTACACTCCTGGGGGGATCATGTGTTACTTTGGGAATTACTTACTCAATAAGGATGTTTTAGTTTTTAACACATTGATTTAGTTTGTCTAATTACTCAAAATGGGACAATAGAAATTCAAATTCAGACATTTGAATTTTGGTTTTCTTTATATGGTCAATGATATCAAATGTTGAAAATGAACTAGTTACAGATGATGGGAGTTCATCCTTTTGGTTTTTGGGAGGGGGAGAACTAGACTATGAATTTAAAGCTGAAGGTGCAGAAATGTTTGGGGTACTTACCTTTCTAGCAATCACCGAGCCCTTTGGCTAGAAGGGCAGAGTGGTCCCACATTTAGCAATTGAAATTTTTATTTGAGGTTTCCCCTATATCTTCTCTTTATTATCTTGTTGAGCTGATAGATTCTTAGACTAGGTGAATACAATGTATGACCCCTCAGCTACATTGCCTTCACTTTTGGGTTCATCCTGGTAGTTCAAAAAACCAATCTACGAGTCAGTAGCTAATTCTTCTTCTTCCTCAGTGAAGAGATTAGCATCATCTTTAGGATTTAACTCAGGCTAGAATGAGAAATCTTATTTGGCTTCAAGATATCCAATTGTTGAGTTAGTTGGAGGTGGTTTGATGGCAAGGTTATTCTTCTAATGCGGAGGAAGATGATTGGTTTGCACTTGGTTCTTGGTAGCATGGCCTTGGTAGGATTGATTAGGGAATGTCCTCCTTGGTACATCTCTGTATGGAGTAGATGACATCCCTTATGCCATTTTTTGTCTAAGGGCCAACAATTCATTTGCTAGCTTCTGCACCATTGGATTAGTGGTGGCTGAAGGGGAGTATTTAGAGGAAAAATAAGATTTACCTCTATTTGGATCTCTCCTTATCTTTCCAACCAAGATAAGGTCATCTTCAACTTTAGTAGCCAAATCTTGAGCAACCTCAAGGTCTATGTGGGGCCAGCATGTCTTAGCAGGATACTCACTTCAGGCAGTTATGAGTTGATGAAGAAGCATTTGAGATTTTTAGGGGTTGGCTAAGCAATAATAAGAATTCAGTTCCTCAGCTTATCAAACTTTGCTATGAAATCCCTCATAGGATCATGAGGTTCCTTCTTCATTTGTGTGAGATGGACCAATAAGGCATGTGCATCTTCTACAGGCTTGAATCTGGCTTTGAATTTGGCTTTGAGTGTGTCCCAATCAGTTACTGATCTAGATTGTAGATGGTAAAACTAGTCTACAATAGTACCTTGTAGTGTTTCCATGAAAAACCTAATTTCCACATCCTCAAATTCCATGCCTATCATGCCATAGGCTATGATAAAGGCTACAACGTGATCATCAAGATTAACTTTTCTATGACCAAAGAATTTGGGGAAATTCTTTCTTGAGCTGCATGGAAGTTCACGCAGGGGTGGAGTCAAATTTAGTGGGCCAAAAGAGTTACCCCAGGGGCCTTGAACTACCATGATTAGATTATTGAAATTAGGGATAAAAAATCTAAGTGGTATTTGGATAGGCAAAGCTCTGCTAATAGTAGGAAAAGTATCTATGCCTTGTGTTGGTGTCCTAGTACGGGTAGGAGGGACACTCATGGATTATTGAACTCTAAGTTGGGGAGAAAGTATGTCAAAATTTCCTTGTTGTCCCAACTCAAAGATAGGGTCAACAACACCTTGAGATATTTGGCTTTTGGTATAGCATGGAGTTGCTAGATTGTGAAAAAAAATGGAAAAGGACTGGTCTTACTTCAATTTGAAGCTTGAGGCTTCAAACTGCTTGTCCTTCCACAATAGAGTCACCAAAAAAATTTGGGTGAATATTTTATCAACCAGCTAACTGGTGAGCAAAATAGGTCTCTTCAACCACAACATAAGGAGATTGGTCATCCAATGTTGTAGGTTTACCACATCCAAAGGGGACAAATCTCTCCTCTCATCAAGGGGAGGTTCTCTATAGGTATAAAAGAGTTATATACTATATATATATATATAAGCTAAAAATAACACTCAAGGGTAGGATATACCATCCATCTCTCTTTTTTTAGAGATGATGTTCACAAGCTAAGGAGAAATCTAGGTGAAGACACTGAAATCACTTCTCTTCTTTCAAAAGTGGTCTTTACAGGCAACAACAAGAGCTCTTTTAGATAGGGACAAGTAACTGGTAACCAGGGTATAGAGTAACTGGCAATCTAAGATGTAGCATAAAGTCTCCACCTTGACTACCCAAGAGTGAGGTATGAAGAAAAATGGAAGCACAAAGTTATCCCAAGGTCCTTTGCATAGAAAGAAACTAAAAACACACACTAAAGACAACTATGATAGCACAAAATCTAAAAGTAGCTGGCTTCAGGACACCTTCTTTATCACTTCCACTAGGTCTGCTTGTTAAATTGCATAAATGAGAATAAATTTAGGAAATAGACATAGGAACAATCTCCTAGAATGATACAAGCTATAACAACATAAAGTCTGAAAGTAACTTGCTTTTTGATTCAAACAAAGAAATATGATAAACAATCTGAGCTCAAAGTCTTAGTGATGCCTTTCAATTTGGGTAGAATTTGCTTCTGGTAAAGGGAAGATCTCCTTTCAAATGATACAAGAGATTACATTATATAGAGGCCTAAGGTAATCTCAACACTTTGTCCCATGGAGTGACCCATGCCATGCATTAATGCCTTGGATGCATTCTTGGTTCTGTCAGGGAGGGTCATGCTAGAGTAGGGTGGCTACTTTAACTATGGCATGTTGATTCATCTCCAATGTCTTCTCCTAATCTTGAATCACTCATTCCATCATCTACTACCCATGTAGTTGTCCATGTTGCCTTTATGCAAAAGGGGATAAACAGGCTAAACTTTCAATGTTGGTAGGTCCTGAATACCTACTTGGTGGACTGTTCCACCTACTAGAAATAACTTCTACTGAGTTTCCCTCTTTTTCTCTTTTTCCTTTTGGCCCTAGCCTTAGGGTATTTAAATGCATTTGGGTCCATGTTTTAATCTTGCAAAGATCAAAAGGAACTTTATTGTATCAAATTTGATGTTTGTGGGTCTTTCATCTTTTGAAGGTTAACGGCTAGTCAATCGTCAAAAAATTTATGTTTACAGGCCTGTCATTCTCCTTAGAAATTTATTCATGTCTTTCTCACTTTTTATGACCACTTTCTACTGTGACATAGGTGAGAACATGTGGTAACATCCACAGATTTGAAATAAGCTTATTGGAAAAAGCTTTGAAACTTGTTAGAGAATGGAAGCACAGATGCATACACTTGTCGTGCTCCGTTGAGTTGGGATGGGACACATCGTGAATTTTACTACTTTGAAACTTGTTAGAGATTATGTCTTGACATGCGACATTTGCCAACTTCTACTACACTTTGAGGCTTGATCCTTCCCAAAGGGGACTTGCCTATCAGGGTCTTAAAAAATTTCCATTTTATGAGTGTCGACTATCCTTTGTGAGGGCACCTACCCTTCGGGATCATCTAGATGGCCTTCAAGCTTTAATTCTTTGGGAGGACTATTGTATCTTTATTTACTTCAAACAAAATGTCTAATGGAATTCCTTCAGACAATTTGTCTAAAGGAAATCTTTCCTTGGATATGTGTCTCTATATTGAGAATGCTCCATCTTTGACACATGCTTCCTTACACTACTTTTAACAAGTGACATGTGGCATCTTCTATCATAACAGGTGAGGACACATGGAAGCATCCACTTAATTTATAGGATCTCTTAGAAACCTTTGAGAGTCCCATGAGAGATGACATGTGATGGCTTCCACTGAACTCTAGAAATACTTACAAAAACATTTGGGACTCATTTTAGCAATCATGCAGATGATGACACTTGTCGTGCTCCACTAAACCTTAGTAACTTGCCTGGGGCCCACCACAACCCTTATGAAACAAAAGAAGAGATTATGGATGATGACACTTGTTAGAATCCATCAATCACTATAGATGACACATGGCACATTCTGCTATTTTGAGAAAAAGACATTGAAACCTTCCACAACTACCACTTTTCTCTTTCCACAAAACTCTATAAGGGATGCATGGCATGTCCCACTGCTTTGAGATGTAAAACATAATGTGTCTCGGTAGATGACACTTGGCATCTTCCACTCATCCTTTTCTTTTGCATGCTCCTTGGTTAAACCATCTATTGAACCACCTATTCACTGCTTCTTTCCTTGACTGAGGCTGCCTTTGAACCTTTAAACGCATGAACCATTAAACTCTGAACTCTTCTAGTTCAAGCTTCAATCGGTTCATTGGTTCATCCTTTGTTCATCACTTCCTTGTTCTTTATAAGCTCTTTGATCTTCATCATAATGGTTGAACCTTTGAACCTGTGAACTCTTTGAACCTTTTGGTTCAAGGTTCAACGGTTCAATCAGTTCATTCTTTTTATTTGGCTAAGTCCTTTTGATCTTTTTGAACCAAACACATTGAACCATTTGGTCATTGAACCTATTGAACCATTAAACCCATTGAACCTTTGAACCAAAGTGGTTTAATGGTTCAACGGTTCAATGGTTCAAGCCTTCTTCTCTTTGATAAGTGTTTTGAAGCTGTCGAATCTTGAATCGGTTGAACTTTGAACCTTGACAAATGCGCTTAACTCTTGTTGATGATGTTGAACCTTAAACCCATTATACCCATTGAACCAAAATGGTTCAAGGTTCAATAGTTCAATGGTCTTATCCTTGCTTAGAAGCTTGATGATGGACATTTTGGTTGAACCAAGGTGTTGAACAGATCTTGAAAAAGACAAAGTGCTAGAAACTTGTTCTTTTGATTGAACTCACCTGAAAAAGCCTTTGAACCTATTAAAATTACTAGTCCTTTTATTGAAAAATATTTAAAAATGAGGAATTTGAAAGCTCAGAACAAATTTCAAAAAGGGAAGAGACAATTTGGTCTGTGCAGGGCCAAAATAGTTCATATGTTGTCCCAAAAAATGAGTGACATTTTTTGGGGACAACACACTTATATCTAAAAATGAGGGTATGGGGTAATTTAATCTCCATAAGACCATTTTAATGATTATTTTTCAATAATAATGCAAAAATTTGCATCTACAACTCATTTTCCTTCATTTTCCATTGGCAAGCTAAGGAAGGGAAAAATCAAGAACTTACTATGGGCTGTATAGGTGGAGTCAAGTATAATGGTCTTGGGGATGGTTATTAATCCTATTTTTCTTCAGTTTAAAGGTAGTAAGTTTCACATTTTTGTGTTATACTCTATGAACAAATGTTAACACTCTAGGCAGTCTTTTATGCACTTGCATCCATGAGGGGGTCATTATTTGTGTTTAATTAAATTTTTATTGATTTGTTTTGATGGTTTTTTATGTTATAGGAGTTTACCAATACTTTCCAAGTCAATCCAAAGGTCCTATTTTCTTTTGAGAGTTTAAGTGTCCAGGAAAGCCTCTTTTAGGCTTATAAATGTTCCTAAATTGGTCCCTCTACAATTGTAGCTATATCAATCTTCATAGACGGGATTTTCAACATTATATTCAGGAATTATATTTTTTTTCAATTTTTTTTATCCATTAATATTAATTTAAGGGTTTTTCAACAAGTTTCTAACTCATATAATGACCAAACAATGCTCTCAAAATCATGCTTTCCATGACTGCTAGCTCTCATAAAGGTATTTTGACTTACAGATGCCATTTAAATTGTTTTAAGGTTACTCTTAAGGTGTCCTCATTTTATATTTTCCTTTTTAAATATAATGGTTATCTTTATAAGGCATCTAAGTCAACATGGCAACCTCCAATTGTATTCTTAGTACCTTATATCAAAAATTAACATCTACAACAACCTGAAGATGTCATCATACCTGGATAGTAGCCTTGATAATGATTTCAAGCCTTGGAGATGTCTATAATTTATTTTTAATAAGTTTTGGATGATTCACACTTTATGGAGAGGAGTCAAAAGATAATTTAAATTTTCAAGAAGATGGGTGGACTGTGTTTAGGCCCTCAGTCCCTAAACCCTAAAAATAGAGGCCCAAGGGGTTTTTTAACCTTAAAAAACATGATTTAAATGTGTTTGAGGCATATAATTTGATTAATATTGTATCTATTTATGTATAAAAGGCTTATTCAAAAATAGATCTCTATAGGATAAATGGAGAGTGGTCTTTTAGAGGCCCAAAGATGGGTAAAAATCACTGAAATAGGGCAGTATTATCTACAAGACAATGATCAAAATGTTAATTTGTATCCGATCTTTATTTTTTTGTATAATTATTTAAATTTATATTGTTATAAGTGATTAAAATTATGTTTTAAAGTTAATATATCATGATAAAAGTCAAATATAATGTCTTGAAACACTAATGCATACTTCTCTATCCATACACAAGACTATGACAATCACCTATAGATAGGAAAGTTTAAAGTTTGTGAAATAATAATTATTATGGATAAGATGAGAAAAGTATATAGTTTTTTAATAAACAAATACCTCCAAATAATCATCAAGTATGATGATCAATTCCATCTTTCACTAAAAGATACCTACATGCCTAGAATAAATGAAAAGTAGCCACCTACAGCTGGGATAGCAAGTGTGGAGTGAGATCAAGGAATTTGGAGGGGTCTTAAGGAACTTTTAGGGATAAAATAGGTTGAAAATGTCAAACCTAATAACTTGGAGGGTCTAAATGAGTTACCAAATCATCCATAAAGACCAATCTTATGATATTCTTATCATATAGTAACATACATGCAGGGTATTAAGATTGTCTCAGTCTAAGAAGACAATGAGAAATTAAAAAGCCTAGCATGCCAAAAGGATATGTTTGAAATATGTTTAAAAATGGAATAATTATATGAGTTGAAATTAGTCTAAATAATTTTTTAAACCTTTATTATTATCTTGGAAAAGGGCAACAAAAGAATGAGATCCCCTGCCCACTATCACAGTCAAACAAGGTTATAAGTAAAGAAGGAACGTGTGAGAGTTTGGTACCTTATAAATAAAATTAGGTTTAAAAAAAAATTAGGTGAATTAATCATTATAAAATTAAGATATGACATTCCAAATACATCCTCAAGCCACCGAAGGTCCTTGTCTCATAAGCAAAAGTGTGTCAGTCCATACACTCAATCATGGTAAAGAAATACATGAAATGAAGCCATGTGAAGCATGGGACAAGGTTTATAAAGAGAAAATTAACTATAAGTGGTTTAAATAGGTTGTTTATATCACAAAATATCCCTCAAAATTACTAACCAAGCTCAAAACCATTCATTGAAACCCCAAACACAAGCCAACCTTGCTTACCCTCACAGTCATACACCTTCAAAAGGTCTACCTTAAAAATTTGGAGAGTTGAGGGATAAAATGGAGGATTTATGAGATAAAATTTGGTATGAATCATCCTTGGGACCCACTCTGAACTCAAAATTTATTTTATTTTATGATATATCTATTAAAACCCTCTCTATTTTATCTCAAATTAGGGTCACTTTTGCCTTACACAAGGGGATAATTTTGAGGAAGAGAGGTCAAATCATGAACTAGAGGAGAATAAAATAATAAGTAATTATTGTATAATATGGATTAAATATATGGAAACCTAATAATAATTTATTTTATTCTTAAAATCAAACATGTCACCCTACACAACAAGGGTTGTAGTCAAACCTCATAGATAGACCAAAGAGTAAGAGGCTAAATTGAGGATCAATATGTGTTTTGGCCTAATATATGATTTAAAATTGTATGATTAATGATTAAATGGGTGTATTATATATTATCAAGCCATAAAGGGGAAAAATAAACCATGGAAAGGTCAGATGGAGTCTCAACTTGTAGGTAGATGCCTTGACAAGGTCTAGGCCTAGTTACTAAACAGGGGTCATATTAAATTATAGCTATTGGTAAGCCATCCCAATGCTAGGAATATGTTTTTAGGATATTTAAATAGGTATTTTAACCTTTATTAGATAAGAAAATTCATCAATAATCCATTTTTGTCTTGGGAGGTGCTTAGACCCTACCAAAATTCTTGAAAATAGCTCGAATGCCAACTTCTAGAGCTCAAAACTTTCATGAGCCTTTGTATGGGACCTGGATGCATTTAGGAGAGTTAGATAAGGTCATTTATGAGCCTTTAGTGGAATTTTTATGGAGTCCCAACATGAAATGGATATGAACAAAGGTTAAGAGTTTAGGCCACTCAAAACCCTTGTAAAATCCTCACAAGGACTCAATTGGAGAAAGCTTACCATTAAAGAATATAAATGAATGGGGATGGCCATGAAACCACTTGTATGTTATAGAGGACTCTCATAATATTTGGTAGATGTGTTTTTATTATACAAAACTATATGGATCAAAGGAAAATAGGGCTTGTTTTGGCCATTTTGAGTGGTGTGCAAGCTAGAGGAGTTAGGAGATGAAACAAACTTTGGGAAAAAATTTAATCTTGAGATAACTACCAAAATTCATCTCATCTCATGAATCATCCTCTAAATAACTAAACAAAGACCTAAATTTTAACCAGTCTAGTGAGCCAAAATAGTGAACACTTGGAAAAGTGGTGAAAAATAATTAAGGAGGCCTTTTAAAGGTTTTTTCTTGAAAATAATGATATGGGAGTCTTTTAAAAGCTTCATGCCATCTTTTACATAGATTATTTATGAAAATTGAGAATTTTTGGAATGTCAAGTGGAGAAGGTGCATGGAAAAGAGCCCTTTTAAAACTACCAATGGTGATTTCATATGCCCATAAGAATAAGGATAGTCAAGGTTCAATCCAATGCATATGGGGACTTGTTTGTAACCCCTCTTGATCAGACCAACCATCAAACCTAACCATATGTAGGGATATGGGTAGTTTTGGAAGGAAACTCAAGTGGGATATTTATTATGCCAAAATGGTAGCTTTGTGCCACTTTTCCCTATCTTTATTAGTTGTGTGGATAAGTACAACTTCATGACCTATAATAGCTTTAATTTTCACTTGGTGACACATGTCCTTGTGTCTTTTCAAATTCTTATTCTTCTCTCTCTCTCTCCTTATAATTTCTATAAATTTGACCTTTTTGGCCATTGTTTAGATTCCAACTCTTGGTATGGAAAAGACCTACCAAAATTATACCTAGATTTATACTTAAGCTAATGAGAAGTAAGCTAGTTATATTATAAGTCCATTTTCACTATGTGTTGAAGTGATCCATCTTGAAATTCAAACATAGATTGAGTTCATCTTGTTTCATGCAAGCCTTGAATGTGTTGTTGCAAATGACTTCTCTCCTCATAGGTTTCATGAAGTGTATGCTACTACAATAGACTTTTTAAGTGTGTATGAGTTTGGTAGTGTCATATCTTACCTTCCCTTCACTTGCCTTCATTTTTTGAGTTGTTATTTTCCTTCATGAAAAATACATATGCTAAGGAGCTCCATTAATGGTGTGAGTCTATTTTGATTGTCTTAGTTCATTATACAAATCCCAAGTGTATGAATGGAAGCAACTCTTGGTGTATCACCTCCTAGTTTAGGTTTGTTTTATGTATTTTTCTCTCCCTTTTAACCCATGTTAGGTAGTTTTAGTAGCATAAGCACATCAAGTCATATCTAGGGAGATAGCCCTTTTCAATCACAGAGACTCATCTCTCTTACAAGTTCCCACAAATTTGAGGGATGATTCAATATTGCATCAAATTTAAGGAACTTCATAAAATGTCCTAGGGTGCACAATTTGATGAAAACACATCTACTCCACATAAGTAGGTAATAATGTATTCATAACCTATTTGATTTCTTGAGCCACCTACATAGGAGGGTTGGACAAGCCATCAGTCTAATCTAAGTTATTCATAGTGTAAATTCCATCATGAAGGGGTGGGTAATGATGGAGTCAAAATTGGATTGATTTTTTGAGCCACTGAAACATAGGGATTAATAAATACATTAGATCAATCCAAGTTATTCACTAATTTATCACTATCTACAAACACATACATAGAGGATGTCACTAGGTTTTTGCATTGGTTCGCATACCTAGTGAGATGTATCCATTACTTTCCTCTCTCTATTGTCTCTTTACTTAATTTTGTCTTTGATTTTAATATTTATTAAGGACTAATTCACACATGTTTCAATTAGAAGATATTAAATGGATCATTATTTTCATACTTAAACCCAAATTTATGGGCTTCACCTTATAAGTAAGTCTAGGTATGCTAATTTTTCCTTTATCCTAGTCATTTCACTTTATTGCATTTATAAATAAGGGGATGTATTCATATAATATGTCTCTTCAGTGTAATGAGTGACACTTGAGACCACCCATCCCTAGCTTATCATTAGACCTATTCTAGGTCCTCTTTCAACCCTTATCTAACCTTCATGTGGGTATCACACATCCCTAAACATCCTAGATTCAACCTTAGACTTCACATAAGGATCCTGGACCTTAGTGATTTAGGTTCTTCCACATGGACACTAGCACCTCACACTAGTGACCAAGGGACCATGTTATTTTCCTTTACCAAATTTTAACCCCAATGGATATATTTTCAATTCTTAAGACACCTAGGGTCGGCCTAGACCTAGTTAACACTCCACACAAGTACTAGATTGGTATAAATATATGAATTTTATCCCTTTGTCTACTAGATGGAAATTAGATACAAAACACACAAAGAAGCTCTTAAGAAGTAGTGCATAATCAAGGTTATTGATCTCTATTTTGTCTTACTTCTACATATAGTCATCTAAAACCATTATAATCTCACAATACATAGTTTTCAGTCTCAAGCCTCATTCAAAGAACTAAAGTCAAAACTCATACTATGTTATGCCTTTGACCTATAATGCATCTAGGTATATGTGTGGTTGACTTGTGGCTTACAAACCTTCATATGAGATTATTACATTTCTTGATGTTCTTAGTATGGTTGGCCTATGGAATAACCATGGCTAAGTAGAGTATATATAGGAGGTAGTGGTTAGTCTTTTATCATCATATTGTGAATTATATTCTTATTGCAGTTCTATGGAAGTTTCCCCCTTTAAGTGGATTAGTCATAATATTCAAGTATTCTTCTCTTTCACCAATTATTGTTATGGATCTGCTTATTTTGATCTTAATTCTACCATACATAATTACATTATTTTGAATCATATAATTAATTTCCTTACAAGAAGTATCAAATCATCGATTTGGGTAAGTTTCTACAATGCAATTTTTTTTCAAATCTAATTTCCTAAGCACCATAAGACCAAAAAAACATCACCATAGTTTTTTTTCATGAGGTGTTTTTACAAAAAAATATTTTTGTACATTAAAAAGAAAGTCTATAATTTTTTGCCTTGTGAAAATTAGAAGTTTTTAGATTCATCTCTATGAGATGATCACAATAGTATATTCTAATGGTACACTTTTTTGGGTCAAATGTTTTCACCCTTGTGTATAATAGCAGTAGTTGGATTGGTCTTGATGAGATGTTCATAATGGTGTATTCCACTGGTACATTTTTTGGGTAGGGTGTGTGCATGGCTGGTCCAAACACTCATGAACATGATAAAGGGAAAGCAACTCCAAAAACTTGTCACAAGGATGACATGGAATTAGATGCTTCTAATCCATCTATTTTGGAGGTAGTTCAACAACTTAAGTTAAAGTTATAGGGTATGGTCAAAAATGATTATTTTGATACGGTTCAAGGGAAAATTACAAATTTGAGAACATATTTGGATAGTGTGAAGGATCAATTACAATAAATATTTGGGTAATGGGCCAAAATGTCAACTCACCCACTACAAAATATTTCTCCACCACTTCAATTTGGTTCTCCTACTCCAAACAGTACCAACACCAATTTTGACCCAAAGCTGATGTTGCCAAAATTGGACCTATGCAAGTTTGATGGTAATGATCCACTCACTTGGCTCACTCAAATTGATAATTTATTTCATCTACATCAGACTCCATATTCACAAAAAGTGATTATGGCCTCTCTATATTTGTAACTTGAATCATTCATTTGGTATCATTGGTTGTGTGCTCAAAAGAAAAATAAGGGTGTCCTAGTTTCATGGTCTATCTTTGTTGAGGAGTTATAGATCCACTATCACAAAAATGTCTTTAAAAACTATTTCATTCAGATAGCTAAGTTATGCTAGATTGGGACTATCAAGGACTACATTCATCAATTTCATAATCTCTCCTTACATGTGGTAGACATCGCTGAGGAAAATTTGATTGACCTATTTTTGAGGGACCTCAAAGATAACATATAATTTGAGGTTATCATGTTTCATGCTAGTTCTATATCTAAGGCCATACAAAGGACATGCATTGTTGATGAAAAAGAGATGATAAAATGAAGACCTTTCATCAATATTTGTGAATGCACCTTCCTAGTACCATCATTTCATTATCCTACCATATTGACACCTCAACAATTGGAATAAAAGTGTGTAAAAGGTTTGTGTTTTGGCTGAAATAAAAAATAGGGCAAAGGGCATCAGTGTGTTGAAAATAAGTTATTTTACATTGAGGGTTCCAATGAGGAGGAAGATGCTGAGAAGGATTTTAGGTAAGGGTTAAAATAACCTAAGGATGAGTCTAAATATTTTTAAATTACTATTTATTATCATACACTTTCAGGCATTAGTACTCCTCAAAATCTTAAGGTGGTGGTGTTCCTAAATAAATAGAAGGTGACTATGTTAATTGAATCTGGGAGTACACATAACTTCATCAATAGTAAGCTGGATACTCATTTGAATTGTTTCATTTAACCAGCTCTAAAATTTTAGGTCATGATTATAGATGGTGGTATGGTTAATTTTTTAGTAAAATTCCATAGTATTAAGCTTGTTATGGGAGATTATTTGTTAGATTCCCTTATGTTTTTTATTCCCATGGGAGGATTTGACATTGTTTTGGGAGTGCAGTGTCTCACCACTTTGGGCACTATTGAGATCAATTTATAATAATTATTCATGAGGTTCCATTCAAAAGAAAGGACTTTTTAACTACATATATTATGAGCTAAATCACCACAACTAGTTAGTTACCACCAGATGACAAAGATTCTTAGAAAATTTGCAGAAGGTTTTTTGTAATAATTAATTCTATGGAGGTTCAACCAACCAATGATTCTACACATATTAATTTGTAACAGGTGTTAAATGAACAATCTATTATTTTTGGTGACATTCCAAAAATATTTCCTACAAGTTGTGCACATTATCATGCCATCAAAATCAATCCAAGAAATACACCAACCAATATCAAACACTATAGGTATCCTTATACCTAAAAGAGTGAAATTAAAAATATGGTACAAGAGATGTTTGAGGCAATAATCATCTAACACAATCAAAGTGAATATTTTTCCCTAGTAGTCATGGTGTGGAATAAAGATGATAGTTGGAAGATGTGGCCAGACTACAAAGAACTCAATATATACACCATCAAAGATAAGTTTCCTAATCTAGTAATTGATGATTTTCTAGATGAATTGCATGGTGTTATTTATTTTACCAAGTTAGATCTTCACTCTAGATATCATCAGATTTTCATTTGTAATGAGGACATATCTAAAATAGCTTTTAGAACTCATGAAAGCCATTATGAATTTATGGTCATGCATTTTGGCCTCACAAATGCACCATCTACATTTCAAAGTTTGATGAATACTATTTTTAAGACATTTTTGAAAAAAAATTATTAGTGTTTTTTGATGATATCCTCATCTATAGAAAAAATTGGGAAGACCATTTGAAGAATGTGAAACATATTCTTTCAATTATATAACACAAAATTTATTCTAAACCTTCTAAATGTGACTTTGGTGTCCAAGTGGTGGAGTACTTGGGTCATATTGTTTGACATGGAGTGAAATTTGATCCTAATAAAATCCAAAAAATGATGGAATGGCAAGTTTATTTGAGGTAAAATCCACTAAGGGGGTGAATTAGTGGTGGAAAACAATACAATTCAATTTCTAAACCCTTTTAAATACTTAAAAATTCAAAATAATCATTCATGAAGCATACAAATTTGCAGACACTATAAAATTTCACACTATGGTTCTAGATGTCATACTGACCCTTTGACAATCCCTAAACCCCCTTCAGACCATTTACTAACCATTTACCCCACCAATCATTAGTAGAGATAGCTAACTTTATCCATTTTAAAATATGACCCTAACCACCAATGGTCAACCTTTAACCACTGATGATTAACCTCGACTTTCAATGGTTTTCCCTTAACCACCTCATCGGTTAACTTCAACTAAAAATATAGCTTGATTTTTTATTAATATCTATTTAATCCATTGTTTTAAATAATCAATACATGTTGATATTAAATTTAGATAGCTTATTAGACACCTTATTGAAGTGATTATTTCATCACTCCCTCCCTTTTATATTTAGAGAGGAAGAGGAGGTGAAATGGATCATCATTAGAACTTATTTTGCAAGAGATCAGAGCTTCTTGTGAAAGTATCCTTCTTACTTTCAATGATGAGAATAGAGATAAAAATTACTATTGTAACTCATTAGTTATATCCAAGGTACTACCACTCTATCAAAATTGCTTCAAGATCTACAATAAACTTTCAGCCAACCTCAACATTCTTCAGACTAGTAACAATAAAGCTAAGTATATGTTCCTTATTAGGATTCAACAATTAGTTTATTTGGGTCATTCTTTGATTTACCTTCTCTTTTAACCCACTTTCCTATGTTGGAGCTCTACAAATCTAGAGACTTCTTCTCTTCTCCAAGGCAACCCATAACCTCTTTTAATCATTTGATCACCCTCTACCTAAATTAGACACCTTTGAACCTTACCCTTTATTTTGTAACTAATATCCAACCCAAGATCACCTTATAAAACCCTCCTATAACCTTCCCAACAAAAACTATCTTCTAAAACCAGATCCCATAATAACCATCAATGGTCATTAACCATCGACATTACCCAACCACAAATGGTTTGACCCTAACCACTGATGGTCTCTATCTATCATTTTTAATAGAAATCTTATTTGATGTATTATACCATGACCAAATCCCATTTTATGAGTCTTTTTCTTATCATAGAATACCACTCAATCTTTGAAACCATGTTTGGTTTATTTAACATTGATATCTAATCTTTTATTTCTATAATTAGTCAAAAGTACTTATTTTTTCTCAATAATTTATTGTATTTCATTTTAGTATCCTTTGTTATTTATGTAAGAAATTTAACTTTTGTTTTTAGAAATTAATTATTTAAAAGTGTGGATTGATAACCTCCAATGAAGCTTGTGATTCTTTGATCTACCTCACACTAGGAAATCTACCCTATTATTCAAGTGTTCAACTATTTCTTTAGTTTTTTCTTATCTATAGGTCATTCCACCCTAGATAAAGAGGAGTTTCCACAATCATATAGTTCAATGTGTGAACTACATAATAGGTTCTACTAACCTCACCTTTTTTAAGTTTTACAACTTTCTTTCTTAAAAAAATAAGAAAAATTTATGTGGAACATTCTATCATGCTCAATGGGACCATTGAGATTTTTCTTAGGTTCATAGTTGTAGGACATTTAGTTACATTAGATAAGAGTCATCCATTTCATTGTTTTCTAAAAATTAAAAGTTCCTTATCTTATTTATTTCTTTCCAAAATATAAGTTCTAGCTTTCTTTTGTTTTCTTAGAAAAGGGTAAATATTTTCTTATTTTACTTTACTTCTGAAAATCAAAAGTATTAATCCTAGGCTTAGGAGTTACATTATCACCATCATATCTAGGTGCATATTAGTTTTTTTTAATTCATTTGAAAAGACATCAAAAATTTGTTTTGGATTAAAATTAACTTTGTATCCATTGTTTTCTTGTATTTATTATCTCACATAGCTTAATTTGATCAAGTAAATTACTCGTAGTCTCAATTCTCTCCACACACACAAGACCAAACCACACATTTAATTAAACATCAAAACATTAACATAAGGCCTGACTAGGATTTCATCATCTAGCTATCACCTTTGCTTGGCTATCCTACTTGTATTTCACCACCAAAGGGAGAACAAACTCATTAAACTAACTGAGTATAATATTTAGCAACTTCATATATCTTGGATAAACACTTGACACCCTTATCACTATGGTGTGTGAAGTGAGGGGGTAGACCCTAATATCAAGCCATATACTAGGTTTTAGTATAAATATTGAGATCCTTTAAATACCTAAAACCATCCTTTGATATCTTCTTCTAGTACCTACTTTACAAGCCCAAGTTGGTTAAAGTTGAGGCATAAGCCTAAAGAGAGATAACAAAGTATCCTCAGATTTTAATGCACATTATTGTATGTATTATTTTCCTTAAGATATTTTTATTTTTTATTGTTTCTCTTTTGAATTTTAAGATCACTTGTATCTTCCTTTTTCCCTTATTTTCGTGGTTTTAAATAAACAACAACTAAGAAACCAAGAAAATCAATATCCACCTAATAATCATCCATCTTCCTCTTCTCCTTCATCCATGGAGTATGTCTTAGATGAAAAGAGTTATCCCCATCTTTCTAGAAGTCCTAGTATCCCTCGAATGGTTTCCCAAGGTGATACATGTTTCACCACCTTTATGGATAATAACCCCATAGCCCTCCAACCCTACCTTAAAACCATATCCCATCATACCCCTGATTCAGTCCATACCATCCCACCTTATGGGTAACACCTCTGTTACCACCATTTTCACCCAAACTTTAGTCACCCAATCATCTTCTTCTACCAATAATCTCACTCATAACACCATCCAAAACTAACCCACCTAGCCTACCAATACCCAAACACCTTTCACCCAAACTAACAACCCTTCTAGTATAGGAGTAACCCAATGTTTGGGCATGGGTTCTCCACTTACCATGGGAGTACCCACTACTAGTATTACCATCCTTCCTCCTATTTCCAATCCACCTACCTCTACTCCATTATAGATCTTGGTGGTTCCCATACCTTCTACCCTGCCACCCATTAGTAATAATATTACTACCCATCATCAACCTATAAATCTAACCATACATCTAACCCAACCCATGTCAATTCTTCAACAAGTTCCTATTTCACCTAACCTAAGCTATATTCCAAACCCACAAGGGTATATGGCTCCATCATCTACCCAACCTCCTATATCCACCTACACATACATGACATCCTACCAACCACTCATGCCCACACATCAATATGTGGAGACCTCTCAACCTTCTACTAAGCATCCTTATGTAGCACCTACCCATATTTAACATAATATTCCTTAAAACTATGGGGGTGCACAATCAGAAATAGATATTGCTAAGATGTTAATAGATAAAATGACCACTTTAGAGTTATCTATTTCTAGAACCCATAACCTCTTATCATACAACCAGATTTTTAATGAACCAATTCACCCATTTGTCCCCATTAGACCTTATCCTCCTCAATGGGATAACCTAAAATTTTCAAAATTTTATAGTAAGGATGACCTTCAACAACATCTGAGAGAATTTAGACACTCTTTTTATTTTATTGCCTATGATTATACTCTCCTTCACACCTTTCCCATGTCTCTATTAAGGCCTTTGCTATATTGGTATAGTGTTATTACTAAGCACTCTCTCTTTTCTTTTTTGCAACTAGCTCAAACCTTCTTAGACCAGTTTTCTATAAACATATATAAGAAATTTTCCATCAGTAATCTTTACTCCATTCAATAATTTTATAATGAATCCATCACTAACTTTATATCCCATTAGAGAATCTTGATAAACCAACTCTCTTTCTCTCTGCCTCAACCTAAGTTGATTGATCTTTTTGTGAGGGCCTATGCCAATCACATTTCCTCCACTTTATGGGTTTATACTTTTAGGACCTTTGATGAATCTTTCACCATGGCACAAAATTTAGAGAATAGAGCCATTGATGAGGGGAAGTTAAAATTGAGAAACAATAATTCCACCTTAGAATCAAATGATGATTCTTCCTCCAAACCTAAAAATCAAACCAATAATAACACCAAAAATAGGGGAACTATGATTTTGGTTGTCCTTAAAACCCCTCCTCCATCGATTGTTAACCATCCCAACTCTTCCAATTCCTCCAATCAAAACACTAGAAACTAAAACCTCAATAACCAAAAGTAATTTAATCCACTAGGGGATTCATATGTTTCAGTATTGGAAAAGTTATTAAAATCAAATATAATATAACTCCCACCAATCAAACCTACACAATAATTTGATTCCTCTCATCATGTACCTAGTTGATAAGGAGAATGAATTATGTGCCTTCCACCGTGTCATTGGGCATGATGTTAGTAGGTGAAATTCTTTTAAAAACATTATCTAAAGTCTAATTAAAAAGGGGGAACTTGTTTTGGATAACCCCATTGCACCCCCAAATCAATCACTTGATATATTTAAATAGCCATTCCCCAACCATGCCCCTTCTATAAATAATGAAAATAATAGATCAAAATACTCTCACAACCATGAAGTCTATATGTTTATGTAGTTCTTAGTGAACTCATTATCAAGGGAACCATTTCCCAAACCACCTTTCCTTCCCTTCCACTTATTGAGGTAGTGGAGTCACCTTTTATTCCTTTTGGAATTGAAACAAAGGAATCAAATATTCCCCTTTCTCCATTTGTTAAGGTAGTGTAGCTACCAACCTCTCCTTTAGAAGACATACCAAAAGAGGTATCCATTTCTACCATATCCTTCTCTTCCATCATAAAACAATCCAATCTTCCTTTGGAAAAAATTCCTAAGGAAGAGGTCACCCTACCTACCTATCTTATAGAAGACTTAGCTTCCAAAACCTTGGAGCCATTGATTAAGGAAAAGGATGAGGTAAACACTCCCCTCTCTCTACCCATGGGTTTTTCCTTTGAGACCAATACCAAATGGATCAAAGCCATCTATAAGACTTTATCTACACTAGTTCAAAACCTGAAGTACCTATCCTAACCTAATGTAGATCATGCCACATTTTAACATCATCTTGGGCTTCCTTGTCTAACCATGTAAGATCCATTAACCACACCATTGTCAACCTAACCTTCCACTTTCATTGTTGAACCCACCATCATACAAAATGAGCCATTAAAAACCTCTACCCCTTAAGCCATAATTAAACCAACCAAACCAACTCACCTAAAGTATCCCAAGTAGCTTCCATCATCCCAACCAAGCCCATAAAAACCCTAGGTGTAATAACTAATTATATCCTTACTCACCCTTTGTTAAATTTGGATTTAACACCACCTATCCTATGAAAGAAACCCCAAGTCTAGTTAACTAAGAAAGAGGAGCCACCTAGGATCCCAAAAGCTAGAACCTTGACACTTATTTTTACCTTGCCTTCCATTTTGAGACCACATCTTTCTTCCATCCTAGGACTTCGTATTTTCCTTAAGAAATGACTTCTCCCAAAGTCAACCCAAACTCAACCTCCTCTTTTAGCTATGCCTTTACCTATTCTTTTTTCACCATCTACCTCCAAATCCTCTACTACCAAACATCCTACATCTAAATCTTCTATTTTGAAACCATCCACTACCAAGCCTACTATTTATAAATATTTTTCTTCCAAAACACTAACCACCAAGAATACTCCACCACCCAAAACTCCTACTATTAAGCCTACTCCTAAGAAGGCTTCCACCCCAAAAATCAAAACCAAAACTCCAACATCCTTTCCACCTTTACCTGAGTCTTACTCTACCATCTTCTAGAGATTATTACAACATTATTGCTTAAATCTACCTCTAATCAAACCATTTGACCCCCTAGTCCTAAACTATCCTAGTTTGATGGCAATCTAATTTTCTCATAACATAGACTAGGACATGATGCATAGAATTGTAAAGCTCTCCAAGTCTTAGTCCATTAGCTATATGTTGAAGATGACCTATTGTCAAAATAGCCACCCATAATGATAAATCCACTCTAAAAACCATATACCACCACCCCAAACCTACCTACTCCCATACTCTCATCCAAGAGTGAGGAGGAATTGAAGCATTTCTCTAGCCCAACTCTTCCCCAAATCCATACCATTCATGTGGTCACATGATCACAATCCTAACAAAAGGATAAGAGGAAGGAAAAAGTGTCCATTCTATAGACATACCCTTCTTCTACCACCAAACCACTCAACCAATCCCAAACATCCACACCTTCTCCCAAACCTAAGATATTAATCTTAGGTACCTCTCAATCCAACCCTTTTGAGTCACTCTAAATAGTAGTTCTAAAACAACTTCACCAAACACCAGTGAAGATTAGTTTATATGAGCTAATAAATACCTTTCCCCATCATCACTAGGTAATAATAGAATCTTTGTAGTTTATAAAGGTCTAACCAAAATATGCACAAACTATCACATACTTTATCAAAGCCTTCCATATTTCCACCCTTATTACCTTTAAAGATTCAAAAATACCTATGTTCATCCCCAAGATTCATATCCTCCTCTCTTCATTACTGCATACATCAACTGAACCCACATCAAAAGGGTTATGATTGATGGAGGGGCTAGCATTAACATTATATCCTCACACACATATGACCATATAAAATTACTAGAGAACATTATGTTGAAAACCATAATAGTGATTCATTCCTTTAATTACATTATGGTGAAAACTCTAGGAAATATTGTCCTCCACATTCATTTAGGACCTTGTATGCTTCCCAAGCTCTTCTAAATAGTAAAAGGTGAGTTATAGTATAATTTTATATTTGGATGCCCTTAGATCCATTCCATGAATTATGTACCATCTACCCTACATCTCTGCATAAAATTTGAGCATGAATTCTAAGAAGTTACCATATAGGATAACCTAAGTCCTTTGACATCTTGCAACATGATGTAAAACTTGATTGATATTCTCCTCCTTCCCACCACCAAGTCTTCATCAATCAATGATGATTCCACTTCTTCTACCAACCAAGCCTCGACTAGCTCATCCATTCCTTCTACCCAAATCCCTATGAAGGACCCATTAGAATCCACATTCTAATGTCTCTCGCCTGGGGAGTATCACCTCTTGGCCTTGGATGTATTTCCAACTCCCTAAGAGTATGGGAACCTTGACCATAACCCCAATTATGACCCTAATACTAGAATCAATATTTATTTTGGTCCTCTCAATCTCCAAACAATCTTATCTATGGGGGAATTGATCAACCACTTTCTACCTCCTCAACCTCCTCTTCTTATTGACCATTCACCTCTGATTTCTCCTACCTAGATACACTAAAATTTTCCAAGACATACCTCCATAGGTGTGCTTGGAAGGGATTTGGTCTAAGATGTTATGATCATGGACCACACTAATTACCTCCATGTCATACTCAAAATCCATGTGAAATATTTGGTCTCATTTTTATTCCACCCAAATAACCAACAGACTCACCTCTTAATACCATCATTGATGAGGAAATCCCATCCTCTAAGGATTTCAACATTATCCTTCCTAAATATTTGTTTCATAAACATGATTAGCTTTAGTTCCTTTACTTATCAAAATTATGGAGAGATTGTAAGCATTCCTCTGACCCATCTTGAGATAGTAGATGATGACTCTCTTTTCATTAATACCATTCGATGTCAGGATAATGATTCCATTCTTTCTTATCTTGGTGTAGAAGATGATTCTATCAAGAAATTCCTTCCCCATAAGACTTAAACCATGTTAAATGAATCCACCATGGATATCAACTTGGGTACTTCAGATAACCCATGTATTTTCAAAATCAGCTAATCACTAAATGCTATGGAACTTTAAGATTTCCCTACCTTTGTGCAAGATTGTAACATAGCATTTACTTGGTCTTATAGTGACATGCTAGGGATCAACCCTTCCATTTCCACCCATAATATAGTCACCAAAAATGATGCCAAGCCATTTAGGAAAAAATTATATCGAATGCACCCTCGCATAGCCCTTCTCATCAAAAAATAACTTCAATGCCTCATATCCATAAATTTCATCCAATCCATTGATTATACCAAATGGGACTTGAACATCATCCCTATCACCAAAGTAATAGGGGGAATTCTCATTTATGTATACTTTCATAACCTTAACCTTTCTTACCCAAAGGATGACTTTACTTTACCAAACATCGACTAGCTTATTGATCTTACAAATGGCTATGAGATGCCATCTCTTATGGATGAGTTTTTGGGTTACAATCAGATCTTAATTATCACCCCCTAGGGAAATTTATGTTATAGGTTCATCCCTTTTGGTCTAAATAATTTTGGTGTAGCCTACCATTGTGTTATGACCTGCATCTTCCATGACTATATTCACAAAATCATACAAAACCATATCTATGACCTTCTTGGGAAATCTAAATATTGTAAAGATGATTTGTCTGTTCTCAATATTAGATTTAAATGCCTCATCCATTACCATTTTCACCTTAACTCTAATAAGTGTATTTTTGGGGTCTTATCAAGAAATTTCCTTAGATTTATCATCTCCCTTCAAGGAATTGAACTCGATCCTACTAAAATCAAGGAAATCCTTGGTATTCCTCCTCCCACCCACCTCAAGCAACTCTATATCTTGTAGGGGAAGTTCCAATCCATTTTTTCTTTATCACTCAGCTCTTAGATTGATTTTAACCTTTCCACCACCTTATGAAAAAGTATGTATCCTTTATGTGGAGTAAATACTATCAAAGGGCCTTTGATTCACTTAAAGAGTAACTTCTATCTCCACCCATCCTCATTCTTCCCAAATAAGATCAACCTTCTTACCTTTATATTTATACCATCAACCACTACTTAGGGGAAATGTTGGCCCATCATATAGAGCAACATAAAGAGAAATATGTCTACTACATAATTTTTACACTTATAGAGTACAAGACTAGGTATACCCATACTGAAAAACTTTTCCTCGTATTAATCTTCATCACCTCCAACTTTTGACTATCTCAACCTTGACATCATCCCTTCCAATATTTATTAGAATGGCCAAAGATAATTAATTTAATGTACATGTTATTACACCATATTAGAGGGAATCCTTTATAATCATAGCTTTTATGGCCTTATTTTCCATTGCCTATATAGCCATGAAATATCTCATGCTATCAACAAAATGTGTGATGAGATATGTGGGGGAAACTTTAGTGGCCTAGTCATCATTAAACATATATTTTTCCTTGGCTACTATTAGCCCACCCTAAACCAATATTATTTTGATTATGTGAAGAAGTGTGTTAAATGTTAATGGCATGCTAATTTACATCATGCACCTAGCCATAGTCTCCAAGTATACAAAGATCTCTCACCCTTATTATAATGGGGTTTGGATCTTATGTGAAATTAACCCCCATTCTTTATAGAAACATCATTCTATCATCACTTAGATGTAATATTTCACCAAATGGGTGGAATGTATTCCTCTCATTTCAACCAAAGTTGAAATGATTGTCAATTTTATCAACCATCACATTATCTATCACTTTTGTGTTCCACATAAAATTATCACTAACAATGGTAAATATTTTAATAATAAACATGTCTAGGGTCTTTGTGATGTATTCAATATCAAGTTAAGTTTCTCATCACATTATCACCCATAATCTAATGGATAGGCTACATATTTTAACAAAACTCTCAACAACATGTTAACTAAAATGGTTAATGCATTTGGTTAGGATTGGCATTTATACATACCCTTTACCTTATGGGTATATTTTACTAGCATTTAAACACATATGGGTGCTACCCCTTCTCTCTTATGTTTGGAGAAAAGGTTGTCTTGCCTCTTGAAGTCTAAATTCCATCTCTTCACATATCCCTACAATAAATCATTTCTAAGGATGATTATCGTCAAGAATGTTTATCCCAACTTAAACTACTTGATGAATTTCATTTAGCTATGCTTATCCATATTTGTGTCTATCAAGAATGAATCGAGCATGTTTATAACAAGCACCTCAAAGTATGAGAACTCAATATCTAAGATATCATATTAAAGGAAAATCAACATGTAACCAATATAGAGAAGAGAAAATATGACAAGTTTTATTTTAATTAACTTGGACTTTATATCATAATGCACAAGTATAGATTGGGAGCTTACTGGTTATCCTATGGTAAAGGTAAATGAAAAATTGAGCCCCTTAATGCTTCACATCTACATATTTTATTTTATTAAACAAGATCAAACTCACCTTTTATTTAACTTAAGTTTATCCCTTGTTTTCACCAACATTCATCTCCTTATTTTGAGGACAACTAATTGTAGCTAGAATCATGTGATTAAACCATCACAGTTATATCCTTAATCCTACATATGGGTACCAAAACTCTACCCATGAAATGATTCTCATGGTACTCTCTACCATTTTATAAAATGGGTTCTTATGGTTGTTGTCACTTAAATATCTTTTACCCACTATCCACCTTATCATAATTTAGTCCTACCTTCTTGAAGGTGAAACTTTTAAGCCTATATAAGCAAATCCATGTCAACAATAAAAAAATTAAAAAAATCACAACAAAAGCAAAAAAATCATATATCTAATGGGTCATTCCTAACATTCACACACTACTCCCTTGAAGGATAACTACCAAAACCAATTAAAATTGCTCAGTGTAAGGTATACTACTCCCTTGAAGGATAGCTATCAAAATCCTTAAACAAATCTCACAAACTTAGACCACTCCCTTGAACTATGGATAAGTAAAGCATTTTTCAAATAAAATAAATTTATTGGAAGCTTCCTACATCGATTGACTTCCCTAATCCCTCCAAATAATAGCTAAATATCAAAAGACCTAATATCAAAATCTAACAAAATAAAAATAATTTTGGAATTCATAATTGGCTCTTATAAGTAGACTTCCTACATTGATCAGTCTATACCTTATATGACATGGACTTATTTATATTGGTTCTTTGGTAACCTATAGAAGAGGCATGCTAGTCTCACAAGAAGGTTCCATTTTCATCCATCTCCAATTTATACCCTCTATAAACAAGGGATTTTTGAGCTTACTTTACATTATGCAAACAAGAAACTTTTTAACTAACTATTGAGCACTAATGTGAAACAAAGGGCTTAAGTTCATAAGCTGATTTGACTTTAATTTTTTGTAGTCTTTCCCAAATAAGAAGCATCATGCCTTCTTTTTATTCTCTCATACTCACTTGTTGATGCATTCATTATGATAGTTTTCTCTTGATTGTCTTCTCTCTCTTATCTTTTCTCACATTTATTTTTGTTATCCAAATTACTCTATGTTTTTTAAGATTAATTCACCTTAATCTAAACAAATGCAATTCATTAAAAACATTTAACTACCAAATATGTACTTTATTTAGTGGTTGCCTTCTTACCTTATTTGTTTAAGTGATTTTAATCATAAGAACATTTTAACGAATTAAGCATCTCATACATCAAACATATTTTAAACTAATCACATCAACTAATCATAAGACATCTATCATATTTATAACCATTTACTCATACATCAAAAATGAATGAGTCTTTCACATATGTTATCCACCACATGTCTAATCTATATAAATAAGTGTAGACTCATTAATTTAAAACAAGAGCATAATCATTAGGAACATAATCATCAATAATTATCATCAATAGCCATAATAATAACAAACACCATCATAACACCATCAACCACTGACCACCAATGGTTAGGTGGTCAACCATTGATTGTCTACACATTAGTCATTTGATAGTCACCTAATGACTAATGATGGTCAAAAGTGACTATTGATGGTCATTGTGTGGTGACTACCAGTAACCAAACCCTAGAAATAAACTCTTAATCTATCCAAACACTCACCACAACCTTTACTTTCTACATAAAACACTAACCTACCCAACACATTTCCAAGACCCTTATTAATTTCACATAAAACATTCAAATTTCCCAATTTCAAATACTTACCCACCACAACACCTACTCGCTCAAAAAAAAGATAATAATCAAAACAAAAATAAATTTAACTATACCACCTACCTCATTTCATGATCACCATCATGGAGGCACCCTAGGAACCATCACTAGTTGGCCCTGCACTCTGCCTCATCTTCTCTACATCTTGGTTGGCTCTTCTCTACTTTGTCCACCAAATTAACATTGATCTTGAGATGGACTCAAACACTCATTAAATAATCTCAGTCATCAACAACTCAATTCCCAAAAATTTCACTCACTCCACTCAAACTCTCAAAACTATCACCATTTCTTTCTTTACACAAGATAAGTGAAATCGACATAGGTCAATTTATGAATGAGGAAATAAAATATCATTCAACATTTTACAGTGACCCTTTTAGGGATAATTTATGACCACAGATGGTCACGTAGTGACCACAAACAGTAAACCTTGACCATTGATGGTTTACCCCTTTAGGGATTTTGTAATCACAACTAAGCATTTATCAAAATAATAACACTACAACTACATACCATCAAGATTACCCTTATCCAATAATGAACTAACCACATCAATGTTGACATTGGTCTTTTTAGCCAACTTTTACACATTTTTTGATGACCTTGCCTTGGTCATTTTGACCATCATGACTACCTTGCCATGTTGAACAACTTGAACTTGCACTAATTTTGCATACCAACCATTTAGGTACCTTAGAGCATGAATTTTTGTGGTCCCAAGACCTACTACCCTTTTATGTCATTTTGGGATCATATCCTAACTTGGATGCCTAAGAACACATTGACCTTGCCTAGGAGACTTATGTTTATGAGTGTAACCATAAGCACCACACCTAATTATGGTCACTTGGTCCACTTGTCACTTATCCCTATAATACCAAACATGACTTACAAATCACCTCAACTATGGCATCCTTATCTATGCACAATCTATAATATCACACTCAGTCATGTTTTTTGCACATGTTTATGCTTAAATACCCAACCACTCACCAAATTTATCACCCAATTAATAACTTATCAAACCCACCACTAACTCTATTTCACCTCATTGATTCTAAGTTTGATGTGGAATACCTCCTCCCATACTTAGGGCATCTGACCTTGTACCAACCTTCTATTATTTATTTTTCAACTTGACAATACAAATTGCATAACACAAAAGGGTAAAATGTAGACACTAAAAAATTTCACACTATGGTCTCATATGGCATACGAACCCTTAGAACATCCTTAGATCCCCTTGGGATAATTTCCTAACCATTTACCATGCTAGTCATTAGTAGAAGTGGATAAATTTAGCCATTTGTGACTATGACCCTAGCTACCAATAGTCAACCCTTAACTACTAATGGTTAACCTTTACCATCATTGATTTTCCCTTAACCACCTTAAGGGTTAACTTTAATTAAAAATCTAGCTTGGTTTTCTATTAATAATTATTTGATCCACCATTTGGCATAATCAATGTATGTTGATCTTAAATTTAGATATCTTTTTAGACACCTTGTTGAACTAATTATTTCACCACTCTCTTCCCTCTATATTATGAGAGGAAGAGGAAGTGAAAGAGATCCTCATAAAAAATCCTTGTGAAAGAGATTAGATATTCTTGTGTAGGTATCCTTATTACTTCAAGTAACCAGGATAGAGGTCAAAAGTGCTACTATAACTCATCAATCAATAGCCAAGGTACTATCACTATACCAAAATTAATTCATAATCTACATCAATATTTTACCCACCCTCAACATTCTTCAGACCAAGAATAATAGATCTAAGTATTTGTTCCTTATCAAGATTCAACAATTAGTTTCTTTGGGTCATTCCTTGAGTTACCTTCTCTTTTACCCCACTTTATTATGTTGGATCTCTATAACTCCAAAAACTTATTCTCTTCCCCAAGGCCACCCATAAACTCTTTCAATCATCTAATCATTCTCTACCTAAACACAACACCTTTAAACCTTACCCTCTATCTTGTAATCAATAGTGAAACTAAACTCACCTACCAAAACCCTCCTACAACTTTCCCAACCAAACTTATCTTCCAAAATCAAATCTCATAATAACCATTGATGGCTACCTAACTACCTATGGTTTGACCCTAACCACTGATGGTTACCCAACTCCTAATGGTTTGACCCTAACTACCAATGGTCTCTATCTGACATTTTTAATAACAAGCTTATTTGACCTATTAGACCCTTACCAAATCCCATTTTCTAAGTTTAGTTTTTATCACAGAAGACCACTCAATCTTATAAACCATGTTTGGTTTATTTAGAATGATATCTAATCATTTATTGCTATAATTAGTCAAAATCACTTATTTATTCTCAACCATTTCTTGTATTACATTTCAGTATCCTCTATTATTTATGTAAGCAATTTATCTTTCATTTTCAAAACTTAATTGTTTAAAAGTGTGGATCGATAGCCTCTAAGTAAGCTTGTTCTTCTTGGATCTAGCTCATTCTAGGAAATCCACTCTACTATCTAGCTAATTAACCATTTTTTTAGTGATTTATTATCTACATGTCATTCCTCCCTAGACAAAGAGGATTCTCTAATATCATCTTCTACTAACTTCACCCTTTTTTTTAAATTTTACAACTTTCTTTCTAAAGAAAAAAAATCAAAATTTATGTGAAACAAGATCATTCATAGAAGTGAATAATGAACATAATGCAAGACCACATACACAACACAAGATCTATGTGGGAAACCCTCTTGAGGAATAAAACCCACTCTCAAGCCTACAAACACATGGATAAATGTCATATAAGATGATCATAAATATGATAATAATCAAGTCCTTATGATCAAGAACCTTCAGATAAGTTAGTCTGACCTATAACCTTGATCAAGTCCTTCTGATCAAAGGTTTTTATTGAAACCCTATTTCACAAGGAGCAATTACCCTTAAGGAAGATCAAGCCCTTTAGACCTTCCTTGAGAAGAACACTTACACCTTAGAGATGATGTCTTAAACACCTAATGATGGATCTCTTATTTTTAACTCCTATATAGACTCTCTCTATCTATCTATCTATCTCAACTAGGCCTCTCATATAGGCATGTTACAATCTCTCTCCATCCACACTCAAACTATCTTCATATGCACATTCAAACCTCTTCACATATCCTCAAATTACAAGAGCACTATTCTAACATAATAAACATGACCTATAGGTCATATGCATAGTCCTTAATATTTTATTCTCTTTAACTCATTCTTAGGGTACTCTACCCCTCCTTTACTCCACAAAACACATAGACAATCCTCTCTCAAATCTCTCCCAAATCTCTCACTTACAAGTCTAGACCCCAACACATTTGGTTTCACTATTTATATATAAATCATGAATTATCAAGTCCATAATAATTATTTATTGGCCACAAAACATTCCTTTAGCCTTAAGGCATTTCATATGGGTCACACTTAAGCACAGTCCCCTTTCAAATAGGCCTAAGTCACGTTTAGTTCCTATAGAGACCCATGAAGCTCTTTGACACTTATCTAAGAAAAAAAAGAACACAAGACCATTTAAAAATACATAGGTCCACTCCTTATGTCCCTTAGTACATATTTAAATGACCAATGTTTCTAAAACACTCTTTTTCTAATGCCCAATCAGCTCAAACACTTCTTTATATACACAATCATTATAAATGAAAAACATAGTTGACTTCAAGACCTTTGTTCATACTTCATATTATTGGTCAAAAATAATAAAAGGATACAAATTATCCTCATGGAGTCTATATCACTCCCTAATATCTAATTCACCAAGATATATTGAAATAATATCAAAACAAACTCAAATACTCTTCTTAGGTCACTTGCAGAACAAACACAAACACATAGCCAGCTTCTAGGTTAAATATTTTTGACTTTACTCACTTTCAAATCTTGAAGTCTATATATCTAGATGCACCTTGGAGTCCTATACCATGTTTATTTTTACTTTAAGAGAAAATTCAACTTCTATCAAAATATATGGCCTAAAGACCAGACACTAGTTTTTTCTTTAGCAAATTCAAATATTTAAATGGCAACGGTCATAATTAAACCTCAAAGACAATGCTCGAATCTCATGTTCCTCTCAGCTCATATTTAAAATACTCTATCGATCTTGTTTTATCTTTAACACAGTCACCAATTATCAAGATTTAAACCTATGTCACTTTGATCTTATCTTGTGTAATCTTGAAATGTTGACTCAATGTGCTCCATCAATCTCTGTGGATCAACTAGGTATTTAACAATCAACTCTCACCATTTGATCAATCTATACAAACACCCACTCATCATTGGATCCTTATCCTTGCCTTTGTTTAGTCATTAAACATCATTCAACTTTCCTCATCTTGATGCTTTTTGACCTCTTAGATTAATGCACACCATTAATCTTGCTCAAGCTTTAAAACTTTTAAATTGACTATGGGGATCCTTTCAATATGCTTGAGTAGCCATTCTTTATCCTTAATAACTTCTTTTGCACTTTGATGCAGGATCTCAAATTTGTAGTAGATGATCTCCTCACATAGGAAAATCTAACAATGTGACACTTAGATCTTGAAAACTTCACACATGTGAGATATAATTCCATTAAAATGCCTTCTCAAAAAACTTTTGTCATAGAGCCAACTATGTCAAAATTGCCTAAGAGGCCAAATTTGAGAAAGCATAACTTTTGTCATGCTTTATTACATAATCTTAAATTAAGTGAAAATAAAATAGGCTCAAAATTTAATAAACCCATATGATAACCTTCTCCTAAAATATCCACACGTGTAAGATATTCCATCATCAAATTTCTTACTCGACTCTTTTTGACCACATCACAAATTTGGCTAAGTATGGGAAAATAATGAATTCTATCTTAGAAGCCAACTTTTCACCTCATATTTTTTACCATAATTTAATGCATGAATTGAGATCTAGTGTATAATAACTAAGTACTATTATTATCACAACCATATGACTAAATCCCCTTGACTCATTCCCACATGGTAATGGTGACATCATCAAACTGCCTACTCAACTTTTTTTCCATTGGACCCAAAGTGTCTAGATGAAAACTATAACCAACTAGATGAATTCCATTTATGCACATAAGATCTCAAACAAAAAAAACATCTTAGAGACCTCTTTTACATTCTCCAATCACCATACTTATCCCTAAACATCAATAATCAATCCAAACTCTGGAGATCAACCACGCATACTAGGACAAGCACATTACAACTTTGTCATTGTTACTTAAGATATCAAATCACTTCATCCACTCATAAGGACAATTCCCTGACGTCAACATGACATCATTTAAAACTCTCCAATAATCTCTCTATTTGTCATTGATGTCAACAAACATCATATATAGCAATATATAACTCACCTTCTCTCTCTTCAAGCACTCCCACAATAGAAAATTTCTCCCCCTTTGACACAATGACAAAGTGGGCACCAACTAATTTCGAAGACCAAAAAATACCATAAAATAGGAAAGGACAATATTATAAATATGATACAAACTCCTCCTTACCTTGAACCTACTTCATCTTGCCTTGTCAACATCCTCTTTCTCTAAGCCAACACTCTCTTCAATCAAGCACTACAACAAATGAATAAAAAACATTAAAAACACAAAAAATTGATGAAAATTACCAAGAAACATTTGAGAGGGAATCCCCATAATATTTTTTATCCATTGTACCATTTTAGCATATTCATATCTCCACACACCATGAATAACCACCATACAAGCTTACCAACCTTCTCTCTTAAGACAATTCCATGACCACCAATAGACCATGATACCATTCATCAATCAGGAAACATGTTCTAAACCAACTTGAGAAATCACCATGAAACATTCATGGAGAAACTGATTAAAATCACTCTTCTTAACACTAGGCATGTCTAGTCCTCTTATAGCCCTACCTAAATCTTGTAGATCCCACAATTTTTAATAGACACAAATTACATACCTAAAACTTCATATCTAGTGCACTCTCATATGCCCCTTCAAGTACACAAATTTTGATCACCAAAATAATCATCTATAACATACTTCATTCATAAACCTTCTAGCCAATTAGCCTTTAACATGATAAAAACATAAATAAATTTAGAACCACAAAACTTAAAATCTATATGAAGATTTATTTGACAACCCATTTGGCCCATTAAACATATTAAGAATCTTTAGACCTCAAATAATAAGGTAGACCACTTTTCTAGTAGAACCCAAAACCTTAAAATCTTAAAATAAATAAAGTCAACATAGCAGCTTTTAGTCAATGTCCACCTATGAATTTTTTTGTACACTTGGAGACAACCATTAAAATATGCTATACCAATCTTTGATCTTCCAAACCATTAGGAACCTTGACTTTCTTCAGATCATAAACCACCTAGAACATGCTAGAATCAGGTCAGTAGACCTTTCTATACAAAAAGATTACCTTAACAAATCACAAATCTTCCTTTTCTATCTGGAAACCTTCAATCTGACCTTATAGACTATTCCAAATTAAAAAAACCACAACAAAACTTGCTTCTCCACTTGAAATGAATCTCTTAAGATGCATAGATAGAGACACCCTTTATACCTCAATGATTTAAACAAATACAACTCCTCATATTTCTCTTCCTCTTTACTCAGATGATACACAATATTCTAATTTTATTCTAAGATTGGATTATCAATACATGGAGATAACATAGATTCATATAATACCTTTTCATTTGAATAATATTTCTTGCAATTTGGATCCTCATCACTAGGCATTTATTCAATAACAACAGGATGTTCACTTGGATCTATACATACCTTAGAACTAGCTTCAACTAACACCTTGGTATTCTCCTTGAGATTAGTCTCTTCATTCTCAAAGAGGAAATAATGAGACCTCTTGGGGCTCTTCAACCTTAGAAGCATTCTCCACCATAGTAAATAGATTACTTGGACCTATAGTCTCATCATGACTCATACTTACCACCTTTGGTTTCCATTTATTAACTTGTCTTTTTCATTGCATTTTTAGAGATTGATTAAACCTTATATGACTTATAGGCATTTTATTGTATAACATAGCAATGCAAATTATCTATTCACAATTGTAGCATACCATATTTTTTTCAAAAATCTCATTCTACCTTACTAGATTTGGACAATATCTTGCAATGTGTCCTAGTTCATAAAAAATGTAGAACTCAATATCTTTTGAAGCAAACTCAGCTTGTCCTAAATTAAATGGATTTTTTTTTGCAAAGTGTCCCACATCATGATAATTGATACACTCAACCTTTGTTACAACTTTTGACTTATGGCCCCCATCATAGTTCCAAGCAAATTCATTCTTAACAAGTCTTTTACATTCTCTAGGTCTATTCCCAAACTAATTACAAGTATAAAAATAACCATTGAAATTTTCATACCTTATGGAATTTGGTTATTTAATCTATTTTTTATTCATTCTTTAAACACCTTCATTCCTTGTCTGATGATTTGTCTTCAAAGGATAAATTTCTTTATTCACATTAGTCTTCATCTTGTCTTGAGTTACAGTCTCTGGTTCTTCTTTGTATCTAAGACTAGTCTTATCACTTGCATGCTTTTGATCATTTATAATTTTATCTAGATCACTTGACCTCTTTTCAAATTTTACAAATGACATAACCTTACTATATACCTTATCTAACTTATATTTCAATGACTTATTTTCAATTACATACCTTACACATTCATCTTCTTTAGCTTTTAAGCTTGTAGATAGGATTTCTAATTGACAACTGAGGTGTTTGAATATATCTTCATGATATTTGTCATATTCATCCATTCTTTCCTCAAAAACACTAAATTTCTTCTCAAATTCCTTGAGTTTATATTTCATCTTCATCTCTTTATGAACATTAGTCAATATATTCTCATAGTCCACTTCATCTTCATCATCATCAAAATCAATCCAAGTAGACACCTTCTCATGTGATAAACTTCCTTCCTCAGTCATGAATAGAGTTTCATCTTTATTAGAACCATCATCTTCATGATCATATTTTGAGTCACTATATTCACTCTCATCTAATGAGTTACAATCTTCTTTGGTGTACAGACTCTTCTTGTCCTTAAATTACTTCTTATTATCAAACCTTATGAATCCCTTCTTGTTTTTATCAGACCTAAATGATCTCCTTCTATCATCATGACCTTGATCATTCTCTTCATCATCATCTTTCTTATACTTATGAGGTCACTTATTATCAAAATGTCTTATCTCACCATAATTGAAGCATTTGAGGGGTATCTTACCTTTATACTTACCTGAACCTATTATCAATTTCTTCAAAATCAAAGCAATTAGTTCATCCTCATCTATATCATAAATGTCATCCACCTTTATTTTCTTACTTTAGAACTTCTTCTTTGTCTTCATTTCAATCTTTAAATTTGCTTCCTTCTTTGGTTGTATATCATCATTCTTCCTCATCTCATAGGTAGTAAGGGTGCCATGCAATTGATCCATCTTCAACTAAGTAATGTCATGAATCTATTCTATAGTAGATAATTTTAGATCAAACTTGGTGGATAGAGACCTTAATACCTTTGGAATAATATTAATTTCTTCGAGATTCTTTTCAAGACCTCTAATGATGTTCACAACTTCATCAACTCTTTGTAAAAAGGTTGCCACAGTATCTTCTTTATTCATCATAAGACTTTCAAATTACCTTGTATGAGTCTGTAACTTAGCAAGCTTAACCTTTTAATCTCCTTAAAAAATAGTCTTAAATTTATCCCATATTTCCTTAGTAGATGTGTCATGAATTACTTTGGTGAACATAGTTTTTTTCAGACCATAAGTGATGGCATTCATTGCCTTAGAGTTGTTCTCAAATAGATTATTGTCTACAACACTAGATGGATGAATAAAAAGAGCAATATAACCATCCAAAACATATTGTTATACATCAAACCTTGGGGACATAATGTATGTCTTCATCCTAGTACTCCAAAATGCATAATTGGATCTATTGAACATCAAAGTTTGCTTAGTGGAGAAACCACTTTACAAATTATGACTAGTCATTATACCTTGGATCACCTTCAAGATATCAAAATTTTACCAAAATAACTCGCTCTGATACCAATTGTTATAGGTACAATCTACTAAGAGGGGGGGTGAATCAGTGGTGGTAAAAAATCCAATTCAATTTCCAAACCCTTGAAAATACTTAATCAATCAAAATAATCATTCATGAAGAATACATATCATTCATAGTATTAAATAATGAACATAATGCAAGACAAAATACACAACACAATATCTACATGGGAAACCCTCTTTGGAAATAAAACCTACAAACACATGAAATACTTTCCTATAAGATGATCACAAACAAGATATTGATCAATTCTTTCTGATCAAGAACATTCAGTTAAATCCTTCTGACCTACAACCTTGATCAACTCCTTTTGATCAAAGGTCTATAATGAAACCATGTTTCACAAGGATCAACTACCCCTAAAGAAGATCAAGTCCTTTAAACCCTCCTTGAGAATAAATAATCCACCTTAGAGTTGATGTCTTCAATACTTGATAATGCATCTCTAATTTTTAATCCTTACACAAACTTTCTCTTTCTCAACCAGGCCTCTCACATAGGCATGCCAAAATACTTCTCCTTCCTCACTCAAACTATCTTCATATACACATTCAGACCTATTCACATATCTTCAAATTACAAGAGAACTATTATAACATAAGAAACATGGTGTAAAGTTCTCTTCCACCCAACTAGCTCAAACCTTCTTGGACCACTTTTCAATCAATATCTCTAATAAAGTTTCTAGCACCAACCTTTATTCCATCTGATAATTTTAGGATGAGTCAATTACTATTTTTATGGCTTGATGGAGGAGCCTAATTAACCAACTCTCCTTTTCCTTGCCTCAACCTGAACTCATATTTTTTCTCAAAAATGTGCCAAGAATATCTCTTCTACACTACATGTCCAAATATTTTGAACCTTTGATGAATATTTTACCATGGCATGTAAGTTAGAGAATGAAGCCATCGATGAAGGAAAGCTAAAATTGAAGAACAAAAACTCCACATACAAAACCAATAAGACCTCTTCCTTCAAGTCAAGAAAATAGTATAATACCAATACCAAGAGCAAGGGAACTACAAAAGTGGTTGACCTTAAATCTTCCCCTCCACCTATCAAATAATTGAATTCCTCTAGTTCCTCAAATCAAAAGTTGAGGAACCAAAATCAGAACAACAAAAAGTAATTCGTGTCACTTGGAGATTCTTATGCCTCCATATTAGAGAAGTTATTGAAATCCAACATCATTCAACTTCAACTTATCAAAAATCCTCAATAATTTGATACCTCTCATCATACACCTAATTAGTTCAATGAGAATGATTTGTGTGCCTTTCATCAGGTAAGAGGACATGACATCAATAGGTGTAACACCTTTAGGATCCTTGTCCAATCCCTCATTGATAAGGGGGAGCTTACATTGGACAACCTTGATGCACCATCAAACCAAGCCCTTAATATAATTAGGAATCCCTTCCCAAACTATGCTCCCACCAAGAATGAGAGCAATAATTTCAAGTGCTCTCATGATACTGATAGAATTAACATGGTCCTTGATGCACTCATTACGAAACCACATAGTACCCAATCTTCTAGTCTTCCACCATCTATTGAGATAGTGGACTTTCCTTCCCTTCCTTCAAAAACTCAAACTGATGAAGTACCATCCTCTCCCACTCCACTTATTGAGGTAGTGGAGCCACTAGCCTCCCTTTCAACTAATATATCAAAAGGACCAACCATTTCCACCCTATCTTTACCTTTAACTATAAAACAACCTAATCTCCCTTCAGAAATCACTCTCAAGGAAGAAACCCCCATGTCTATTCTTCCCATAGAGGAACCACCTATCTCAACCTTGCATCCTATGATTTAGGAAGAGGACAACTTTACCATCCCTATGTCTCCACCTAAGGGCTTATCTTTTAGATCCACTATTCAAGGGATCAAACTAACGTACAAACCATTCTCTAGGCTAGTGTATAAATTATAATTTATCTCCAACCCTAACATGGATTGAGACACTTTTTGGTATAAATTAGGGTTACCTTATATCACCAAGAAAGAACATCTAATCATACCTTTCATATAATAGCCTACCACTTCTACTACCAAAATTTTACCTTGCCAACCAACCTAATAACAAATTTTACCAATCCAACAATCCCTCAATCACCCTAGACACCTAATCCCCAAGCAACCAAACCACCTTCTCAAACCAAACCAATCAATAACCTTGGTACCTTCCCCACACCAAGCCTTAGTGACCCCTCAGTGAAGGTGGAACTTGTCTGACTAGAACCAACAACCAAATGCCAAACAAAAGTAACCAAAGAGGTAAAACCACATAAAGGTTGGAGGGATCAAAATTTTCCCCCCTCAACCTTTCCCTCCATTTTGAGGTCTCATCCATCTACCTTAAGCATGAAGCCAATTAACTCTACCAAAACCCCACCATCTCTTTTAGTTAGACCTTCACAATTACTTTCTAATACACCTTTGTTTACCACACTAGCAATGCCTAATCTACTTACCTTGTGATCCTTCACCTCTAGCTCATCAACCTTCTTGCCTAAATAAAAGCCATCAACCAAGTATACCACCCTACCCAATACACCTACCATAGAATATATTTCTAAATGACATTCTAACCCAACCATCAAAGCAAAGACTATTACACCTCCACCACATTTATCTAATTCCTAATTGCCCATTATCCATAGGTTATTGAAAGCTGTTTGTTTAGCCTTGCCTCCCATTATTCCCTTTGACTCTCTTGTTTCAAAACCTATTTGATATAATTACCACCACTTATATTCTTATCATAGGACACCTAGTCATGACATGAAGAATTGCAAAGATCTTCAAAATATTATCCACTAGCTCTATGACAGGGATGATCTATTAGGAGATGAACCTCCTATGGGCCCCATACCAATCTAACCACCAACCATACCTACCCGAAACTTACCTACTCCTCCAATCTCACCTAAGAATGAAGATGAATTTGACTAATCCACTACCTCAGCCTCTCCTTCTATCCATACAATCAACATGGTCATAAGATCATACCAAAAGGATAAGGAGAAGGCTAAGGTGTCCATTCCATGGACGTATCCATCTTTAACCTCCTAACTCACCCATACCCATCCATATCCATCTTCCACTAAACCTAAGGTGTCTATTTTAGGTGTCTCCTAATCTAACCCATTAGAGTCTATTAGGAGAGTTATCCTCAAGTAACTTCACCAAACCTTAAAAAATATGAGATTGTATGAATTGATCTCTACCTCTCCACATCACTACCAAGCACTAATAGAGGCTTTGCAATCCATTGAGGTCTAACCTAAGGACCCCCAACCTCTATCAGCCTTTGTTTACTATGCACCTAGGGATATGATATATTAATGTATATAGGTTGATGGAGATGTTGACATCTGGCACACATCCCCTTAGTTAGTCATATGGGTCCAATATATTAGTAATGGAGTAACTTGTGGAATTAGTGCATTGGGTAATGGTCAGGCTACTTTGGGATTAGGAGGTTACCCATCCATTATTATTTAGAGGTCTATATAAATAAGGTGAATATCATTGTAAATGTATCAAGTAAACATTGAGTCTTCTATTGTAATAGGATATTGGAGGTTTTCCCCTTGAAGACACACACACACACACACACACACACACACACACACACACACACACACACACACACACACACACACACACACACACACACACACACACACACACACATATGTATATATATATATATATACATATACATATATATATATATACATATACATATATATATATATATATATATATATATATTTGGACATCTTGGTCCACTAATAGATATTGTGTTGAATTTATCTACATTTATTTTGCATTATTTTTGAATATTATAAGTGTGG
Organism: Torreya grandis; assembly: GCA_037957365.1. Lineage (NCBI taxonomy): Eukaryota > Viridiplantae > Streptophyta > Pinopsida > Cupressales > Taxaceae > Torreya > Torreya grandis. The sequence continues at coordinate 4,123,048 of JARHVA010000197.1, forward strand.
ATCATAACAAGTGGTATCAGAGCTTCAATTTTGGAAATTTTTATGGAGTAAAACCCTATATTTTTGGAATCATAAATATATTTTGATTGGTTGTGAAATTTTGAACATTTTTTTATTAGAAATGGAGAATATTTTAAAGAAGTCATAATAAAAAAATCAATATTTTTTGATAATTTTTGAGGGAGTTATTTCTATTTTAGGGTTTATACTAATTTCATTATATCTTCCTAAATGTATGGAATTGTTCTTTGAAATTTTTACTTAAGATGTAATAGGATATAAGAAAAATAAAATCAAAATTTAAGAATTTTTTAAATTGTTTTTAGTTATTTATAATGATTTTATTATTTTTTGTATATTCACTCTACGTGTTAAAATTTGTGGAATTTTTTCACAAAACTTATAATAAATTTCCATTATCATAAAAGGTAGATATAGTAAAAATTTGGGACTATTTTGATGAGATTTAAATGATTTGTTGAAATTTTAGGGTTTCATGAACCCTAGTTTTTTATTTGTGGATTATGACATTGTAAGTATTTTTAAGGGAGGATGATATTGATGGTAGAGAATGGTGGATCATTTTTAAGGAGAATAATAATCAAAAAGTTTGTGGAAAACACAATTATCTCTTTCCTTATCTGGTCCTACATATTATTGGTTTGGTCAGTTGAGCATCACACAACAATATTCTTATTCCTGGGAAACAATGGAATAGTTTTTCCTAAACTGATGGGATACAAAAGAAAAAGATGATGAAAAAGAGGAATAAAATAATGAATAATAGAATGAAGATGCTGAAGAGAAAAAATTAGTTGAATAAAATAATGACAAAGTGGAAGAACATACAAGTGAAGCAGAAAAAGAAGAAGAAGAAGAAGATGATGATGATGATGATGATGATGATGATGATGATGGTGATGGTGATGATGATGATGATGATGATGATGATGATGATGATGATGATGATGATGATGATGATGATGATGATGATGATGATGATGATGATGATGAATTATCTTAGAAGCATTTAAATAATTTAGATCTAAAGAAAATTGAGTCATTTTTCAATTTCATGGATGCATTAAAAAGAAGAAGGTTGTTGTGTCCATAAACCCTACCAGTAAGTATAACTTCATCAACATGAATGTGGCAAGCATCTACATGTTCAAGAAAAGAATATATGGGAGGTTCAAGTAGATGGTAATAATATTTCAATGTTTGAAGATTTGAAGCTCATTATGGAAAAATATGTTTTGCATTCAGATTTTAATGCTTTGGATATGGATGATATGGATATGGTTCTTGGATATCCACGGTTAGAGACTTTGGAAATAATCAATATTAATGTTTAGAAAAAGCTCATGAATTTTTGTTATAGGAAAAAAAAGGCCACTTTACAGGATATCATAGTGGGAAAGGCACCAATAATAGTCAAGGAAGATCATTAGGATGATATTGAAATAAGTGATGAAGAGCATGAGGAAGATTTAGATGATATAGATCAAGACACACTATAATAAAAAATTCACACTTCATCTACTCAAGAAATAAAGATAGACAAAGTGGAAGTGATCAAATAAAAGGTAGACAAAGTTGAGGTATATATAAACCCACATCATCATGAGAGGAAACAATCATGGAACTCAGTGAGGGAGTGTCATAACAATAATCATTTTAGTTATACAGGAAATCAAATTTCCAATCACTATGGCTATGTATGGAAGCCAAAGAAGAATTACTATGGTCAAGTATGGAATTAGATAAATGTAATGGTCTATGGAACATGTAATGAATGGTAAAATAACTATGAATATGCATGGAAAAATCCATAATATGGTCATGGATGGAATTAGAGTAGTGCAGCAAAATATGGTACATGGAATCAATAGTGAAATAATTATGCATAGACACCAAAGTAGTATAATTATGATCATGAATAGAATCATAGGAGCACAATGGAATTTGGAAATAAGTTTGGAGAGATATCACCTACCAAGATCACATATGGATGGATAGATGATCGAGATTGGTGACAAGTGTACAATGATTTGAAACACACTCATTATCTGGTTTCTTCTTATATTTTGGGGATGAAGCATGTCAAAGAGGGAGGAAATGTTATGTGCCTAGGGATATGATATATTAATGTATATGGGTTGATGGATATGTTGACATATGGCACACATCCCCTTAGTTATTCATATGGTTCCAATATATTAGTAATGGAGTAACTTGTAGAATTAGAGCATTGGGTAATGGTCAGCCTACTTTGGGATTATGAGGTTACCCATCCATTATTAGTTAGAGGTCTATATAAAGAAGGTGAATATCATTGTAAAGGTATCAAGGTAAACATTGAGTCTTCTATTATAAGATGATATTGGAGGTTGTCCCCTGGAAGAGACATTATGGAGTTATTCCTTCTTAAAGAAGTATTGTTGGTGTTGTCCTACATTAAGGGTATTCTAAATATATTGAATATTTGGACATCTTGATCCACCAATATATATTATGTTTAATTGATCTACATTTATTCTACATTATTTATAAATATTATAAGTGTGGATTATAACATTTTTGTATCCCTTTAAATTTCCAACCTTGTTACCTTCAAGAATTTGGTACCTTCCATCCACCCTAAGGACCCAAATCTACCTCTCTTTATTACTTCTTACATCAACTAAACCTACATCAAATGGGTCATGATTTATGGGAGAGTTATCATTAACATCAACTCCTCTCATGCCTACAACTAATTCAACTTTCCAAACAATTTCATAGCTAAATCTTTGGTCGTCTTTCATTTCTTTAATGATACCATGGCTACTACCTTGGTAATTATCATCCTCCATATTCATTTAGAACCTTTTATACTCTCTAATATTTTTTATATTGTGAAAGGTGAATTTTAATACAGCATATTATTGGAATGACCCTAGATATATTCCATGGGTTGCATCCCCTCTACCCTTCACCATCACATTAAGTTTGATCATGAAGTCTAGGTCATCACTATCCAATCTGACCTAAGTCCTTTCTTGACATGAAACATAACCTATCACCCCAATGATGTCCTCATATCCCCATCTAACACACCCTCAATATATAAAACCCAACCTTCAACTATAAACATGGATATCATAATCCCTACCACCAGTTAGTTATCAACTAGTTCCTCTATCCCTTCAAACCAAATCCCACCACAGACACTTTGGAATCAATGCTCCATCATATTTCACTGGGGAAATATCACCTTTTATCCCTTAACACTTTCCCTACTCTTCACAAGTATGGGACACTTACTAACCAACTAGGATATGACCCCAATGTTAGGATTATTATTCTTGTTAGACCTCCCCACTATCATACCCATTTTATCTATGAAAGACTTGACAAATCCCTATATGCTTCTACCACCTCTCTTCTACCTCGACCATTCACCACTAGTTTCTCTTACCTAAATAAACCAAGCTTCATCAAGACATACCATGATTAGTGTGCTTAGAAAGGCTTCGATCTTGGGTGGTATAAGCATGGCCCACATGAATCGATCACCATCAAAATAAGGAAGACACATGAGAAACATGGACTTAGTTTCATCTCATCTAATAAGAAGAAATATAAACAACCCATATTTATCATTGTTGAATAAGATACCCCTTCTTCAGTGATCTCACCTCCACTCACATGTGAGGATGATGATATTATCCCACCTAACTATTTTTTTGTCAATATGATCAGTCTTATACCCATGACTTATCAAAAGGAAGGGGCAATCCTAACCATCCCTTTGACCCTCCTTGAGATGATAAGAGAGGAATCTCCTACCATTAACACTATTTAGTGTTAGGATGATGATTCTATTATCACTTATCTTGGTGCCTTAGATTATTCAATCCATAAATCCCTTCCTCCTGAGACCTTAACCAAGCTAAAAAAATCCACTATGGATATAAACTTGGGTACTCAAGATAACCCTCACATTATCAAACTTGGCCAATCACTAAATGCTAAGGAACTTTGGGATTCCCCTCTTTCCTCCACAACCATAGCATATCATTAACTTGGTATTATAATGACATGCCTAGAATTGACCTAACCATTGTTACTCATAACATAGTCACTAACCATGATGCCAAACTCACAAGAAATTTTTTTGATGGATGCACCCTTGCATGACCCTTCTTGTCAAAAAAGAGCTTCAGCATCACTTATCTATCAATTTCATTCAACCCATTCATTAACCCCAATTTTTCTCAAATATCATACCTATCACCAAAGCCATGGAGGGACTATGAATTTGTGTGGAATTTCATGACCTCAACCTTGCTTTCCCTAAAGATGACTTTCCTCTTCCCAACATCGACCAACTTGTTGATCTTATAGCTAACCATGAGATGTTATCTCTTATGGATAGATTCTCAAGATATAATTTTATCTTAATTTCTCCTAGAGATCAACATAAAACCTCCTTTACAACATCTTGAGGAATCTTTTGCTATCAGGTCATGGCTTTTGGATTAAAGAATGTTTGTGCAACCTAACAATGTGTCATGACCTATATCTTCCATGACCTTATCCATAATATTGTTGAAAACTATGTGGATGACCTTCTCAGAATATACAAACTCTAAAAAAATCATTTAGTTATTCTTAATATCATATTTGAACACCTCATCCATTATCATGTCCACTTTAACCCCAAAAAAAACATTTTTGGGGTCTTGTCAAGAAAACTTATTAGCTTCATTATCTTCCTCTAAAAAATTGAAGTTGATCCCACCAAAATAAAAGCCATCCTTGACATTCTTCCTTCCACCAGCATTAAGTAATGCCATATATTTCAAGGGAAACTTCAATCCATCCATCATTTTATATCCTAGCTTTTGGACTGATGCCAACCCTTCCACCGCCTCCTAAAGAAAGATGTGTCTTTCAAGTGGAATATAGAATAACAAAAGGCCTTTGATTCACTCAAAAAGTACATTTTGTCTCCACCTATCCTTAGCCTTCCCAAGGATGACCAACCTTTCTACCTATATATCTCCACTACCAACCATTCCCTAGGGGTAATGTTTGCTCATTAAGATGAACAACACAAAGAGCAAGTTGTTTACTACATTAGCCACACACTGGTAAAATATGAGACTCAGTATACCCATACTGATAAAATTTGATTTGCCTTAGTATTTTTGGATACAAAACTTCACCACTACCTTCTTAACCATAAAACCTATGTCATTACCAACACCAACCCACTTAAGTACATGTACTCCAATATGTACCAAAACTAGTGTATGGCTAAGTGGTTTATGATATTAATAAAGTTTGACCTTGAGTTCCTTTAGCAAAAGTCAGTTAAAGTTAAGTCATTACTAACCAACTAGATGAAGCACCTTTAGTAGGCCATCAACTTTCTCATCTTGAGTTCCTTAATGAGTCCATCATGACCCTCTCTCAGGTAAATTTCACTTATCAAGTCACCATGTTCTTTGATGGATCAAAGTGTTAATGTGGTGGGGGAGTAGGGATCATCATTATCCCCTTTGATGGTGAACCTCTTCCTTTGTCCTTTAAGATTGATTTTGAATGTACCAATAATATGGTTGAGTACAAAGCCCTAGTGATAGGCCTTCAAACTACTTTATACCTAGGATTGAAAATAATCAACATCTTTGGTGACTCCCAACATTTTGTCAATCAAATCAATGACTCTTATCAGTGTAAGAATGGTGTCCTAAAATAGCACTAATAACTAGTTGATGAATCCTTAGCATCATTTAAACACTACCACATCTAGTTAACCCTATGATCTACTAATAAGTATTCCAACACCATGGCTTCCCTTTCCTCTTAGATGACATTTTCACCCTTGAATTATAAGCTATCTATCATTATCCACAAAGTTACCTAACCTTCATATGTCAAACTAGATTCTCCCACCATTTTTTATGTCAAGGAGACCCAAATTGACCTTTGGTATCAGAAGACCTTCAACCATCTTAACCTTGGCATAGTTCCTTCTAGCCTCTCTAGGAATGATTAAAGAGTGTTTATCTATAGTACCTCTTACTATACCATTATGGGAAGAATTATTTATAAATGTGGATATTATGGTCTCCTCTTTCACAGCTTATGTAGTCAATAAGCCTTTCATGCAATCAAGGAGATGCATGATGGTATTTATGGAGGCCACTTTAGTGGCCTTGTTGTAGCTAAGCATATCCTTTGCCTAGGATATTATTGGCCTACCCTTAACTAGGAATATTATGATTATGTGAAAAAAAGGTGTTAAGTGTCAACAATATATGAATTTGTATCACACACCTAGCCATAACCTTCAATTTTCCACCAACTTTAAGCCCTTCTCACAATGGGGTCTAGACCTTATTAGTGAAATTAACCCTCATTCCTCATAGTGACACCACTTTATCATCACCACAACCAAGTATTTTACCATGTGGGTAAAGGCTATTCCTTTAGTCTCCACTAAATTAGAAAAGATTATCAACTTTATCAACCATCATATTATCTACTGCTTCAATGTTCCTCATAATATCATCACTAACAATGGTAAATCCTTTAAGAATAAGCAAGTCTAGGGTCTATGTGACAAATTCAACATTAATTTAAGCTTCTCCTTTCCATATCACCCTCAAGTGAATGGATAGGCTGAGGCCTCTAATAAAACTCTTAATAACATGCTAACTAAAATGGTCAATGCATTTGGTTGGGATTGGTATTTTCACATCCCATTCACCTTATGGGCATATCATACTAACATTTGGAATATTATGGGTGCCACCCCTTTTTCTCTTATGTTTAGAGAAGAATCAGTCTTGCCTCTTCCAAATCCCATATCTTTGTATATCTTTACAAGAATTTATTTTTGAGGATGATTATCATCATCATTGTTTATCCCAACATGAGCTATTTGATGAGCATCATGTATAATCCTTTACCCATCCTCATATCTATCAAGAGTTCATCAAGTATGCCTATAAAAAGTACCTAAAAATGTGATAATTTGATATCGAAGATCTTGTCTTAAAGGAAAATCAACATGTCACTAATATGGAAAAAAGCAAGTAGGGAAAAATTGCTTTTAATTATCTTAAACCTTAAATCATAACCCACAAGTATGGGTTAGGAGCTTACCGATTGTATTCTCTTAAATGCCACCCAAAACTTGAGCCCATCAATGCTTCAAATATATGTCTATTATTTTTTTAAGAAGAATCAAGTTCACCTTTTGTCTAACTTAAGCTCATCCCTTGCTATATACCCACATTTCATCTCCCTATTTTAGAGGAAATCAATTAAAAGATAAATCATGTGATTATCTTCTACTAGCATAACCCTATCTTTAACAATGGGTACCATGACTCTACCCATGACATGGTTCTCATGGTACTTTCCACACCTTTTCAATATTAATGCTCATGATCATTGTTACCTAAACCTCTTTTACACGTGATCAACCTTATTATGATTTTAGTTTTGCCTTCATAAAGGTGAGCCACTAAGCTGACCTAAATAAGTCTATGTCAAGAAAAGTCAAATCAATAAAAAGTGAAACATACATATCATTAGCAATCATGGGTCATACCTAACATTGATAGACTGCACCCTTGAAGGATAGCTATTGTAAATTTATTCAAAATTGCCAAAACGTAAGGTGGAATGTTCCCTCAAAGGATAAATATCAAAAAGCATTAAACAAAGAAAATAAACTTAGACCACTCCCTTGAAGGATGGTTGAGTAAAGAATTTTGTCAAAATCATAACAATTTCATAGAAGCTTCTTACATTGATCCGCTTCCCATTTACAACAATCAATAAATGAACCATAATCAAAATAACAACAAAATAAAACTAATATTGAAAGCCATAATTATCTCTCAAATAAAAAAATGTGGAAACTGTAATCAATTTTCACAAGTAGACTTCTCACATCGATTAATATACATAGTTTTGGCATAGCCTTGTTTATCTTGGCTCTTTGGACACATCTAGAAGAGGCATGCTAGTCTTATAACAAGGTTCAAATTTTCACCCTTTTCCCCTTTACACTATATGCAAGGGATTCTTGAGCTTACTTGACATTATGTGGTCAAGACACCTTTTAAGAAAATAAATAATGCTAATGTGAAGCATTCAAAGGGATTATGTTCATTAAGCTAGTAGAACTTTGGCTTTGTTTTATTCCTTGTCAATGAAGAAGCATCATGTCCTCTTCTTATACTATCATGACTAAGTTGATATTTTGATTATAATGATTGTATCTTGATTATATTCTTTGGTATCTTATCTAGTGTTGTTATTTAAATTACCTCATGTGCTTTATCCTAAAAATTAACAAGCATACCCATACCAAGCATGATAATATCACAACATCCATGAGAATTTAAAGAAATCAACCATTTTTCCACCATAAGTACAAATCTAAAATAATGCAATATATACTCATTAAAATTTAGCATGTCATATGCATAACCATAAATCAAAACCATCTCATACCTAGCTAAGCATCCATATCATAAACATAATCCATGATCGCATATTAACATCACATAATAATCATTAAAAATCAAAATTAAATCATAAACCATTAACATGATCATAAAACAATAATCATATGTATAAATGTGTGAGTTAAATAGCATAGAAATGTGTAGAAGTAGATAGATATGATTCTCTCTCAAAAATATACATCTCATAGCATTAGTTCATAAGCTAGAATCAAAATGATATATAATATATCATAATCTAGCTATATCTATGCCCCAAGGGCACCACTACCTCTTGGAGCACCACTAAATCCTAGTGCCTACCCACCTATTATACCTGTCAATCCCCTAGCTATCTTTTTCTATCTAGATACAAATGCTACCCACTACCTTAGTGTTGCTACACTAGCACCACCTATAAAGCTATCCCTATACTCAACCTATCAGGGCTCATCTAGATATTATGTCAGAAGAATAGCCTCATAATACCATAGCTCCTTTATTGTAGCTAGGTATCATGTCATAGGGGTAAAACATGATGGCCTTACCTATGTTATTACTATTCTTCCTCTTCTCTATTTTAAAGAGTCCCTCTCCTTGGTCACCAAGCCTAGAGAGGTCCTAGCTTGATCCCTCTCACTTATCATAGTAGTAAGATAACCTTGTAAGGTAGCAACCTAAAACTATATTGTAATAATGTATCCCTATAACATGTCTACCTACCTTTATAGTGTTGTAAAATATCATTGTGTAGTGGCTGAAGCCATTCCTACCTATCTGTCATGGCCAGATAGATCCATAGCCATTGACCTCACATCTTCATCATCCCCACCAAATTTATAGCTACATATATGGGCTATTACCATGCCATGTACCCATCTATAAACTTGACATCATTTATTGGTGCCATAGCTAACAACTCCTTATACTCTAGAAAAGTAAGCACAAGATGTGGATCTAGTAATAAGATCTATAAATCCTCTCTCTTATACCTAGGGAATGAACTTAGGATACCCTATACAAGGCCAAACTATTGGCATACCCTATTGAATATAATTAGTGCCACCCCCCATCTCACCTACTGAATATCCATCTATAGCTCTAAAGGGAGAGTGTCTACCTCATGTAACTTGGCCATACTAGAAACTAGACATAAGGATTCCATGTGATATCTCCTATCACTAGTGCACCCTTGAACTACTCCATGTCATAAAATCCTCCCCTACACTTGATGCAGTAAAGTCACCCCTCCATCACATAAAGCCAATGAATAACTCTATTTGTGTATATCCTAGCCATGGTAATCCCACTAATACCAACACTTGGATATGCTCATAGGCCCAATAATGCATAACTAGGTTGACACTAATGCCATACCTCTTATGAGCCCTAAAACCCCACAACTTGCTATATATCTATACCAATAGAATAGGTACCCAACCAAATACCATCTACCCTAGAAATAGCTCAACAAAAACCCCTAATATCAAATAAGTAAATCTCCCACTACTCAATTTAAGAAGCCTATAACATGTCACCATAATCATGAGGATGGTCATGAATCTCCTCTCAACTGGAACCCTCTGATATAAAACACTATACCTAAATCTTCAAGCATGCCATCTAACCTAATCACTCTCATCTCCATATAAAAGCTTGATATGATCATCCCTCACCTCTCATTCTATATGATAAATTAGATCACTATGGAGTGGAAGTTGAGTGATCCTATGCACATCCTCAAACAAGATAGTCATCTCACTAGTTGATAATAGAAAATTTTTCATAGTAGAATCCTGTCTCTTGATTTGTTATAACCATATATGTATCTTAAGACACATTTTGATAGTACCTCATTGCTCCTAACCCCACCTCTTTCATGTGGGCCTAGTTGGTTGGGGTCATCCCCTATTAGATCTTGATAAAGATATGTAGGACTCGATCATGCATCTATACTTTATCCCTAGCCTATACCAAAATAAAAACATGGCTTATTCAGCTATGTCATTATCACCTACCCTACCCTTTAAGCACCTAACCTATCTACCTGACCAACCTATTCAGTGAATACTAATTTTCCTCATAACATGCAAGAATATACCTAATAATAATCATCTCATTTGACCTTACCACTTAAACACTTTACATACCTCTCTTTAACCTAGTCAACCATTGATAGTGATGGTGACCACTGATGTTCAAGCATCCTATTTTTTAAAGGTGTCAACCAGTGATAGTCAAACTTGACCATCAATGATCACTATGGGTGTTCTGAGACCATAACACACAAACCCTAGCTACCCTTAAAACCTACCCAAATGATAGCTAAACCACTTAATTAGCTAACCTAACCCCTTTACCCAACCCAAATCACCTACCCACTTGATCAATTCCCAATTTCACCTATCCATTTACTTAAATCCATAAAAACCCTACCTAGGTCATAACATACCAAACTAAGCATTCTAAACTACCCTATCCCCCCAACCCAATTCAATTGCAAAAATCCACCTAAACTATCAAATATAAGGCACCCTCTACCTCATTTTTTGATCACCGAAGTGGAGTCACCCATAGGCCTACCCATTCTCATCTGTGCCTATGTGCTCCCTGGATCTTGAATGGTCCCCTTGATCCACCTCAACTAAATATCAACCTCTACCTCAATAAATACCCTTAACAATCTCCTTCACCACTAAGCACCAAAATCATTATAGCTCTAGGTCAAAAGTAAGCATAAGATAAAGTGAGTAAAAAGTGATTCAATTTCACTATTACCCTATGGAATTTTAGGGCTTCTACCCTAACCATTGATAGTCAAGGTGACTATTGTTAGTCTCCCTTAAGGAGCCTAACTATCAATGGTTAGGTCACCCCACATTTTTGGCTCTTACCTTTCATAAGCCATTTCATAGCAGATTCCACATCAACTCAACCACCCATGGAGACTACCTTTTCCATCCACTTTGACCACTTTTTTACCTCATCATTGGTATATTTTAGGCTAACTAGCATACATTTTATGACACTTTTTACTTGGTCCTTTAACTACAATGACAACCTTTTCATGTTGACCCTTTTTTAACTTATGCCACCTCACACTTACTTGACCTACATGTGTCATTTTAGGAGCACTTCCTACCTCAGATACTTGTAACACTTGACCTATTTATGTTTTCATTGGAATCACTTATTTCCTTAGATTGCCACCAAAATGACAACCTTATCTAGGAGACTAATAGGTGTACTTAGCCACCATGCCTAATTATGATCACATGGTACACTGGTCACTTGTCTTTTAGAATATACCTTTATTATTATCAACCATGGTAACCTCATTTTTGCATGATCTTAGCTATCACACCTTTTATCATACTTTGCACATTATTTTTCACTTTAGTGCCCAGCCTATCATCCACCTTCATATCAACCACCTTCAGCATCAACCATGTCAAACCCACACGCAATTTTACTTTACCTCATCACCTCTTGATTTGATAGGGAACACCTCCTCCCATACTTAGGGCAAATAGACCTTTGACCATCATCCATTTTTATTTTACAACTAGTTTATTATAAGTCACACAATAAAAAGGGGGAAAATGTAGACATCAAAAATATGCAAACCATGATTTTGAGTGTCAAAATAACCCTTGACCACCTTAGGATCCCCTTAAGACTGATCTGACCCTCCAAACCTAAACCAAGCCTAAGTATAGTTAGTTTGAATAAACTAGCTTAACCTAACATATTACCTATTTTGACCCTTCACCCTTGACCATCGACAATCAGGTTGACCACTGATGATTTCCCTAATCATTGATGGTAGGGTTCACATCCTCAACCACCAACATGCAAACTCACCCACCTTAATTTTCTAGAAATAACTCATTTAAATCCTATTACAAGTCATTGGATGTATGAGTTATTATTAGAAGGCCAAATTTATGCCTTATTTCAGCTCTCTTGCCTTGATTATAAGGACAGAGGAGATGGGAGGTGAAATCCATTTACAATCATGATTATTAGTTTGTGCATCTAGAATTATACTTTTATAGGTCAATTATTATCAGCAATCTACCAAACTAGCTACTGCATCAAAGAGTCAACTTGCCACCACATCTCCACCAAGTTCTTAGGTACCATTACTCTATCAGAATCAAGCTAGATTCCACCAACATTCAACTACCTCAACCATCCACCCAATCAACTTATGGTAAGACAAGTACTTGTTTATCAGTACTCATTTAATTTATTTCCATTTTGTAAACAAATTAGGTCTTACCCATCTCTTGAAATCAATCTTTTATATCTCGTTAATCAACCTTTTTACCAACCCATATCCCTATAAAGTAACCATTGATAGTTGTAGCCACCAACGGTATTTCCAACTACTGATGGTCACCTTGACCATTGATGATCACCTTAATCACCAATGGTCAGCCCAACTACCAATGGTCACTATGGTAGTAAAAACCAATAAGTTGTTTTTACCTATTCACCTATAGCCAAACCTAATTTTATATGTTCCTACCTATTCACAAACCCCTATCTAATTTTCTAAATAATACCATAATCATCTATCACTATTATTAATTATCTTAATCACTATTTTGATCATTTATAGTCTATTTATTAAGCAAGCATTCGTGTGTCCAATTTCATCACATTTTGACTATTGATGTAAGTATTTTTTATTCTATTTATAAACTTAATTATTTAAAATTTATAGATTGATAGCCCTTAAGGAAGTTATTGCTTCCAAGATCTAGCTATTATTAGGCAATCTACTAGCTATCTATCTAACAAATAAGTCTACTTTAGTGCTTTCTTATCGGTAGGTCATCCTCCTAAGCCAAAGAGGAGTTCTTCACAATCTTTTAACTCAACACATACACAATCAAACAAGTTTTTCAACCATATATGTACTTAGTTTCTTCTTTTTCCTTTTCCAATAATCAACAAGAAATTCATGAAAACATTAATATTCAAAATAAGGATTTAAAGTGTGCATAGTTAACTAATTTGACTTATTCAATTATTTAAATTTGGAGGGAGATGTGATGAATTATTTTAAGAAGAATTATTAATATATTTAGTTGCATTTAAACATTAAATGAAATTCAAACACAATATAAACCAATTCACATATTAACCATGGTGAATACATAGAGATATTCAATCACACTGATAATATTATATTATTCACTCTATTATAAATCCATACGAGTATTAAAAATATATAAGAAAAGTCTTTCCTATAAACAAGGTGACTTGTATCACCACAAATATTTGAAATCCCAATTAATATACATATACCTATAAATTCTTATAGGTAAATAGAAGCTAACTTATTTACGTACTATTGTTTTAACTCTTAACAATAATACAACTGGTAATATATTCTAACAACTAACTATATATAAAAGTGAATTATTACTCTCATAATTATTCACACTATGATATAAAAATTAATGTGAGGGATAATGATTCCCTAACATTCCCCCCATTAGGCCTTACATGGCGTAGTAGGAATTGTGAGCTTATTACCTAAATATGCAATTTAGAATCAAAACATCAAACTATTGAATGTGGAGCCCTTTGGGGATATCACATGACCATGATGGTACATTTTGGGGGCTTAAAGAGCTCCAAGGATATGGGGAGCACATTTAGAATTTACTCCTCATATGGGTGAATATTATTAAATTTATATTTAATAATTTTCATGTGGACTTCCATATTTATTGGAAGTGGGATTGATTTCTTTATTTTAGGAAATTAATTGAAAAATATTTAATTTCCATAGGTGGAATAAATTATTAAATATTTTATTGAATAATTTTGGAGGATAAATTTACTAAATGTCTTATTTGATAGTTTATATGATGTATGTTTGAAATGGTTATATCTTAGCATTATAAATTATGCCTTTATAGAAGGATGGCATGATTCTTCCTAAGGAGCTTGTCGATACGCATTGAAAGGTGGAATATGGCATGATTTCTCCTTGTTAGGTGGTTTTCCTCATTTGTTGATAAATATAGGTGTAAATGAGGCTTTGGAGATATGACATGATATGATAGGATAAAATAGGATATGATAATAGGTTTTGCACGAGACAAAGAGTGGTATTCTTTTACAGGGTGTGGTATTACAACTTGTGAGGTGGTTTTATGTAGGTACAGGTGTGGTAGAGAATTTTTGGAGAATTGTTGATAGATTTTAGGTTTAGATAAGCAATTTAGATAATTCATTTGTGAATTATAGAGGAGATATTCTATCTCTATGAGAGGTCTTTATGATATTGTTTTATTATAGATTTTATTGATGACTTTCTTAGTGGATGTATCTAACATTGGGTGAACCATGGTATATCTGTGTTATGGATTTATTGATGGTTTTGTTCTCTCCATTTATGATTTAATTTAATCTATTATTAAATGAATTATTTATATATAATTAAATCTGATTTTCACACATTTAACATCTGGTTATATGATTTTATGGTGGATTAAATCTGGTTTATATTCACTTAATTTTTAACAACTAGTGTCAGATCTTTAGTGGTATTTCAAATGAAGCAAAAAATCATAGGAAATGTTATTAGCTTGAGTGGGATCTATGGGAGAATAAATCAAATTTAGAGTCGATAAATTTGATGGTAAGAATTTTGGTTTGTGGAAAATGTAAATGGAAGATTACTTGTATTAGAAGTAACTTCAACTCTCCTTGAAGGGGAAAAGAGGATAACCTATAACTATGAGTGATGCAGATAGACATTGCTTGATATGAAGGAATTTGGAGCCATACAATTATGCCTTGCATATTTTATTGCATTTAACATTGCAAACTAGATAAATACAAAGGATCTAATGGATAAACTTGGAAAGTTGTATGAGAAACCCTCAAATTTAAATAATTTTTTCTTATGAAAAGATTATTTAACATGAAAATGTCTGAGAATGGTTTAATTGATAATCATTTAAATTATTTTAATATGGTTTTAAATATGCTCACTTCTATTGGAATTAAGTTTGATGATGAAGTTAGATCTTTGTTGATTTATGTTCTTTGCCTGATAGTTGGGATAGTTTGGTTATGGATATGAGTAATGCAGTCCCTACCAAGGGAAGCTTGAATTTTGAGGATGTTGTCTATGTCATTATTAGTGAGGAAATGTGAAGGAAAATCACTAGTGAATCATATTTATGTAATTCTTTATCTATTGATACTATAGGGAAGAAAAATGGCAAGAGCAAAAAAAAACCATGGAAAGTTAAAAAGTAGATCTAAATTGAGATCTAAAGCCAAGATGATATGTTGGCAGTATGGGAAGAGTGGACACTCAAATAAGTATTATTGGCCACTTTGGTATAATAAGGAAAATAAGGAGGAAACAAATGAGGTAAATGTGACACTAAGTAAAGCAAGTTAGGATTCCTTAATTCTTTCTATGGATAATTTTTTTGAGTCTTAGGTATTAGATTCAGGGGCTTCTTTTCATGCCACCCCACATAGGCATTATTTTTATCATTATTTTCAAGAGAATCTATGACATGTATATCTTGGTGATGATGAACCATGTGAGATAGTAGGAAAAGGTTCTATGTGGGTGAAAATATAGAATGGGAACATGTGGCTATTTAAAGATGTTAGACTTGTGCCTATATTGAGATAGAATCTAGTTTCAATGGGGCAAATAGGTATTGAAGGATGTTCAATTATGTTTACTATATATTTTTAAAAAGTTACCAAATGATCTCTTGTGATTTTGAGGGGTAAAAATGTTGGTACTTTATATTTGACTAGTAGTGTTGATTATTTTGATTTAGTTTCTACAAATGGAGATGCAACTATGTGTCATTACAAGATTGATCATATGAGCCATAAGGGCATGGATATCTTAAAAGATAAGTCACCAAGATTAAAAGATCTAGATCTAGACTTATGTGAGAATTGTGTGTATGGGAAACAAAAGTAGGTTAAGTTCCTAAAATTTGGACCCACAAAGAAAGAGCACAAGTTAGAGTTGGTACATTTAGATGTATAGGGACCATCTCAAGTATCTTATCTTAATGGTTCTAATTATTATGTCACTTTTATTGATGATGCAACTAGAGAAATTTGGGTTTATTTCATTAAAAGGAAATTTGATGTATTTGACACTTTTAATAAGTGGAAAGCCTTGGTTGAGAATGAAACAAGTCTCAAGTTGAAATGTCTCAAATTAAATAATGGAGGTGAGTATTATAGTAATGCTTTCTTTATTATTTTTCTAATAATAAAATCCATATGAAAAGTATGGTTCCAAGAACTCCATAGCATAATAGTGTATCTAAAAGGATGAATAAAACAATAATGTAACATGTTAAAAGCATGAGGTTACATGCAGGGTTGCCTTTATAGTTTTGGGTATAAGCAGTCAACAAAGTAGTATGTCTAATTAATAGAGGACATTTTATGCCTTTGGATGGAGGCATTCCTAAATAAGCTTGGTCTGGTAAGAATTTTGATTATTGTTTTCTTAGAGTCTTTGGATGTGAGTATTTTTCCCTCATAAAGAAAGAGAATAGGACCAAGTTAGAGGCAAAATCAGAGAAATGCACATTTTTTAGATATGGTGAGGATGCCTTTGGTTTCCATTTAAGGAGCATTAAAGATAAGAAAATATTTCAATCTAGATATGTAGTCTTTAATGAAAAATTAATATATAAGGATGAGTTGCAAGAATACGAATATAAAGAGTACATAGTATTGGATGACATTACAGATGGCAAAGTATCTAATGAATCAGTTCAAGAATATTCTACAAAAGGACCCCAAACTCCTATGGTAAGAAGATATTCTAGGGTAAGAAAAGCACCTAAACATTTTCTCTTTGAATTATTTGTTACTCACTAAAAATTGATAACCATAGTGTTATGAAGAAGCAATACAAGTAGATGCCAGGATGAAATGGGAATAAGCCATGGATGAGGAGTATAGATCACTCATGGAGAACCAAACATGGGATTTAGTGAGGTTACCCAAGGGAAAGAGTGCATTTCCAAACAAGTGGATCTTTAGACTAAAAGAAGATGATCAAGGGAGAACAAGGTATAAGGCTAAGATGGTGGTCAAGGGGTTTGCACAAAAATTAGTATTAATTTTGATGAGATTTTCTCTCCTATTATAAAAATGACTTATATTAAGATTGTTATTGGTTTGGTTATAGTTGAGTATTTGCACTTAGAATAGTTAAATGTGAAAACTACTTTTATTCAGGGTGATTTGGATGAAGAGTTTTATATGAAGTAGCCACGTGGATATGAGGTCAAAGGGAAGGATAACTTTGTGTGTAGACTAAAGAAGATCTTATATGGCCTAAAATAAGTTTCATGACAATGGTATAAGAAATTTTGATTATTTTATGTTGGAAGAAGGATATCAAAGGAGTAATTCTAACCATTGCATGTACATCAAACATTTTGATGGTGGTTATTTTATTATATTATGCTTATATGTGGATGACGTGTTAGTTGTAGGAAAGAACATACAACATATTCATATGCTCAAGAAATAGCTTAGTGACTCATTTTATATGAATGATTTGGGTGTTGTAAGGAAAATATTTTATATGAGGATTACTTGTGATAGGAAGGAGAGGAAGTTGGTTTTATCCCAATTAGAGTATGTGAATAAAGTCTTGGAAAGGTTTAGCATGTTGAATGCTAAATCTGTTAGTAATCTTTTGGTAGGAAACTTTAGATTCTCAAAGGAATAGTGTCCCAAGATAGAGGTTGAAAATAAAAGATGTCAAAGGTACCTTACTCATCGGTAGTTGGTATCTTAATGTATGCCATGGTTTGTATTAGGCTAGATATTATCGATGTAGTGGGAGTTGTGAGTAGGTATCTGAGTGATCCTAGTTATGAGCATTGGCAAGTAGTGAAATGGATTATTTGGTATTTGAGAAGAACCATTGATGTTGCATTATGTTATGGTGGATCATATACCACTTTGTGTGGTTATGTGGACTCATATATGGTAGGGGATATTGATAAAAGGAGAAGTATGATAGATTATATATTTATTGTTGGAGATACAATGGTTAGTTGGATTTATAGGATACAAAAGGTTTTGGCTTTGTCAACCACAAAGGAAGAATATGTTGTTACCATAGAGGCTATCAAGGATATGATTTGGTTACATGAGTTGTTTTAAGAGTTGGGGCATGAGTAATAATTTGGGAGACTACATAGTGATATTCAAAGTGATATTCATTTGTAAAAGTACTCTACTTTCCAATCAAGGATGAAACACATTCAGCTACATTATCACTTCAATAGGATAGCTTTGAAGGAAAAATTGGTAAAGCTGGAGAAGATTCATACTAGCCATAATCCTATGGATATGATGACCAACATGGTCACACTGGACAAGTTGAGACTATGTTCATATTAGGTTGGTCTTAGTGATCATCGAGTAGTGATAGATTATGTTCAAGAGAAAAGGTCTCCAAGTGGGATATTGCTGAGTGTGGAGCCCTATGGGGCTATCACATGACCATGATGGTACATTTTGGGGGCTTGGAGAGCTCCAAGGATTTGGGGAGCACATTTAGCATTTACTCCTCATATGGGTTAATATTATTAAATGCATATTTAATAATTTTCATGTGGACTTCCATATTTATTGGAAGTGGGATTGATTTCCTTATTTTAGGGAATTGATTGAAAAATATTTAATTTCTATAGGTGGAGGAAATTATTAAATGTTTTATTTATTAATTTTGAAGGATAAATTTATTAAATGTCTTATTTAATCATTTCTATGATGTATTATGAAAATGGTTATCTCTTATCATTGGAAATTGTGCCTTTAGAGGAGGATGGTATGATTCCTCCTAAGGAGCTTGAGGATAAGCATTTAAAGGTGGAATATGGCATGATTTCTCCTTTTTAGGTGGTTTTTCTAATTTGTTGATAAATATAGGTGGAGATGAGGCTTTAGAGATATGACAGGATAAGACATGATATGATAATAGGTTTTACATGAGACAAAGAGTGGTATTATTTTACAAGGTGTAGTATTACATCTTGTGAGGTGGTTTTATGCAAGTATAGGTGTGGTAGAGTATTTTTGGATAATTGTTGATAGATTTTAGATTTGGATCGATAATTAAGAGAATTCATTTGTGATTTTTGGAGGAGATATTCTATCTCTGTGAGAGGTCTTTGTAATCTTATTTTATGATAGATTTTATTAAGGACTTCTTGGTTGATTAGCCCACATTGGGTGAACCATGGTATATCTATGTTATGGTTTTATTATTAGTTTTGTTCTCTCCATTTATGCTTTCATTTAAACTATGATAGAAGGAATTGTTTACACATAATTAAATATGATTTTCACACATTTAAAATATGGTTATGTGATTTTATGGTGGATTAAATATAGTTTATATTCACTTAATTCTACCTATTTAATATCTAAAGCCATTAGAATCAAATTCAAATGAATGAATATATAATGTAAACCAGCATTCTAATCCTAAAGCTAGTTATTCCAAACCAAGATTAAATAGATCAAAAACAAGAGGATTGGATTGAGATTAACTTAGACTCAGATATTATGTTGATATGATTAATATATTGATAATGGATTCAAGGATTATATTCACATGAAGACTTTATATATTTAATGTTTGGTTCCAATGGAGGATTGGTATTGTTTATATACAATATGGAGGGAAGGATCAATGGTTAGAATTCAAAGTTGGCTTATGGATATCAATGGTTGAGGATTATCCAAGGAATTTAAAATTATTTGAAATATTCTAGAGGAGAGAAGGTTATATAAGTAGAAACCTATAAAATCTCTTTGGGAGGGTTAAGAATGATTAAAGATAATTTATACAGGTGATTAGGGGGTTATATATAATCTAGGGGTAGGTTTCTAGGAAAGCCTAGGAATAGGTAGTAGGTGGGATTTGGGAATTTAAAATTCCTAAATAATGAATAAGATAGATTAGGATAGGATTACAATATTATTATAGAAATTAATGAAGAAGTGAGATGGGATTAAGGTTAGTAAATGAAAAGGAATGAAGGGGATGTTAGATAAATTATTATAAAGGGGTGATATTAGGATGGAATTAAATAATTGGAATATTAATGTCAATTAATAGTACTGTTAGTGATGATAAATGAAGTTAATGAATTTAGATGCATACATTTTCCCCCTCTTTGAAAGGGTATTATGAGTGGAGTGAAGTACAATATTAATGGTCTTTCAAATAAAAACCATTTCATGGATGAATGTTAGCAGATATGATGCCACCTTAAGGGGACATAGGGGAAGAATGAGATGAGTGGCCACTGAAAAGAAGAAATGAGGGGTGGTATGCGATGAATAGATAATGGGATGAGATGATATATGTGGATATAAATGATGAAGAAGATAAATTTAACTTGATAAATGAGCAACAAATACATATGCATAGGGAGTATATATGATGAATATGTTATGGTTATTGATATATCTCAAGGGAGAATCCACCATAACATGATGATGATAGGATAAATGGCCACAAGATTTTGATGTAACCCAAGTAAGGACTCATGAAAAGGAGTGTTGGTGGCCAAGATAAGACAAAGATTTGATAATATTGAGGATCATAACTCAACGATGCAGTTGAATGATATGATAAAAGAGATGAAAAATAAGAATGATATGATTGAGTGGCAAAAATATGAAAGGGAAGTATTAGATTATATTTCATCAAATCAATGAGACATAATATGATTCCCCTAGTAAGGACACATGCAAGTGAGCGATAGATGATAAATTAACCATTTAGTGATAATGGATGATTGATGGGAGAATAGATGGATGATGTGATTTTTCAATCCCAATAGATAGGTGTGAGCGATTGATGAAGTGATTAAGTAGATGGTTCAAGGATGATGATTGATCAATATATTTATTGATGAGTGATTGATATTATATATCAATAATTTGATTGATACAAGACTATAGAATGATTAAGGATAGGAGAGATGTGATTATGGATGATGGGGGAAGAGGAGAGTGTGGTCAAGCTATCCTTGGGCACTGAAAAGTGGTCGAGTGTTGCCTACATAGTCTAAAATGACCTCAATTTGATGTAGTTTTGACTAGAAAAAGATGATGGTGATTAATGATTAGAGGATGATGTTAATGATTAGAGGATATTATGTAGATGATGATATGAGGATAAAATATTAGATAGATTAAGAGGATTATATTATCAATAATAATAAATATGATTAGATGATTAGATAAATGATGAGGGTGTAGATGATCAATCCATCATAACTTTCATAAGGCTCATCATAGTCTAAGAAATCCAATAAATATATCACTTGGTTGGATGCCCCATGATATAAGTATGACTAAGAGGGCATGGTGCCAAAGTATGAAAAAAGGGGAAATAATAAACTTTTCATAATCAAGGGTACTTAAAATCATTGATGTAGATTTTGTGACCTCATAACATCCTCATTCATTTCCCAAGAGACAATATGCAACACAAACTCAAAATACAAAGATAATAAAATATTTACATGATAAAAGACACACAAACAAGCCAAATAAAATAGACACGTAATACACAAAAGTATTTACATGAAATATCACAATGTCTTATTTAGTGATGGGATGAGTGATTAGGTGATGGGTTAGACTAAGTTGGTTATGATGATGATGATATGATTTTAGACTTAGGATAACTTGGATTGGGAATAGTCTATCGATGATGATTAAGATTAGGAATTAGGTAAAGATATGGATGTGGATATGGATTTTGAAATAGATGAGGGATTTGGATGAGGATTTAGACATGTGGACTTGGATTAGGATCAGGCTAAGGATTTAGATATTTAGGTGAGAGACATAATATTGATTGGGAAAAAGTGAGACTAGGCCAATTCTAGTTTGATATAGACCAATTTTACCCCTAGTTTAGAATAAGAGGATGGATGATATGACTATGAAAGATGTAAGGCATGGATATGGATGTGACTAGGGGAAAGATATAAGATAAGACACCATGGATTATTTTATACTTTTTAAAATTTTACAATTTTTAGGGTGTTTGGACTATTTCAATTTTTAGGGATTTTCGGAATGTGTATACACTAAACAAATGGGGTTAATAGTAAAAGGAATACCAAGCCTAGAAACAATGATAAATATGAATGGAATAATTAATTTTATGACCAAAGGATGAGGGTGATTTTGAAAATGGGATGAGGACCAAGGAAGAATGGACTAGGGATCATTGATGACCACATAATAAAAGAACTAGATGTGTAGTTACTTGAGTGTCCATTATAGGATATGCCAATATGATTACAAAGCATATATCAAGGCACCTTCCAATCTCTTATGAAGGT
This sequence comes from Torreya grandis, assembly GCA_037957365.1. Taxonomy (NCBI): domain Eukaryota; kingdom Viridiplantae; phylum Streptophyta; class Pinopsida; order Cupressales; family Taxaceae; genus Torreya; species Torreya grandis. The sequence continues at coordinate 4,145,981 of JARHVA010000197.1, forward strand.
TAATATTTGAAGGAATTAATGACATAATGGATAGAGGAATAAGATATTGTAAGGGTAGATATAATGGGAATAGGAATAAGATAAACATGGATGAATTGGAAGGGATTAACAAGGGACATGGTGGAATTTTTCCCCAAGTATTGAGGTATAATGTGGACAATAGATTATGTTACCATGACATCAAGGACCAATTTTCATCATGGTACTTTCCCAAGGTACTAGGAGACTGGTTTTCACCATTAGATGAATTATTTTTATTTTATTTCATTTTTTTGACTTTTTAGGTGGTATCTCAATTTATTGGATGTGGGTATGAGATGCAAGAATGCTGGCACTAGATGGATTTTTATCCAACACCTATTATATATATGCATGATGTTAGTCTAATCTTGTCACTATTGGATGTATTGATATATGTGTGACCCTTAATGATTCTTGATTGTGACCCCTCTAGATATATACACCAGGGATCTTCATCACCCCTATGATAGATAATGCTTCCCAAGAAGGTGATGGGAGGTATGTATTAGACTAGATCTTGATGTAGATGGGGAATAAATGGATTGAAATAGATGGTAGGACTACATGGGATTGTGGGAACATGATAGGAATATGTGGTGGGTGATGTAGGATTAGGACTACTAATCAAACACATCATTTAAGATGTTAGGAATTTTGTATTTGATTTATTCAATATGAAAAAATACTATAGGATATCCAAGACACTTTGAATTTGTGGTTCTTTGATCCAATGATTTGAAGGATTATCAGTCGTATTTATATTGCTTTCAACATGATTTTGATTTTCCAGCTGGATTTAACTTTGACTACTCTTTGGTGCCTAATTTTGGGATTCACTAGGGGAGATTGATATTTTAATTAATATATGAAATTTATTCTGACTTTGATAGTCCCCTAGTTCCTGATTTTGGGCTTCACTAGGGGAAGACACTTTTTGATTAGGTTGATGATTTGAATTTTATTGATTTTGACTTATGGGATTAAAGATGATTTGATCATGTTTTATGACTTTTTGAAAATAGTCTTGGACTTTAACATTTGTGGCACACCTTATGTCTCTCAAGGAAGAGTCCAATGATGCATGTTCTTATTCATCCCTATGGAGGGAGATGATTAAGTGATCATTGATAGGAAGAAAGGGGTCTATGATGGATTAAGGTGGGAGATATGTTGTGATGAGGTCAATGAAGGGTGACAGGGTAACATGGTACTCACAAGGGTTCCTAGGAGACCCAATTTCAACATTTAATAAGATATTCTTAAGATAAAAAAAAGGATCACTAGGACTAGTTGTAGTAGACACATCCAAATTAAGATCAAATTCACTCTAATAATCTTTGAAAGATAAAGATTTCAAGAACTTAGTTATGACTTCATCACTTGGATTGGGACCAAAATATATGCCTAATGACTGATTAACATCTAAATTAGAGGTTTCTTAAAAAGGGTAAACAATATCATCATCTACTACAATATCTATGATGGATGATGTTTATGATGAGGAATTTGATTTGGATATTGGTGTTGAACATGAACATGATGTATATAACACTTGTATTGATTTTGATGTTGGATCTATCATGATATTACTAAAATAAGAGTTATTATCTATAAGTGACCTCTCAACAAGGGGTATTTGATATGATTGGTGAGAAGAAGATGATGGAGGAACAATGGACTCTATAAAGATAGGCCCATGTAAGGACTCATGAGAGATGGGAGGACTAGTCATATGGAGAATATACTCATCATCAATGGATGATTTTTCAAAGATGGGGGGACCATGGAATATTGATGTAGGGTCATAACCTTGGCTTAGAGAGGGAAAGGCTTGATCTTGATTGAGAATGGAATCTTGGCATTCCTCTTCTTATTTACCCAAGGATATAGACTCACCTAGTTCATCCTTAATTTCTATATCACCAGGGGTGATGAGGTCTTGGAAATAGTTTTGGAAATTATGACATTGATTAATAGTATGCCCATAGGTTTAGTGATATATAGTGTGATTTGATTTATACAATAAGGTATTTGTATTATTAGGATAAAGATGTCATATGGGTGGATAAACCATCATGTTAGTAGTGAAAATCTAGTGGAAGAAGGATTCTAATGGTATAAGAAGATTATAAGTCTCTCTTCATTTTGTGACTTAAATTTAGAAGTATTAGACTTTAAATAAGATGGTTATTGATGTGATTGGGTGGGTGGACTAGTATTATATGAGATCATCCAGATAGGGTTCCCTTTGATTGTGTAAAAAGGGGTAGATGATTAATTATGACAAATGGATGAATGGGTTTGGATTGGAGGTAATAATGGGTGGACGGGGTCAAATTATATATGACATGGAGTGATCATATCAAGGAGGTGAGAAAGGAGCATATACTTATTGGCCATGAGGCACTTTTCATTCCAGGTATTGACTAAATTTTTTTAGATGCCATGGATCAAGATGGGAGAAAGTATGAAGGATTTAATTTGCAGACCCCAATCAATAGGTGTGAGGGATTAAATGGAAAAAATAAGGGGTGAATATGATATGTGTGAAACAAATTTGGATAAAGGCTTTATTTAGTACAATCTCAAGTTTGACTTGATGTGTGATGTGATGTGATGTTCAATTAAGTAGACCAAATTAAGGCATGAGCTAGATATTTGAAGATTGGGATTGGATTTGACTAAGTGAACTACTACAAGATCTAATATCAAATGAGGGGATAGACCAACCCAAATAATTGATTTTTATTGGATTGATTAGTTTAAGACTACCTCATGACTAATATGATTGACTTAGATAGGATGAAAGGATGGATTGATAGGATTGTGATTATGATTCAAACTTTATTAGACACACGCAAGAAAATTGAGGACCTTGATATGATATGAGTTGTTTACCAATGTGGATGAGGACTAATGTATGACTATATGCATAATAGGGTAACTAGTATAGACAAGGGGATGAATTGGGTTTGACTATGATTAGCACTAGGTTTATAATGTGACTAGGCAAGATAAGATTAAGATAAATGATTGGTTTAGGCTAATATAGAGATGACAATATATTATTAGGATATTTAGGTGATGATACTAGGAGGTGATTTAGATGATGTTTGAGATGATTAAGATTATGTTATAAATATGGTGGATAAGACAAGGTCATGATTGGTTAGGGGATTAAGTTAGGGTGAGGTGTGATGGATGAGGTGGACTTATAATAAGATGTGATGGAGAGATGACAAGGCTTGGTTATGTAAGTGATGGGCTATGACTAATGATTGGTGAGACTAGAATAGGTTATGACTAATATTTATAATGATGTACAATAGAATAAATATGTACAAGAGGATGATATGATGATAAGACAAGGATATATAAGATAATGACATGTGTATAAGACATAGATAGGTGTATATAGGTTTGGATAAAAGGCTAACTTAGATCACAAATATTATGAGTCTAACACTCACCAAATCAAGTGAACCATAATCCTATAATTATTAAACTTAAGGGTGTGTAACCTGATGACTACATCATCTAACAGCTTCACATGTGAGGTTGTAGGATGGTGACCTATTATAAAATCATCTAAACCCTCTCGACCTTATTTTCACTTAATAAATTCTTAGGATTTGATCTTAACTCTAGAAGTAAGTCACCTATTATGGATGCAAGGTCATAAGCTAGGATGAATAAGCTCTCTAGGGACATCCTTGATATATGCTAGGTACGATGGTGCCCAAGTCCATGTAGGGTACTATCTCATACCTGATTTAGATAATTAACTCTTCCCCTTCATAGATGACCTATATGGGGTCAACCACTTAACCTAATAATATATGTCCTTGATATTTATAATCCATCAGAACATGGAGTGTGGATTAGTGCGTGGTGGTTAAATTCATGGTCACTATCCCCTTAGAAATATGGCTAGTGCATGGGTATCAATTACATGTCATGTTTCCTCTAGAAAATAAATAAGAAAGGGTTTATTAGTGGTTTGTGATCCTCAAAAAAAATTTGCAAGGATGCAAAGAGGAAATCATACACCATCATAGCCCTCAGATGACAAACAATTACACCAACATTAGTTAGCCCATTATTTGGATGTGAGATATATACAATATCAATAATATACAAGATAGAATAATTATAATGATTAAAAATATATACAAGATGTAAGAAAAAATGATTAAAATGATTCAAAAAATGATTTTAAAAATTCCAAAAGGGGTCTTTGATAGACATCCTACAAGAAAATGATTATTAGGTTGATTTTGACACTTTTAAAGAGGCAACCTACAAGTCAAATGATTAGTAGTTTTGATTAAAAATATTAAGGGATAACATATAAGATGAAATGTTAGAATAAAATATGACATAAAAAAGAAGATGTTATCAAGTCAAAATTCATCCCTCAAAGAAATAAAATGTTAGTCTATAAGCCTTACAAAAACACCCTAAAAAAAAATCATGATTTGGCTCTATAATTTATTTGGGTGAGAAAGACACAACATGGGTGTCTGGGGGAGGTAGCCACAAGTGGGATAAAGGGGCATCCCCTAACACCAAAGGCAATTTGGGCCTTGTGAGAGGCCCATAATGACTCAAAAATCACTAAAAATAACTCTTAATATGTACTTAAAAGGACAAAATCAAAAGCAAAAATTAAACTTCAAACTGTAATATCGTAACTACCAATGTGATATCATAATTCATAAGTTATGATTTTAACATAGGTATTTAATTGTGATGGCCAGTCTTTAAAACTATAAATATTAGAATAATATCATGATTACTAGGGCAATATCATGATTACTAGACTAGAGATATTATGATAAAGTATAAAAACTTTAAATTTTGGATTGTTGACCAAGATAGATGTTTAGCTAATTATGAAAAATTAATATATATGACTTAAAAATGCCTATCTAGAGATGATTATGGTATATTAAAAAAACTTATAGTAATGTAAAAAAATTCTTTATCAAGATAAGATTTTTATCAAAATGGATAAAATTATGAACAATTACAAAATAAAATAGGTATTTTCACTAAGATTTTATCGTAAATATGCCTTGTGGATTTAACAATAGTAAAAAAACAAATATAATCAATTCCAAAATTACTAAATCATAATATTACTAATGTGGATGCAACATCACTATTATCAGAGTAATATCATGACTATATGATTAACGATTTTATAAAGGATAGTAGAATGGTTTAAGACTATGATGTTGAGCCTATAAATCACCTCATTTTTATGTTACCTATTGATATTATTAATAAGCACATAATATATTTGTATAGATAAAAACTTCTTACAAAATGTTGTTAGCAAAGATATATGCTTGAAGATCTACAACCACTTGGATAAGATGTGTTGTTTCCAAAATCAGCTCATCTCATTTTTGAAACAACCCTCTATGAAACTTGTTCGTTTCACCCTTTGTCTCTCTAAGTCCATTTTTTGAGATGAGTTTTTCTCATTCTCATATTTTCTCAACTGACACCATTTGAAGTTCATAACATATTTTCGCTACTTTTTCCCCAAAACATGAAAGTTGTTACGGTCTCGATGCAACTAGGAGACCAAATTTGTCTTTTTCCAGAGTTAGTGTTATTCTTCATTTTTGGTGCACTGGCAGAAAAATTTGCCGCCAATGCATTTTTTTTGTTCTCATGCAGGAGCAATAAATTTTGCCACCCCTACATTTTCTCCCTCTCATGCAGGAGCGGTGAGTTTCACCGCCCCTGCATGACCTTTCAACTTTCAGTGTAAGGGCAGCAAATTTTGCCGCCCCTACACTGCCTCAATTTTTATGTGCAGCATTAATGGCCACATGCATCAAGTGGTTGGGGTCAATTTCTCCCAAATTTAATCTAATTTTCACCCTATTTTTATTCATTCCTTCCACTCCTCCTCTTGTCTTCTACCTCTGGATGATCTAGCAAGCGAGAAAAGTGTGTTTCGACATATTTGAGCTTACCGTGCGCATTATTTTCTAGGTAAGTCTTGTTTTTGCACTTCATTTTTTTTGTTCTTCTCTTGATTTTTTTATTTTCTTTATCGGTTGTTATTTTTGTTGGGGTTTGTGTTTTTTTTGTTTATTTCTTCCCCCCCTTTTTCCTTCCTCTTCCTACCGAGCTCTTTCCCTCCTCCTTGCACGTTGGCCATTCTTCCTTCCTCATACTCAGGAAGCGAAATTCACTGCCCTCCCTTCCTTCCCTAAATTCTTACCCATAAAGGGTGGAAAATTTACCACCCTAATCGTGCACTTCCCCACCTACATCGGTGGTGAATTTTTCCACTGATACAGGTTTGCACTACTCAGCTGCATGGGCAAAAAAATTTGCCACCGATGTAGGTATCAAGTGCAAAGGCAACAAGTTTTGCCAGCCTTACACTTTCTTACATGACATGCACGAGCAGAAAATTTTGTTGCACATGCCCTTTTATTCTTTCCCTTGAATACACAGGTAGTGAATTTTGCCGCTCATACATTTTTTCCTTTTTACATGCTTGGGTGGCAAATTTTGCCACCCGTACATGCAAACCACCCCACATGCTAGGGTAGTGAATTTTTCCACCCTTACATTTTTTCCTCTAATTTCTCTAACTCTAGATATATTTTCATCCTTTCCATTTTTTTCTCCTCCCCATTTTCCTCTCATATTCTAACCTATTTTCTGACCCAACTCTATCAAGTTCTCTTCATTGGTCATGATCACCCAATGTGCAAATTCCTTAATTTGCCCATTTTTCCCTAATTTCACGATCATGATTATCATTGTAGTCCCCCCTAAATATTCTCATTCATCGACACCCACTCAATCAAGACTAGTTCTAATGATTGAAGCTTCTCTGAAGAAGTCAAAGGCCATGAAGTACCATTACCAAGGTATTTTTCCAATCACCTCGATCACTTCCAATGTCAACAATATTAGAGACACAAAAATTGGCCACATGGATATGGATGAGTTCATAACTAGAACCAAGGCAATGAACTTGAGCTCAAAAATGAAAAGGATAATCGAAAGCAACATTCATCTAGTTTCCTCTTTCCCAATAGCAGCACATCACATAGAGTTCATCCTCTAGTGTGCCCAGTTATACAACAAAGAGACCAGGTTAGTGTCAAATGCTAGCGGCAACACGATAATTTATCTGGACCCTAAATTTATTGATAAAGTCTTCATGTGCCTTCCTACTACTGAAGTGCTGAGAATTGACTTCATTGAGGCATAAAAAGAGTATGACAAGGATCCCGAGAGGCTGAAGAAAGTGATGAATCACAGGTGGCTCAAGACTTTTAGGACCAATTTATCTAGATGGCTACAAAATTTCTAAAGGAGTGATTTCATAAAAGAAGTTGGTGACTTGATTACTCTTCTAAAAATAGTGTGAGGTATACCATCTTATTCACAATTCCATAAATGGATGTATCCCTTCATCAAGATAATCCTCCAAGGGAAGCAAGTCATCTTCTGGGGTGAGTAGATCAACAATGCTCTTCATGAGTAGTTGACCAAGGTATCTACTACTTTGAAGTTCTATATGACTTCATACTTGGTGTACATCACGGCTTCCATGCGAACCTTTCCAGGTTTGACAATTGAAGGAGATAGGAAAACCACCCTAGTCTATTCATATTATCTTCAGTTAACACTGCAAAGATCAATCCATCATTTTAGGAGGGTAAATGACACCTTCTTTATGGTATTTTTATTCCTTTTCAACCCTCAACTCAAATATAAAAGAGTATCTGATGAGGCTTGGATGGTCGTCAATGACATTAGCTACATGTTTCTACAATTTCCCTCCTTTTGCTATTTACGAGTTGGATTTTTCCAAGGCTATCCCTATATGTGTCCCAAATTTTTTTCTAATAAGTTAGTATTAATGGAGCTATGTAGACAAATGGTTATCATACACACTAGGCAAATAGAAATGAAAAAGGCAAGCTTCAGGTTCTCAATTGAAATTGGTAGATACTCAGTTTTGACTACAGCCAAAGCAAAGGTAATGGAGATGGAAATGAAACTGGTTACCATGAAATAGTTTAATAAAAGGGACAATTTTGACTACAGAGGTGTCCAAAATATGATCAAAATAAAGAATCAATTTCATGAGCCTATGATTGAAGACATCTGGGTAGACTTGAGAATAGCTAAAAAAATCAAGAGGATGGACTACAGTAAGCTAACTCTAGAGCAGATTGAATATCTAAGGCTTTGAAATATTCCCTTTAATTTGGTCAATGATAAAAACATAATCAACAACAAATACCTAGCTGAGAAGGTTGATGACTCTCCTCTTCCTCCCATTCAGTGGTCCCAAAAAGAATTGACTTCTTTGAGAAAGAGATTTGAACCAATATTGGCTAACACCAATGATTGGTTAGTAGCCAAAGGGATCACGTTGAAGGAATTCATTACAGGATCAAAGGCTGAATTCCAAGTGAAAATAAGGAAGAAGGCAAAGAATAGGACCAAGAATAAAGGTGATGTTTCTTCTCCATCTAGGCCTCACAAGCCTAGAATCATCTTTGTTTCCAAGAAATCAAAGGTTATTGAGGAACCAGAATCAATGGCTAAGAGGGTTAGAGAACAAAGCACCCAGGAATATGTAGCTTAAGAGATGGAGACAGATGATAGGCCTTCAAAGTAGTAAAAATTTGAGCCTCTATCTTCCCAAGAAGGGTAAAATCCACTTACATGAGTTTCTCCTTCACCACCTCAATCTCCTATGGCATCTCCTTCACCTCTTTCTCCCATCAATGTTCCTTTTTCTGGAGCTACCTCTCCTTCCAGATTCATGTTTGGCAACCCTCAAGGTGATTTTGGAGATGTCCTTCACTCCTCAGGTTCCATCCCTAGTCTCTCTTCTCCTTCTTTCAACATAGGAGAAATCTCTACCATTGACTAGTCAGCATCCGATACAATTTCACTAATTACTCCCACTGCACCTGTTGTCCCCACTAGCAGTGTAGATGTTACCCCAGTGACACCAGCTATAGGAACTATTACCATAGTAAGTACTTCTTCTCTCCCCCCTTGGTTTTCAACTTTCATGCCCAAAAGGAAGAAGCTATCCATCTCTGCAGATGACTTTGATTTTGGCAAGATAGTGCTAGTGAAATCTAAGGCCCTTAAGAGACCAAGGATCCTTTCAAAATTGGTTAAAGAAAAGGGGCACAAATTTTTTGAGATATCTAAACCTCTATAAGATGCAACCCTTAAGGGTTTTGACATGAGTAGCTATTCCATTTCTCATTTTGAGTTAGGTAAAGTTACTCACGAGGGTGCGAAGAGCAATTTATAGTCTGTAATAGACATCATGGTCCAAAAATTTGATAGGGAAAAGGAGACAAAATATTACTATAAGGCAAAGATAGAGTAATTGACTGTAGTAGTCTAAAAATTCACCCTTGCCCCTGAAGCAGCAGCCCCAAAAGCCTTTTTCATAAATGACCATGTTATTCAAAAAGCATAGAAAACCTATATGAAAGGAAAAGTGCTAGAGGATTATATTGAAAAAATGCATACTCAAGGAATATCCTTGCTTACAGAGGTTGCTGAGAAGATAGACAAGATGAAGGTGAAGACAGATTTAGAGGACCTCATCTCTCTTATTTCTCAAGATATTAACAGTACAGATAAATATCTTGGCAAGTGGATAGAGATGAAGGATCTGAAGAAACACACGATATTCATCATCGTCACTGCCAACAAATATTTTTATGTTGAGATCAAGGAATCACTGATATACAGGATTTAGGTACTCAAGGAGCTAATCGAAGATCTCAAGTCTTCCAAATATGCTAGCGAAAAAAGTGACACGGGCCTGTTGAATAGACTAGAAGAATTGCCCTATGACCTCACCTCCAGAGATAATCAATTTCTCTTAGTAGAAGAGATGATTCAAGAATTCAAAGGTATGGTCTAGAGGGATTTTGAAGAGAAATCAATCTCAATGACTTCTATGGATAACATCTTGGATACTCAGTTAACTCTGGATAACCTAAGAACCAGATTAACTAGTCATGCCAAAGCAATCACAACATTGAAAGACGCTACAATCAGGGCTAGAGTGATCTTCAAGAAAACTATTGTGCCAGATAGTATAGGAATTTAGGCATCTATCACCATATATGATGCTCATCTGAAGAAGTCTGGCAGCAAGAGCTGAACCATTTTCCCTTTCTCTCTTCCTCTCTTCTCATGCACTTTTGTCATATAAAAGTGCATGCAATTTTTTAATATATAATCACATGTAAAAAATTTGAAAAAATATCTCAAAGTCAAAGATGACTCATTTTTGACTAGATATTTTAATCTTTTTAATTTTGAAGGTTTCTCTCTATATATAGAGGGAACCTCTTTTGTAAAAGTATCTCTGGATAACTGAGAGCAAAAACTCTACTGAAATTGAGACACTTCTTGAGACTTTGTGCTCAACTTGTAAATCATATTTTATCAAATGAATGAGAAATAGGTTTATTTTAGACTTTGTGTTGAATTAATTTGTGTTATTTAGGAAATATTTCTTGTCCTCTTTCTTGATAATCTCTTATTTGTTCGATTTAATAAGCAAAGTGTGTGTTTTGACATTATCTAAAGACATTTTTAAAAGATAAAAGAAAGACTTTGAATTACTTTTATCTTGGTGATCCTTTTATCCATTGTAGTTTTAGGTGAAGACTTTGTGCTTTGTTTCACTCTATCGTTACGCGTGTTCCAAATCAGTGTAGGAGACATTGAAATATTTTGTGCTTATGTAGGTTTTCTTATAGACTTTGTTACCTATTTTAGGGGATTTTCTATCATGTGCTAGATACCATTCCTGAAAGAAAAAGAATGTTCTTAGCCATCAACTAGGATTTCTCTCTCTTATTCCTTGGACATCATCTCTGAAAATAGAGAGATGGATTGTGTTATACTACCCTGAGTATTATTTTATGCTTACTTATATATATATATATATATATATATATATATATATATATATATATATATATATATATATATATATATTCATAGGGAACCTCCCCTTGATGAGAGGAGAGATTTATCTCATTAAGATGTGGTAAACCTACACTTTTTGTGGCATAAATATCCTTATATTGTGGTTGATAGACCCATTTAGTCATCAGTTAGTTGACGAAAAAATATTCACCCAAAAACTTTTTGGCAACTCCGCTGGGGATACAAATGTTCATTTTAAAGCCTCAAGCTTCAACTTAAAGTAGTTTCGGTCCCTTTTTCATTTGACACTCCAGTAGATCCACTGTAGACATGAGGCCAGAGATCTCAGGGTATTGTTGATCCTATATTTGAGCTGGTGTAGCAAAATAATTTTGAGATTTCTCCTTCATCATCTCGTCTTTAATGAACTAGGAGCTTCCCTCCTACCAACGCCAAATCTCCCATACCTAGTGAAGCTTCTAGCCTCAATACTGGTAGGGATTTGTCTTTATTGACCCCACCAAGATTTATTATTTTGCCATTTAATCATCCTATCATAATGGCTCAAGGTCCATGGGGCAATTCTTTTGGTCCTCTTAATTTGACCCCACCCTTGCATGAACTACCTCGTAGTTTTAGAAAAAAAATTCCCAAGTTTTTTGGTGATGGGAAGGTTCATTCCAATGAGCATATTACTACCTTCTCTATAGCATGTGGTATAATTGATGTGGAATTTGAAGATGTAGAAGTGAGACTATTTATAGAAACTCTGTAAGGCACTGCCATGAATTGGTTTTACCACCTTCAAGATCAAACTATAATTGACTGGAATACGCTAAAATTCAAATTTGAAGCTAGATTTAAACCTGTTGAAGATGCACATGCTTTGTTAGCACAGCTGACATAGATGAAAAAGGAATCCCATGAACCCATGAGGGATTTCATAGCTAAATTCAATAAGTTAAGGAATCAGATTCCAACCATCACTCAGCCCATGCTAGAGAATCTTAAGTGCTTTTTTATCAACTCACAACTTCTCAAAGTAAGTTTCCTATTAAGGTGATCTAGCCCTATGGATCTTGCATTGGCTCAAAATTTGGCTACTGAGATTGAGAATGATCTTATCCTGGTAGGTAAGATCAGAAAAGACTCTGGTAAAAATAGATTCTCTTCATCTGCTGAAAGCTCTTCTACAGGCACTATAGACCCTATGGTGCAAAAATTGACAAATGAACTAATAGCTTTAAAGAAACAAATGGCCCAAGGTATGTCTATTCCCACCTATTGAGATATGCTAAGAAGAACATTACAAAATCAATAATATTAGGACAATGCTACCTAGAACCAAAGACAACCAAATTACCTACCTCCCCCTCCAGGGAAACTAGCCATTCAAGTAACACCTGCCAATTCAGTGGTCAGTTACCTAGAAGCTGAGCGTGACTTTTCACTCCAACCTAAGTTGGACCAACAAGATGATGTTAATCTCTTCAAAGAGTAGGAAGAAAAATTAGCTGGTGACTCCAATATTGGTTTCCTGGATTACTAGGATGAAGCTGAAAGTAAAGGAGAAGGGTTGGATGGATCTTATGTTATTTTTACCAAGTCTCAAAACTAGTCACTCCACACTCTAACAAAAGAAAAGTAGAAGAAGAACCTTGAACAGTGGTTTCCATCACTAAACGAGGGACTCCATTGCCTCCCCAATCAAAAGATCAGGTAACTCACAAAAATGTAAGTACCTCCAACCACCCCATATCTTCCACCTCTATTGCTCAAACTAGCGCCACACCCACTAAAGACCTAGATCATAGACCCTTTATCTTTTTCTCAAATTATTTTCAATTATTTGATATAATTTATCATACTAGAAAGACTAAGATTTAGATGATAGAGAATAAGTATTTGAGAGCCAATTCTAAACAATTTGATAGGTTGGCAGAATATGTGAAAAATAAAGTCGTCTCCATAGGAAAAAATTCTTCAAAGGCCACTCATGATCCCCCGAAGGATAAATCCACCCAAAATAATCTTGTCATAACTCTTCTTGTTGCTCCCAAGAAAATAGAACCTTTTTATGTTTCTCTACTAATAAATGGTTACAAATTAAGTAATTGCATAATAGACTCTAGAGCTTCTGATAATGTTATGCCTACCAAGGTGGAAGCTTCCCTTGGCCTAACTTTGAACAAAACTTTTGGGAGGTGTTTTTATATGGAAAAAAAGCAAGTCCCACTCCTTGGTCAAATAAAAGATGCCCAATTTGCATTCACATCTTTTCCAAAAAAGAGGATAAAAATGATAGTTCTGGTGGCTGATGTTTCAGCCTCTTACGACATCTTGCTTGGGTGGAATTTTTGCAAGGATGTTGGTGGTGAGCTAAGCATGGACTTTTCAGAGGCAAGGATCCCCATTCAAGGTGTTATGAAGAAATGGCTTCTTGAAAAAAAAAAGATAGTAATCGCCCAATCATCATCACCAAAAGCTCAAATTTTATTTGAGTCTTTAGGCATGAGCAACTACTTTCTATCTATGGATGAAGTCCACGAGGCATTTGAAAAAAATCCTACAAGTGACAACTTAGAAATTTGTTCAACTAACATAACAGGATAATCGACAAAGAAAAATGAATGCATGCAAGAACCTCTTCCCCCAAGTGAAGAAGTTTTCAAAAAAAAAGTGGTGTCTAGTGAGGTATGGATCTTAGAATTTGATGGTAGCTGCTCTTCTACCAGTTCAGGAGCTAGAGTTGTGTTGGTATCTTCTCAAGGAGATATTATTCCTTTATCCTACAAGTTGTAGTTCAACAACACTAATAACATAGCTAAGTATGAATCCCTATTACTTAGATTACAGGATGCTAGAGAAAAAGGCATTAAACTACTCCATGCTAAAGGGGATGCCGAATTAGTGGTTTTATAGGTAAGAAACCTCTATCAAACCAAGAATGAAAGATTTTTCCACCACCACAATCTTATCTGGGATCGAATTGAAAATTTTGACGCTTTCAACATCTCTACCGTTCCATGAGAATTCAATGACCAAGTGGATGCATTGGCAATTTTTGCTACTCTCTTGGTTCCCCACATAGATTTTAAAGGAGACAAGTACACTATTGAACTAGTCTTTCGGCCAAGTGTACCTGATAATGCCGACCATTGGCAAGTATTCAATAATGATGATCAAATCATTTCCTTCTTGGAGAAAAAGGACAGCTTTAAACAATTACATTTTGAAGGCAGTGAACTTTGAGAATGTGAAGCAACTTTTGAATCAAATGCAAACACAGGTGAGGATTTTTTACAGCTTAAAGGGAATAAGATTCCCAAAGGCTTGGTTTCTCTAGAGAAATTGTTTGATAACCATGATAGGTTTATCAAACAATAGCAAATAGATTCAAACTCGTCTCAAAATTTTGATCAAGTGAACCTGAGAACCAAGAGAGACCCTAAGATGGTGAACATTAGAATATGTTGCACCCCCAAAGAGAGATTCAAGCTTGTTAATCTACTCTATCAATATATAAATGTCTTAGCATATTCCTATAATGACCTGAAATCACTCAAGCCTGACGACATTCACCATGACATTCCTCTTAAAGATAACTCTGTGCCTTATAAAAATTCCAAGCAATATAATCCAAAAATCTCAGGTACTATTTTCTTTGAGATACAAAAATTACTTGATGCTCGGATAATTTTCCCAATCCATCACTCCACATGGATTGCCAACATAGTGCCTGTCAAAAAGAAGAATGGTGAAATTTGAATCTACGTGGATTTCAAAAACTTGAATTAGTTATCTTTAAAAGATAACTACCCTCTCCCTATCATAGATCAAGTTCTATATATGGTAACAAGTTTAGAGATGTTATCAATGTTGGATAGTTTCTCAGGGTACAATCAAGTTGAAGTTAGAAAAGCAGATCAGCATAAGACTACCTTCACCACACCTTGGGGTACCTTCACCTATCGAATAATGCCTTCGGTCTGATAAATGTAAGTGTCATATTTCAAAGAGTGATGGACCTTGATTTTAAGGATGAAATGGGTAAGTTCATTGTAGTATACCTAGATGATTTGATGGTATTTTCAAAGTATCTATAGACACCAAAATTGTGTCTACTCCTTGGTCGACTCCCCCTTGGTCCCCTTGGTCCATTTCTAAACATTCCTAACCCACACAATTATTAATTTAAAATAAATTAACTATTTTAAATTAATAATTCTCCCTTGACACATCACCCATGACACCTCACCCCACCTTGGATACCTCTCCTTGGATACCTCCATCACCCCATGCCAAATCTTAATTACTTAGACCCCATTTCAACCCTCCCACTAGCCTCTCACACTCATTTAATCCACCTTTGACCATTTAACCATGACTAGCTAACCTCGGTAGATGGGAAAATGGATAAAAGGCTATTTTTAGCCTTTTTACCCATCTTCTAGCCACTAACATCGGTCAATTGTCGACCGACGTCGGTGGTATTCCCAGCATCAGTTGCCTTAAAACTACATTCTGCACCTAGAATGCAAATCTTCTTCCTCGAATGTGAATTCTTTTGCACCCAGAATCTGACCTCTCTTTCTCCCTCTCTCCCAGATGCACACCAAGCATCATAGGCTATAGGCACTCTACAAAAATAGCTCCAGACTTTGGGTTGAAGACATTGTAGGTACATCAACTACATCAGCAACAAGTTTTCTACACTCCTTTAGCATATCAAAGCTAAGTATCTCTTTTGCCCTTTCATTTTCAGTATTTTATAAAGCATCAGTAATTAGTTCTCTTTTTACTAGTTCTAAGCACTGTAGACCAGACCAAGCCTGACTGTCTTCCTGGAGAGGCTGAGAAGCCTTCCCTATATCCCTACTCCTTTTGAAAACCTACCCACTACCCCTTTGTCCCTTTTTAACACTCTATCCATTGTCCCACATCCTTGTAAAGATTCTTAGACTACCATAGACCATTCTGTAGACCATTCTACCGACCATAAAACCCGTCTGGAACCTATCCAAGGCCATTGCCCTGACCAACATCGACCATTGCCACAACCAACGTCGGCAGACTAACTGACTTTGGTACACTTGACCAATCGACATCGGTGACTGTGATAGACCGATAGCAAAAAATAGGTATGCATTATCTCTATTTCTTTTGTTCAGTCTTTCACCATTTCTCTTTCTAGCAACACTTTTTTATCAACTAGTGGATTGTTATCCCTCAAGGAAGTCCTTACACTTCTGGGACCAAGCTTTGCTTGGCAATCCACCATATGTCTATCTAACACTCTCTTTATTTAAGTATTTTTTATCTACAGGTGTCATCCTCCACAGCCAAAGAGGAGCTCCTTCAATCATCTGGATACGGTGTGCAAACTTCATTCGAGTATCATCTAACCCTTGACCATTATCATAGTTTCTTATTCCTTTTGAATGTAAAAAAGTGAAAAACTTATAGAAACATTTTGGCACACCCGGTGGGACCTATTGACATTGGAAAGTGCACCCAGTTGGCAGGAAAATGGATTGCTGCCCTCTCCCCGCAACATGGAAACCCCTCTCTCACCTGTGGGATGGCGAAGCAGGAGAGGAGAGTCTCTAGATATGGGCTAATTCCCTCTGATGTATCTTGCTTGTTTCAGGCAGTATAAAAATATAGATATATAGGTATACTGGGGGGGATGAAAAGGGAAGAAAGAAAATGCATGAAAATAAATAGCCTACTCTAAAAGAGGTGATACACCAAAAATGTAAATGACCTTCACACATCCACACTCAGACCAAACAAAACATACATACACTCAGATTTGGCAGAAAAGACCAGGTCTCTGGGAGGACAGGGAGGTTCTTATGGAAAGCATAGGAAATAGGGACTCACCAAGGTGTTGAGAAATACACATTGTAAGTGACCTCACCTATTCTATACCTCCAAAATAGAACTCTACTCCTGGTAGCAGCAGACAGTGGCACTTTGTAGATCACAGGTTTGCTGGTGTTAAACTTGTGAGAGCATCAAGAGATAATGACTAGACATAGATTAACATTCAAGGCATACTCTGCACAATCCATCCAAATAGAGGTAAAAACTATCTTTTATTGATTCAGGTGGAAAATTTGGAGAGCAGTGCTCTTTACAAAGGTGTGAGAAGATCTAGCTAAATGACCATGTCTACGTATATATAGGGAAAGAGCCAAGAGGAGTCAAGTGGCAGCTTGAGTCTCCATTGGGAAGAGAGAAAACACTGTTGATGACATCACAAGTCTATTGGGACCATGCTTGTTGCCTCATTTTGTGTGCTGGTCTACATCTCTACCAACTGGGTGGGCCTTTTTCTGTGTTTTGCAAGCCCTTTTTGCCACCTGATGTTGTGGGCGGTAAATTTGCTGCTCACTGTCATGGACTGTGTGCAGTGATATTGCCGATGCTGGCCAATTAGCTACCGAGCATGGTAGTTTTGCTGACATCGGTTAAGTGTTTGCTATGGGTGGCAGTTTTGCTACCATCTGCAAGTTTCACAGTCGTGGGCAGCTTTTTTGGCCTCCACCACTGAGGGTAGGCTTTTTTCATTCACCATCAGGGGTAGGCTTTTTTCATTCACTGTCAGGGGTAGGATTTTTGGCATCTACTACATGTGGGTGGCCCTTTTGGTGTCCATCATGGGTGTGACAATCATGCTGACATCGGCAGAGTTTTCTACCGAGTGCAGCAATTTCATCGACATCGACCGAGTGGGCTGCCAAGTGTGGCAATTTTGCTGACATCGGCTGATGTTGACGGCCTCCTTTTCTTTGCCGACTACTTCACACGACAATTTTTCCACCCATTACTTGTGTTGGCGGTCTCTTTTTACTTGCCAGTGTTATGGGCGGTGATTTTTCTGCTGACTGCATTGTTCTTGAAAACGTCTACCCTCCTTTTTTGCCTTAGCATTAAATGCCTGAGTTTTTTCCTCTCCTCTTTTGTGAACGTTTGAAAAATATGCCTTATGATACCATGAACGCCAATGAATGAGGCTGATGAGCCAATGCTTTGAAATAGAGCTGTCAAACCCTGAAGGTGGACCTTGCAACCTAAAATTAATTGGCCATGCAAAGCAAGTACAGAAGGTGACCAAGATTTTGTCAGAGGGGCAAAATTGGGTCAACAAATTGGTGACTCATAGGGGAAGCATGCCTGCTATGCTTAGAACCCATTTGCCTTATATTCCATTGGATGTGGAGTGGGATGGTGACTTTGAAGAGAGTTCTCAACAGCTTTCAAGATTCCAAAATCAAATACACAGAATTTACCTCCAAACAAAGGGAAAGACACAAAGCTAAAAACAACTAACTGTGCAAACTACACTTAGGGAAAATAAGAAAAACAACTGAAAGCAAACTATTATATATAACTAACCAGGAATGCTCGCATCCCTCTTAGATCGAAAGGAAAATTTCTTAAGTCCCCTTCCTGGTGAGAAGACTTATCATGGTAGGCAAGTAGCTGGAAGAGAATGAGATTTGGTGACTTGCTCCTCCTGCCTCTCACCTGAGTTGGCTGGAAACTGAGAGGATCAAAATCAAACATGCCTCCAATATATACGTATTTTGATTATTCCGAGAGGCCTGTTGGGTGCTGATCCTTTAACTTGGCACTCTCCACCAAGAAATCAAAGGTTGTCAGCTCATCACTAGAAGCTTCCTGATACGCATCATGGACTAGCTCATTCTCCTCTATCTCATGCTCGAGTTCCATGGTATGGCCATCTTCCTTGATGACTTCAAAGAAGAAAATTTCAGATTCACCAACCTCTTGAAGAGGCAAATCTGAAAAACTACAGCCTCTTTGCATGCTTGTTGGAAACCCAACGCTGTCCTGATCATTTTTAATCAGCTCACACCCTGTTTGGAGAATAATATAGCCTACTCTAAAGACTCCAAACAAATCATTCAAATCATGAAAAAAAGCTTGTCCATGCTCTTCCATATCACTCTATTTGACTTCATCCTCATTTGCAATCATGAAATCTTCTGCATCAGTCACCAATTGAGCATAATCCATATTAGGCAAGGCCTGATAGCCTTCTTCAAAATGTGTAGGTGGGGTGTGTTCAGACATAGAATGTGTTGTTTGGTTTGAACCGTCCATCACATATTTTCTGAGGATTTTCTCCTTGGACTCCAATTCTGCAATTTGCCTATCTAAATCTTCTTGGCAAAGCCTTTCCCAGAAGTCATAATCATTATCAGGGGCAGGAGTAGCCTCTTCTTCTTCAATATTTAGACTGAAATATTCCTCCTCTTCCTCCTTGTTGTTCTAAGATTCAATTGTTTACACCCAGCTCATGATCCTAGGATTGGGCTCTTGCTTTTGTGAGCAGGAAGCAATTTTATCATTTTCAAGTTCCTGGGCTGACTCATGATGCTCCTCTTTCCAGCTTGGAATTTGGAGATCATGTTGAAAGACTTGAGGAGGCTAGGAAATAATTAGGAGGGTCTGCTCATGTATATGGAAATATGCCTGAAGAGAGGCATGCTGGAAAGCTAGGTGCACGGGATTGAGGGCAGAACTAATTGGTGCATTGGATGAGCCAAAATGAGCAAGTGCGATCTCATAGAAAGGATTTGGCACATAAAGGGGAGCTTTTTCTAAAGTAGGAGGGGGAAGACCTTGGGCCAAAACTTCTTGATTTTCATCCCTCCACTTCACCAATGCTTCATCGATATTGAAATTAGCTTGTGGATCAGTGAAAGGAATACCTTTTGGCGTTGGCTGGTCTGTAGCATTTGAAAACTCCACCTCTTTCTCTTTCAATAGCATCATCTTCTTCTCTAGTTCCTCAATCTGCTTAGCTAGAGCATCCTCACTTTGCATTTCTTCATTTTGGATGATGTCTTTCTCCTCTTTGTTGTCCCATGACTCGACCACTTTGTTCCAGCTCAAGCAATTTGTGTTGGGCATTTCCTTTAGGGCTGATGGGGCCTCAATGTGAGAGGACAGCAAAGATTTCAATTCCACTTCCCTTGCTATTAGAATGGACTGCTGCATTTGAGGATTTACCAACTCAATTTTTTTGTCAAGATTAGCCTTAAACATAAGGTTCACTGTTTCAAAATTTTCCTCAACACGATTGAGGAACTAACTTTGACAAGGTTGACTTGGCTCAAGAGCAGGCGCTATATATGATTGATATGATGCTTTGGGCAGCGAGTATGTAGGTTGATAGACTTGGTAAGGCTATCTCTCTTGCACACTCAGCTTCTCCTCCATGGATGCAATTAAATCGCTCACATCCAGCATCTCATTTGAAAGTCTGTGCCAATTGGCTCTTTCAATAGGAGCCCATTCTTTTTTTACTTGATCTAGCACATTCCTCACTTGTTGGATGACATGATCAGGAATTTCTTGGATGCATCCCTTTTTGGTGTTAAGATCAATTACATATTTGTCATATCCTAGTAGTGCTTACTTGAAAGTGGAAATGGGTTGATGGGTAAAGAGACTGGGCTGAGTGGAAGAAGTGACATACTGAGAAGATTTAGCGCAAGGCTGATATTGCTCATAGCAGGGTTGAGACTGGCCATATTGGGCATGATAAGGACTATAGCCATGTTGGCTAGAAAAAATAGAGTCCATGACTCAAAATGATGGAGATTACACATACCAAAATGCATTTTTGAAGGTATCGGGCTGCTTAACCAGCAGATTAAACTCAGAGTCGCCAGATGCTGAAGAATTTCAATTTGCTGTAACAAGACCAGCATCAATCCTAAAACTCTACTGCATTATCAAACTTTAGGTCCCACCGGGCATGCCAAAACTGTTGATGTTGGAAAGTGCACCCAGTTGGTAGGAAAATGGATTCCTGCCCTCTCCCTGCAACATGGAAACCCCTCTCTCACCTGTGGGATGGTGAAGCAGGAGAGGAGAGTCTCTAGATATGGGCTAGTTCCCTCTGATGTATCTTGCTTGTTTCAGGCAGTGCAAAAATATAGATATATAGGTATACTGGGGGGGATGAAAAGGGAAGAAAGAAAATACATGAAAACAAACAGCCTACTCTAAAAGAGGTGATACACCAAAAATGAAAGTGACCTTCCCACATCAACACTCAGACCAAATAAAACATACATACACTCAAATTTGGCAGAAAAGACCAGGTCTCTGGGAGGACAGGGAGGTTCTTATGAAAAGCACAGGAAACAGGGACTCACCAAGGTGCTGAGAAATACACACTGTAAGTGACCTCACCTATTCTATACCTCCAAAATAGAACTCTACTCCTAGCAACAGCAGACAGTGGCACTTTGTAGATCACAGGTTTGCTGGTGCTGAACCTATGAGAGCATCAAGAGACAATGACTGGATACAGATTAACATTTAAGGCATAATCTGTAGAATCCATCTAAATAGAGGTAAAAACTATCTTTTATTGATTTAGGTGGAAAATTTGGAGAGCAGTGCTCTTTACAAAGGTGTGAGAAGATCCAGCTAAATGACCAAGTCTATGTATATATAGGGAAAGAGCCAAGAGGAGTCAAGTGGCATCTTGAGTCTCCATTAGGAAGAGAGAAAACACTATTGATGACATCACAAGTCTATTGGGACCATGCTTATTGCCTCATTTTATGTGCTGGTCTGCATCTTTGCCAAATGGGCGGGCCTTTTTATGTGTTCTGCAAGCCCTTTTTGACACCTGATGTCATGGGCAGCAAATTTACCGCTCACTATCATGGCCTGTGTGTGGTGATATTGTCGATGCTAGCTGATTGGCTATCGAGCATGGTAGTTTTGCCGATGTCGGTTGAGTGTTTGCCGTGGGTGGTAGTTTCGCCACCATCTGCAAGTTTCGTAGCTGTGGGCAGCTTTTTTGGCCTCCACCACCGGGGCCCAACTTTTTTCATTCACCACCAGGGGTAGGATTTTTTCATTCACCACCGAGGGTAAGATTTTTGGCATCTACTGCATGTGGGCGGCCCTTTTAGTGTCCACCATGGGCGTGACAATCATGCCGATGTCGGCAGAGTTTTCTATCGAGGGCGGCAATTTTGTCAGCGTCGGCCGAGTGGGCTATCAAGCACAGCAATTTTGCTAATGGTTACCAATGTTGACGGCCTCCTTTTCTCTACCAGCTACTTCACATGGCAATTTTTTTGCCCATTGCTTGTGTTGGCGGTCTCTTTTTACCCGCCATTGTTGTGGGCAGTGATTTTGTCACCGATTGCATTGTTCTTGAAAATGTTTGCCCTCCTTTTTTTCCTTAGCATTAAACACCTGAGTTTTTTCCTCTCCTCTTTTGTGAATGCTTGAAAACTCTGCCTTATGCTATTGTGAATGCTAATGAATGAGGCCGATGAGCCAATGCTTTGAAATGGAGTAGTCAAACCCTGAAGGTGGACCTTGCAACCCAAAATTAACTGGCCATACAAAGCAAGTGCAGAAGGTGACCAAGATTTTGCCAGAGGGGCAAAATTGGGTCAACAAGACCCTAGGAATTTTCTTTGGGTTCATACTTTTTCTCCTAAGCAAACTTTTCATATAGGTGCATTAGGTCTCTTCTTGCATCCTTTTCTTTTATCTCTCCGAAAAGACACCATTAGTAAAGTTAAAAAGAATCTTTCTTTTTCTTTCTTTCCTGCATCTTAAAGTAGTAAAACTCATACTCTTCAACCTTTTCTCTACTTGCCTACATCTAAACACACATTTCAATTTGGGCTTAAAATCTATTGCATCTCATTTTTGTTTGAATGCATATTTAGTCCACACATCTAGTAATTAAAAACCGCATTATGAATAAATCGTAGCACACTTATGTTACACATCTAGACCACATTCACAAATCAAACATCTAAACATACCTGAGACAAGGCCCGACTAGGATTTCATCACCTAGCGGATACCTTACCCTTCTTGGTAATCCTACTTGGACTTCACTACCGAGGGGAGAACCCACTTTATTCTCTAGCAGAGTATAAACTCTAAGGGAAGTATATACTGGCTAAGCGACCCAGCTTATCTCTAGACTTGTGAAGTGAGGGGAGCTTGCTCCTTAGCACCAGGCCACTTACGAAACCTAACAAAGACTCTTGAGCACCAAAACTAACCTGAAACCAACCTTAGACTGCTTCTTCTAGGACCCGTTCTAAAAGCCAACTTCCCAAACACACTCTAAGGCATAAGCCAACATGACTCTAAAAATTTATTCTTAAGAATTTAACGTTTAGGGTTTGATTGTCTTCACCTTATTTTCTATTCTTATCTATTTGTTTGAGCTATTAAGGATGTATTATCTTGCCTTGAATGGTTTTGACACGTATTCAAACCAAGACTCTTGTTGACCACACAAGGCAACAACCACTTCTGCCTTCGCCTTCCATAACTAGTCCTCTAATGGAGTATCATTCAGAGACCGAATGAACTCCTATCTGGCCAACCCTGACTCAACCCTTGATTGTCCCTAAAGGGGACCAAGACTTTGAGAGGTTCCTTGACCTCAATGTCAAGGCCCTTCAACATTATCTTGTGAGAAGTCGAATGTGAGACTCTTTAGGCAACCCAATTTATGGGATGCCAACCTCCTTAGTTGAGACGACGATCATATCAATGGCATCTATAATCCAACCCATAAACACCCAAGCCATCACCTCAAATAATAACCTACCCATGACTAATCTTCAAAGTGTGGCTTCTCCTATCTCTAGACCCACTTTCATTGGGGTTTTGGCCCCCCATCAACCACAGACTATTCAACAAAGCTCTACCCCTTTCCAAAACCTAGTTGTCTCCATCCCGCCTACTCTTGCCCCCATCAACACTAGGGTGGCTACTCATCCTTTGGCTAGTGTTTCCACCATCCAACCACCTCTAGCAACATCAAGCCTAGTCATGCCTTCTACCTTCATGACACAACCACTCTTGGTCTCCACATCTATCCCTATGACTAGTTATCAATACGTTGCACCCATACAAGCACAACCGACTACATCATACACCCCTCCTAGCACCTTCCAAGCACCTTACAATCTAGGGGGTGCCCCTCCCACCAATCTGTCAGCTGATCTCATCAAGATGTTGATGGACAAGATGTCTAGTCTTGAGGCTTCCATTTCTAGTTCAAGCAATGTCCTTTCATATGACCAAATTTGTAATGAACCCATCCATCCCTCAGTCCCAATCCGACCATACCCCAGTCACTGGGAACTTCCTAAGTTTACTCACTTTTAGAGTAAGGAAGACCCACAACAACATCTACGAGCATTTAGACACGCTTGTTATCTTATAACACATGATGATGCAATATTACTACGTGCATTTCTGATTTTGCTTTTTGGCCCTACCCTTGATTGGTATAGCTCCCTTACCATTCATTCTATCTTTTCCTTCACTCAATTCACCCAATTATTCCTTGACCACTTTTTGATCAATATCACCAAAAAAGTCTCCATCACAAACCTATACTCTATCAGGCAATTTGACGACGAATCAATAGCCGATTTTATCGCCCATTGGAGAGGATTAATCAACCAACTCTCCTTCCCTTTACCTCAACCTGAGCTCATCGAGCTATTTTCACGAGCATGTGCCAAGCACATCTCATCCACCTTGTGGGTTCAAACATTCTGCACTTTTGATGAAGCTTTTACCATGGCCTAAAAGCTTGAACTCTACGCAATTGAAGAAAATAAGGTCAAATTGTGTAATACCAACGCAAAAGCCGGTGACCCTTCTTCTTCCAGACCTTCTTCTTCCCACTCCAAGTCCAAAGGAGTGGCAAACACTATGGTCATTAGATCACCATCTTCAACAACAACTAACCAATCTCAACCTTCAACATCACAAAGCATCACAAAACAATTCCAACAACGGTATATACAGCGTCAGTACACTCCAATTGGAGAATCATACGCTTCCATGTTGGATAAACTCATCAAGCAGGGGGTCCTCAATCTCCCTCAAATTTGACCACCTCAATTCCACCCTTCAAAAGCCATCCCTACATGGTATAGGGAAAATGACTTCTATCATTATCACCGTGTCAACGATCACAACATAAACAACTGCAAAACCTTCAAAAACATTGTCCAAGACATGTTAGACAAGGGGAATCTTGTTTTGGATAACCCAAATGTGCTACCCAATCAAAACATGGACATCTTTAGACAACCATTCCCTAATCATCCCCCTAGCCAAAATGACATTTAGACCATGGCCGATGACCCCCAAGAGCGTAATATACACACGATTAACATGGTCTCGCCTCTTATGCCTAACCAACCTCTCTCACAGTCTGAAGAGGTTAGCCCACCCATTGGTCCTTCACAAGTGGAAGAGTCTTCTTCCCCTATTTATCCTCCATAGGTGGGAGAACCTTCTTCTCTTATTAGTTCTCCATCGACCTCTCTTATATTGGAGGACACTTTGATGATACCAATACCACTAGTCCCGCCTTCATCCTTCCTACTACCAGTGGAGGACCCTACCTTTCCCACTCTTCGACTGCAAGTAGAAGGCACAATCATCCCTGCCCTCTATCCTCTTGAGGAGCCTCATTCTCCTATTCCTTCTCCAATAAGAGAAGAACTTGTCACTTCACCCACTTCGACCGGGGAAGATCTAGTGATGGTTTTCCCTTGCCTCTTGCCTGAGATCGCTACATCTCACTCACCCCCATCCATATCTGAGCCCAAACTCGCACAGGCATCCATCATGCCATAAGAGATTAAATCTCTCAATGATTGCCCCATATCTAACCTTGACTTGTACAATAGTGGCCCTCACACCAAACTAAAGAAGGCTACTAAACCACACCAGAGAATTCCTCCCCCTCCTTCATCATTACCTTCAATTTTGGGCCCACATCCATCTACCTTAATAGGAGTGCTTCCTACTCCAATACCCCATAGAGGCAAATCGCCTCCATTATCCCCTTTACTCATCAAACATATATTTCCTCCAAAACATCCAATGCCTCTCAACAAAAATGTGCCATCTACACATGTGGCTACACTGCCAAACAAAAAGATGGTATGACCAACGCATCCTACAACTCTAAAACAAAAGTCATCAACCACTACTGCAACAAAACACTCAGACCCATTAGCAGGTTCTTATAATTTACTATTATGACAATTGTTGAAGTCCTCTAGCATCAGTCTCCTGCCTCTTAAACCATACCAACCTCTCAGACCAAAACCTACTTGGTTTGATGACACTCAAATCTATGCATATCATTGCACACCCAGACATGACACTGAGCGTTGCTGCGCTCTTAAGGCTATCATTCATCATCACTTGGAAAAATATACCCTTCTCATTAAGGATCCTCTTAACCACCTTTAACCAAACCATCGACATCATCACATGCCCCACAAATATCATCACCTAAATCAGGATCTCAATGCAAGACTATGGTCCCTCTATCGCCTTTAACCCCATTATTCGAAATCAACACAGTCAATGTGACCACCAGCCCACCGACCCAAAAAGATAAAGGGAAAAGACATGTTTCTATCCCTTGGACATATCCATCCATCAAGCCTTCACCACAACCAAAATCCAAGATTACTATCTTGAGCACATCTCAACCAACATCTTCGAAGACAATCCTTGACTCTGTGGTGAAACAACTTCACCACACGACCCCTATGAAGATATCTTTGTATGATCTCATTCAAAGCTCTCCATAGCATCATCAAACCTTGATCAAAGCCTTACAATCAATGGAGGTCCAACCTGATGACCCCCAACCACTAGCCACTTTAGTCAAATCATTTCCAACCATTGCCTCTGTCACCATTCGTGATTTTGAGATTCCTGCCTCCAATCTGGGAGATCTCTCAAACTAAATCTTCCAAACATCATCCCCATCACAAGTAACTAGGGGAATTCACCTTTATACTATCATGACCTCAACTAAGCATCGATCAAGCCTCGACCAAGCATCGATCAAGCCTCGACCAGACATCGACCAGGCATCTACCAAGCATCAACCAAACCTTGACCAAGCATCAACCAAGCCTCAACCAATCATCGACCAAATATCATTAACCAAGCATTAACCAGACATCGACCAATCCTCGACCAAGCATCGATCAAGCCTCGACCAAACATTGACCAGACATCGACCAAGTATCAACCAAACATTGACCAAACATCAACCAACCTTTTTAATCATGACCTCAACTAATCATCGACCAAATATCAAACAACCAAGCATCAGCCAACATGTGACCAATATGGAAAGAAGTGAATAAGACAAGTTTTCTCTAACTTGGCTCAGACCTTACATCATAACAGAGATTTATCGTCTATCTTCTCTTGAAGGCCGGCCAGAACCTGAGCCCCTTAATGCCTTGCATCTGTGACCATTCTACTGTTAATCAAGTAATCAATCACTTGATGTTTAACTTGAGCTCATCCCTTGAGCAACCCCTGTCATCTTCATTCATATTCCTTTCAACCCCTTTTTCTCAACATTCATCAACCCTTTTTTTCAAGCATGAATGCTTTGTCCTAATAAAAGGGAAACCCTTAAACCTCTATAGTCAAGTCCATGACTAAAGTCCAGTCTAAAACAAAAACATATAAAAAATTGGGATACCTAACATACAAAGGTCATAAACTCTAAATGCAGACTGCTCCCTCGAAGGACAGCTACATCATCATTACTATAGTTAGTAGACTACTCCCTTAAAGGATAGCTATTCAAAGCCCTCACATACATATAAAGCAAAAATATAGACCACTCCCTCGAAGGATGGCTATGCTTAAACTCTTGCTACAAATAACACTTTCTCAGAGGCTTCCCACATCGATCAGCTTCACATATGACCACAAACAAAACAACATCCCCATGTAGACTTCTCGCATCAATCAGTCTGCCAAAAAAAATTTATTGACAAACTATTAAGTCATGGACTTGACTATAGTCATTCTCAAGGTCACCTATAAAAGGGGAAAAGTTATCCTTGCTAAAAAAGGGTTACCCCATCCTCTCCTATCACATAATCCAACCTATCACCCCAACATACTCAAGGGATTTTGAGCTCACTTATCATCAAGTGATTCAAGTACTTCTCTAACAACAATCAATGGTCAACGACGTAATGCATGAACAGGGCTTTTTGTTTCTAAAAACCCTCATTTATGCAATCATTATGGTCCTTGTCAATGAAAGAGCAACGCGCCTTTCACTTCTTACACCTTAGTCACGACCAATCCAACCAAACCAATTCAAACCATTCTCAAACCAACAACATGACATTATGACATCATGCTACATCATAGTCTATTTCACATAGTTTCTATGGAAACCAATACACATGGAAACTATCGACCAGACATAATTTATGTTAAGCATAAACCATTACTTGCTGAAGCATAAATAACCTCAATTCATTTTTAGCATACATCCATCACGAATATGGAAAATTGCTAGGGATGAAAGACCACTCAACCAATGTTATAGAATACACCATCACATGATATGGAAAAGGCTGTAGCATCATCATACCCTCATCATTTATAACCTAACCAAAATAGCAACTATCGACCACTTTGACTCCCCATCTGAACTACATTGGTTTGAGGCCCTTACAATCAAGGGGCTATGTAGGCAGCACTCAATTGACACGATGTCCTCTAGGGTTAGCTTAGCCACATCTGTTTGTTCATCTATCTGATAGACAAACCATTTTACCTTCAACCATGACTTAACTTAGTTCAAACCAATCTATCAACCACTTTGACCCTTTCTACCTTTGGGGAGAACTACATTGGCCTGAGGCCCTTTCAACAGGGGCTATGTAGGTAGCACTCGGATGACATGGCATCTTTTGAGGTTAGCTCGGCCACATTCCTTCATCCATCCTTCTAACAAACCAATTATCTATCTCAATCCGACTTGACCAACAACCTTGGAGATCGCGACTATCTCCTCTGACCACGACCATTTTTGAGACAACTTTACCTTAGTTGTTTCGATTACATGTATGTTACCTCACGAATGGTTAGCAAAATTGTCTACACATCGCATTACAACCCTCACAAGTATTGGATCGTGAGCAAATTGATCCCCACTACTTGTGACATTTAATGTTTTCTAAGAGCACTTCCTGAGCCTGGGATACTTGGGACACGATGACCATTAGAGCTACAGCTTGGATCGTTTAACCCAATCAGCTACGACTAAATGCTGGGGACCAGTTATTTCAATTTTAGCACTCTTTAACCTTTGACTTGCAATAATTTGACTTGACCATCACGTGAAGTGGTATATGCATAATCACAATTATTGCAGCATTCACACTCAAACTTCACCATATCCATCCACTCTCTATCAAATCAACACTCGATTTTAGGTTCCCTTCCCTCGACTCCCACTTTGATGGGGAATACCTCATCCCACATCTGGTGTATTCAACTCCTATTTTTGTCTTGCAGTTCATCAAAATAACCAATAGGACAAAAACTACCTTATCCCACACCTGGGGTAGCTTACTCCTATTTTTGTCTTACAGTTTGTCAAGAACAACCAACAAGACAAAAAAGGGCAAATGTAGACACCAAAATCATGTCTACTCCTTGGTTGACTCCCCCTTGGTCCCCTTGGTCCATTTCTAAACATTCCTAACCCACACAATTATTAATTTAAAATAAATTAACTATTTTAAATTAATAATTCCCCCTTGACACATCACCCATGACACCTCACCCCGCCTTGGATACCTCCATCACCCCATGCCAAATCTTAATTACTTAGACCCCATTTCAACCCTCCCACTAGCCTCTCACACTCATTTAATCTGCCTTCAACCATTTAACCATGACCAACTGACCTCGACAGATGGGAAAATAGACAAAAGGCTATTTTTAGCCTTTTTACCCATCTTCTAGCCGCCGACATCGGTCAACTATCAACCGACATCGGTGGTATTGCCAGCATTGGTTGCCTTAAAACTACATTCTGCACCTGGAATGCAGATCTTCTTCCCTGAATGTGAATTCTTTTGCACCTAGAATCTGACCTCTCTTTCTCCCTCTCTCCCAGACGCACACCAAGCATCACAGGCTACAGGCACTCTACAGAAATAGCTCCAGACTTTGGGTTAAAGACATTATAGGTACTTCAGCCGCATCAGCAACAATTTTTCTACACTCCTTCAGCATATCAAAGCTAAGTATCTCTTCTGCCCTTTCATTTTCAGTAGTTTAGAAAGCATCAATAATTAGTTCTCTTTTTACTAGTTCTAAGCACTGTAGACCATACCAAGCCTAACTATCTTCCTAGAGAGGCTGAGAAGCCTTCCCCATATCCCTACTCCTTTTGACAACCTACCCACTACCCCTTTGTCCCTTTTTAACACTCTGTCTATTGTCTCGCATCCCTACAAATATTCTTAGACTACCACAGACCATTATGTAGACCATTCTGAAGACCATAAAACCCATCTAAAACCTATCCAAGGCCATTTCCCTGACCGACATTGACCATTGCCACAACCAACATTGGCAGACTTGACCAACTGACACTGGTAGACTAACCAACGTCGGTGACTATGACAGACTGACAGCAAAAAATAGGTACACATTATCTCTATTTCTTTTGTTTAGTCTTTCACCATTTCTCTTTCTAGAAACATTTTTTATCAACTAGTGGATTGTCATCCCTCAAGGAAGTCCTTGCACTTTTGGGACCGAACTTTGCTTGGAAATCCACCATATGTCTATCTAACACTCTCTTTGTTTACATCTTTTTTATCTACAGGTGTCATCCTCCACATCTAAAGAGGAGCTCCTTCAATCATCTGTATATGGTGCGCAAACTTCATTTGGGTATCATCTAACCCCTGACCATTATCATAGTTTCTTATTCCTTTTGAATGTAAAAAAGCAAAAAACTTATAGAAACAGCATCATTCTGACCATGTCCACCATTTACAAAGAGTACTGGAACACTGTCGTTAAAATGGTATTCTCTAAATCCCAAAAAATCCATCTTTGGGGTGGCAGAAGGGAAACTTCTCAGACACATTGTGTCTCGAGAAGGTATTCAAATTGACTCAAAAAGAGTCAAGTCCATCTAAGAACTTACTCTGCCTAGCAGTAAAATTGTGGTTCACTCTTTCTTCAGAAAGGTGAATTTTCTTTGAAGGTTCATCCCTGAGTTTGCTGAGAAAACTCACCACATCATCAATATGATGAAAGGTAACGCTACCTTTAGGTGGACTACAGAGGGAAAATCAACATTCAAAGACATCAAAGAAGTGATAGCTTGTGTACCAATTTTGATTTGTCCAGACTACATCAAAAACTTCAAAATATACAATTATGCTTCTACACATACACTCTCAGCTATTTTAATTCAACAGAACCAAGAAGGCATAGAATCTCCTATTTTTTTATGAGTTGTCTACTCAAGGCTCATGAGCTAAAATATTCCAACATAGAGAAGCATGCATATGCGGTGTTCAAAGCATTCAAACATTTCAAGTTTTATATCTTGAACTCACACACTAAGGTTTTGGTGCCTGATAAAATAGTGAAGTCCATTTTGACTCAATAGGAGTTTGGTATGAAGAGAGGTAATTGGATCACCAATATTCAAAAGTTTGATCTTGAAATCAAACCTACCAAACTTGTGAGGGGAAAGGGTCTTTGTCAGTTGATTTCCAACAACATTCTCGAGGGAGCAAAAAATAAAGAAATAGAGATCAAAGGCATGCCTACGATCCTCTTTGTTGCCACTACTGATGAGTGGTATTCTGAAATTGCCTATTTTTTGACCTATGGTAAGTGTCCTGCTCATCTCTCCTATAAGAAAAAATAGAATGTTAAACTAAAGGCTGCTAGCTATGTTTTGTGGGATAATAGTCTATACAAAAGAAACTTAGATGGAGCATTTCTTCATTATGTTGATAAGGTACAACAAGATAAAATCTTGGAGTCTCCACAATTTGGCATGTGGAGGACATTTTTCTGTACCAATGATAGTGCACAAGATTTTGCAAGCAAAGTACTATTGGCCTATGCTATTTCAAGATGCCTACAAATGGGTGCATAGATGCGAATTATGTCAATAGTTTGTCGAAAATCCTAAACTGGCTACATTGCCCCTCAAGTTAGTAATAATCAAAGAACCTTTCCAATAGCAGGGTATTGACTTCATTGGCACAGTTAACCCATCTTCAAATGTTGGACATTATTATGTCCTCATGGCAATTGATTACTTTACCAAATGGGTGGAGGCCATCCCAACCAAGCACGCTACGTCTGAAGTGGTGTGCAATTTTCTTAAAGAAAATATCATTTCTCAGTTTGGGGTCCCACTCAAAATTGTAATGAATAATGTGGCATGTTTCTCTTCACATGAAATCACTCAATTCTATTTTTATTATGGGATTACCCTATCCTACACTTTAGATTATTTTCTACAGGGAAATGGCCAAGCAGAATCGAGCAACAAGAACCTGGTCACTATTATCAAGAAATTAGTAGATGACAATCATAGAACTTGGCACAAAGCACTGTTTAATACTTTATGGGTAGATAAGATTACACCTAAGAGGGGCATAGGTTATCACCTTTCCAACTTTTATACAGCTTGAATGTGGAGATACCCATCACTCTATAATTATTAGCACTCAAGTTAGCCAAAGCAATCAAAGATTCAACCTTTGAAAATTTGATCGACAAAAAGATCATGTGTCTAACCGCACTGAATGAGCAATGAACCATGGTGGTGGACTGGATTACAGTGCATCAGAATAAAGTGAAGAAATTTTTTGACAAAAGGGCTAAGTTCTGTGATTTTCAAATCAGAATCAAGTCTTGTTGTGGGACAAGAGGTGAGAACTAAAAAAAATGCATGGCAAATTTGACTCTTTATGGAGAGGTATATTTGCCATTTGACAGCTCTATGGTGAGAATAACTTCTTACTAGAGTATCAAGATGGAATTTCATTTGTACTACCCCACAATGGGTAGCCTCTGAAGCTTTTCAATCTTTAAATTTTAGATGGATCCACTTGTATATATGTATAGTTTTTATATTTGGATTGTTTTCTTTCATTTTTTGCGTGACTCTGTAGCCTAATGGCTTAGATGAAGGCACTTAGAGACTAGTTTATACTCCTATTGATCAATTCAATCAACAAAATTTCTCTAATAGGAGCCAACTATTATTTCCAAAATCAGCTCAACTCATTTTTGGAACAAACCCCTACAAAACTTGTCTGTTTCACCCTTTGTCTCTCTAAGTCCATTTTTCGAGATAAATTTTTCTCGTTCTCGTATTTGGTCAACTGACACCATTCAAAGTTTATAACATCTTTTCATTACATTTTCCCCAAAACATGAAAGTTGTTATGGTCTCGATGTGACCAAGGGACCAAATTTGTCTTTTTCTAGAGTTAGTGTTTTTCTTCAATTTTCGTGCATGGGCGGCAAAATTTGTCACCAATGCATTTTTTTTCATTCTCATGCAGGAGCAAAAATTTTTTACACCCCTAAATTTTCTCCCTCTCATGTAGGAGTGATGAATTTCACTACCCCTGCATGACCTTTCAACTTTCAATGTAAGGGCAACAAATTTTGTCGCCCCTACACTTCCTTGATTTTCATGCACAGCATTAATAACCATGCGCGTCGAGTGGTTAGGGTCAGTTTCTCCTTGATTTAATCTAATTTTCACCTTATTTTGATTCATTCCTTCCACTCCTCCTCATGTCTTCTACCTTTAGATGATCCATCAAGCGGGAAAAGTGCATTTTGATGGATTTGAGCTCGCAGCGCGCATTATTTTCTAGGTAGGTCTTGTTTTTGTGCTTCATTTTTTTCATTCTTCCTTTGCTTTTATTCTTCTCTTTTTCAGTTGTTATTTTTTGGGGGTTTGTGTTTTTTATTTCTCCCCCCTTTTTCCTTCCTCTTCTTGCTGAGCTCTTTCCCTCCTCCCTGCGTGTCAGCCATTCTTCCTTCCTCATACTCAGGCAGTGAAATTCACTGTCCTCCCTTCCCTAAATTCTTACCCATAAAAGGCAAAAAAAATTCTACCTTAACCATGTACTTCCCCACCTACATCAGCAATGATTTTTTTCCATTAATATAGGTTTACACCACTTAGTTTCATGGGTGGCAAAATTTGCCACCGATGTAGGTCTCAAGTGTAAAGGCGGCAAATTTTACCACCCTTACACTTTCATGCGTGACATGCACAGGCAGTGAATTTTGCCACACATGCCCTTTTTTTATTTCTCTTGAAAGCAAGGGTGGTGAATTTTGCCACCCATACATTTTTTTCCTTTTTACATGCCTGGGCGGCAAATTTTGCTGCCCATACATGCAAACCAGCCCACATGCTAGGGAGGTGAATTTTGTTGTCCTTGCATTTTTTCCTTCAATTTCTCTAACTCTAGAGAGATTTTCATCCTTTCCATTTTTTCACTTCCTCCTAATTTTTCTCTCATTTTGACCCATTTTTTGACCCGACCTTGTCAAGTGTTCTTCATTGGTCATGATCACCCAACGTGCAAATTCTCTAATTTGCCCATTTTTCCCTAATTGCACAATCATGATTATCATTGTAGTCCCCCTAAATATTTTCATTCATCTTCACCCACTCAATCAAGACTAGTTCTAATGATGAAAGCTTCTCTGAAGAAGTCAAAGGCCATGAAGTACCAATACCAAGGTATTTTTCCAATCACCTCGGTCACTTCCAATGTCGATGATATTAGAGACACAAAAATTGGCCACGTGAATATGGCTGAGTTTATAAACAAAACCAAGGTGACAAACTTGAGCTCAGAAATGAAAAGGGTAATCAAAAGCAACATTCATCTAGTTGCCTCTTTCCTAGTAGTAGCACATCACATAGAGTTTGTCCTATAGTGCACCTAGTTCTACAATAGAGAGACTAGGCCAGTGTTGGATGATAGCGGCAACACGATAATTCAGTTGAACCCTAAATTTATTGATAAAGTCTTTATGTGCCCTCCTAATATTGAAGTGTTAAGAATTGACTTCATTGAGGCACAAAAAGAGTAAGACAAGGATGTCGAGAGGGTGAAGAAAGTGATGAATCACAGGTGGCTCAAGACTCCCAAGACCAATTTATATAGATGGCCAAATAATTTTTTGAGGAGTGATTTCATAGAATAAGTTGGTGACTTGATTACTCTTCTCATCAGAGTGCGAGGTCTACCATCTTCTTCATAATTCCATGAATGGATGTATCCCTTCATCAAGATAATCCTCCAAGGGAAGCAAGTCATCTTCTGGGGTGAGCAGATCAGCAATGCTCTTCATGAGCAGTTGACCAAGGTATCTACTACTTCAAAGTTATATATGACTTCATACTTGGTTTACATCATGGCTTCCATGCAAACCTTTCTAGGTTTGACAATTGAAGGAGATAGGAGAAGCACCCCAGTCTATTCATATTATCCTCAGTTAACACTACAAGGATCAATCTATCATTTTAGGAAGGTAAATGACACCTTATTCATGGTATTTTTGTGTATTTTTGACCCTTAGCTCAAATAGAAAATAGTATCTGATGAGGCATGGATGGTCGTCAATGACTTTGACTGCATGTTTTTATAATTTACCTCCTTTTACTATTTACAAGTTGGCTTTTTCTAAGGCTATGCCTATATGCTCCCTAGATTTCCTTCTGACAAGTTAGTCTTAATGGAGTTGTGTAGACAAATAGTTGTCATACACACTAAGCAAATGAAACTAAAAAAGCTAGGCTTCAGGTTCCCAATTAAAATTGGCAGATACTCGATTTGGATTGTAGCCAAAGCAAAGGTAACGGAGATAGAAATGTAACTGGTTACCATAAAATAGTTCAAGAGAAGGGACAATTTTGACTACAGGGGTGTCAAAGATATGATAAGAAGAAAGACTCAATTTCATGAGCCTATGATTAAAGACATCTGGGTAGACTTGAAAATAGTCAAAGAAATTAGGAGAATGGACTATAACAAGCTAACTCTAAGGCAGATCAAATATCTAGGGCTTGAAAATATTCCCTCAAATTTGGTTGATGATAAGAACATAATCAACAACAGATACCTGGCTAAGAAGGTTGCTGACTCTCCTCTTCCTCCCATTCAGTGGTCCCAAAAAAAATTTACTTCTTTGATAAAGAGATTTGAACCAATATTGGCTAACACCAATGATTGGTTAGCAACTAAAGGGATCACGTTGAAGGAATTCATTACATGATCAGAGGCTGAATTTTAAGTGAAAACTAGGAAGAAGGTAGAGAACAAGACTAAAAATAAAGGTGATGTTCCTTCTCCATCTATGCCTCAGAAGCTTAGAATCATCTTTGTGTCTAAGAAATTAAAGGTTGTTGAGGAGCCATAATCAATAGCTAAGGGGGTTGGAGAATAAAGCACCTAGGAATAGGTAGCACAACAGATGGAGACAAATGATAGGCCTGCAAAGTAGCAAAGAACTGAGCCTTTATCTTTCCAAAAAGGGGCACAACCACTTACAAGAGTTTCTCCTTCACCACCTCAATCTCATATGGCATCTCCTTCACCTCTTTCTCCCATCAGTGTTCCTTCTTCTGGAGCTACCTCTCCTTCTAGATTCATGTTTGGTGATCCTCAAGGTGTTTTTGGAGATGTCCTTCACTCCTCAATTTCCATCCCTAGTCTCTCTTCTCTTTATTTCAACATAGGAGAAAGCATTGCCATTGACCGGTCAGTAGCTAATATGGTTTCACTGGTTACTCCCACTATACCCACTATCCCCACTAGCAGTGTAGATGTTATCCTAGTGACACCATTTGTAGGAACCATTTCCATAGTAAGTAATTCTTCTCTCCCCCTTGGTTGTCAGCTTTCACACCCAAAAGGAAGAAGCTAGCCATCTCTGCAGATGACTTTAATTTTGGCAAGATAGTGCCAGTGAAAGATAATGCCCCTAAGAGACCAAGGATCCTTTCAAAATTGGTTGAAAAAAAGGGGCACAAATTTTTGGAGATAGCTAAACCTTCATAGGATGCAACCCTTAAGGGTTTTGACATGAGCATCTATTCCATTTCTCCTGTTGAGTTAGGGAAAGTTACTCATGAGGGTGCGAAGAGCGATCTACAGTCTGGAATGGACATCATGGTTTAGAAATTTGATAAGGAAAAGGAGATGAAAGACTATTATAAGGCAAAGATAGAGCAATTGATTGTAGTAGTTAGGAAATTCACCCTTGCCCTTGAAGCAATAGCCCTAGAAGCCTTTTCTATAGATGAACTTGTTATTCATAAAGTAGAGAAAACCTATATGAAAGAGAAAGTGCTAAAAGATTATATTAAAAAAATGCACAATCAGGGAATTTCCTTGCTTACAAAGGTTGCTAAGAAGATAGACAAGATGAAGAAGGTGAGGACAGATTTAAAGGACTTCATCTCTCTTATTTCTCAAGATATTGATAATACAGATAAATATCTTGGCAAGTGGATAGAGATGAAGGATTTGAAGATATGCACTTTGATATCCATCAGCGTCATTACCAACAAATATTCCTATGTTGAGATCAAGGAATCACTAATATATAGGATTCAGGTACTCAAGGAGCTGATCGAAGATCTCAAGTCTTCCAAAGATGCTAGCAAGAAAAGTGACACAAGCCTGTTGAATAGACTAGAAGAATTGCCCTGCGACCTCACCTCTAGAGATAATCAATTTCTCTTAGCAAAAGAGATGATTCAAGAATTCAAAGGTATGGTCTAGATGGATTTCAAAGAGAAAGCATTCTCAATGACTTATGTTGATAACATCTTGGATACTCAGTTAACTCTGCATAACCTAAGAACCAAATTAACTAGTCATGTCAAAGCAATCACAGCATTGAAGGACACTACAATCAAGGCTAGAGTGATCTTCAAGAAAACTATTATGCTAGATAGTATAAGAATTTAGGCATCTATCACCATGTATGATGCTCATCTGAAGAAGTCTAGTGGCAAGAGCTAAACCATTTCCCCTTTCTCTCTTCTTCCTCTCTTCTCATGCACTTTTGTCATGTAAAAGTGCATGCAATTTTGTAATATGTAATTACATGTAAAAAATCTGAAAAAATATCTCAAAGTCAAAAATGACTCATCTTTGACTAGATATTTTAATATTTTTAATTTTGAAGGTTTCTCCCTATATATAGGGGGAACCTCTTTTGTAAAACTATCTCTGGATAATTGAGAGCAAAAACTCTACTGAAATTGACACACTTCTTGAGACTTTGTGCTCAACTTGTAAATCATATTTTATTGAATGAATGAGAAACAGGTTTATTTCAGACTTTGTGTTGAAGTAATTTGTGATATTTAGGAAACAATTCTTATGTCCTCTTTCTTGATAATCTCTTATCTATTCGATTTAATAAGTAAAGTGTGTGTGTTGACATTATCTGAAGATGTTTCTAAAAGATAAAAGAAAGACTTTGAGATACTTTTATCTTGGTGATCCTTTTATCCATTGTAGTTTTAGGTGAAGACTTTGTGCTTTGTTTCACTCTATTGTTATGCATGTTCCAAATCACTGTAGGAGACAATGGAAGACTTTGTGCTTATGTAGGTTTCCTTGTAGACTTTGTTACCTACTTCAAGGGATTTTCTACTCTGTGTTGGATACCATTCCTGAAAGAAGAGAAATGTTCTTAGTCATCGACCATGATTTGCAGGTCAAAATTGTGAGTCTAAGAATAATGATATCATGGCTTAATGTTTGTCAACTAGGTTTTTGCCTGAATTCATTTTTCCATTAAGATCCTACACAGAAAGGACAAACAACCAAATCTTTTAATACTAAAATATATGATACAAGCACATAGGGGTCAGAAAGTGAGATAAAAAAATTAAATGATTTTAAGCTTGGCACAAGACCCTTAAAAAATCATGACTTAATGTCACACTATCATGACTACTAGTGTGATATCATGATTTGTAAAATCATGATATTGCATAAGAATGATGACTTGTCAAGAGAAGAAACCATTACTGGTTAAAATTTAGTGTCTAGTACAATACCATGACTCTCAGGGTAATATCACAACTATAATGTCATGAGTTATAGAGTGATGTTGTAAGTGTCACATGTGCATAAAAGATTTCTTCAAAATATGTCACTTTTCTTGACTTAATTATCCATACAAGCTATCAAAAACACCACTACCAAGAAAAAATGATTAAATTGGGAAGGATCTCCCACAATATTCACTAAAATGTATTGTGAATTTTGATTAAATGGATTAAACTATGTTATTTAAACCATCCAAAATGTCCAACTACCTAAGTAAAATCTAGAGACATTAAGATCAAATTCAAATGGATGAATACACAATTCAAACCAACATTCTAATATTAAATCTAGTTGTTCCAAACTAAGATTAAATGGATCAAAAATAAGAGGATTGGATTGAGATTACCTTAGACTTAGAAGTTATGTTTGTATAATCAAGGATGATGATAATGGATTCAAGGATTAGATTTACATGAAGACTTTATAGATTCAATGCTTAGTTGCAATGGACGAGTGGTCTTATTTATATATAATATAGAGGGAAGGATCAATGGTTAGATTTCAAAGTTAGCTTATGGAGATCAATGGTTGAGGATTATCCAAGGAATTTAAAATTCCTTGGAGGATTCTAGAGGAGAGAAGTTTCTATATGTATAAACCTCTAGAATCTCTCTGGGAGGGTTAAGCATGATTAGAGATCAATTATATAGCTGATTAGGGGGTTATAGATAATCTAGGAGGCAGGCTTGTCAGAAATATAATAATAGGTAGGTAGGTGGGCTTTAGGAATTTAAAATTCCCAAATAATGAATAACATAGATTAGGATAGGATTAAGATATGATTAGAGGAACTAATGAAGAAGTGGGATCAGACTAAGGTTAGTAAATGAATAGGAATGATGGGGATGTCAGATAAATTATTATAAATGGGTGCTATAAAGATGGAATTAGAGGTGATAAATTAGATAATCAAAATTAGTGTTGACTAATAGTAATATTAGTGATGATAAAGGAAGAAATCTAATTTAGGTGCACACACATGGTTATTGTGTTTCATAGGACTTAATGAAAATAAAAAAAGAACACATAAACTTCTTATCAACCATTCACTATCAATAACAAATCAATGTGATAACTTTGAATAGGTACATCTTACATCAACCATTCATTAAGGGAATTATTATAGGCTTAACTTGCACCCTTGGAGAGGTTTCTTTAGGCTCTCTCCAACTAAGCTATAATATCAAGACAACCCTAGGCTATGGTTAACCTATGTTTAGGTTGAACCTCTAGAGAAGGCTACTTTCCTCTTGAAGCTCACCTAAACTAATGCTAAACTAATGATTCACATATAAAAGGGGTAGAAATATTTTTAAGGGATCCTAATAAAGCTAACAGGGTGATACAATAAAGTTAAATGGACACTCACATAATCTTAAACACACACTGAATCAACAAAAGAAAACTATGGATTACTCAATCTCACAATATCACTAGTTTCATAAATATTTCATAGAAGACATTCCAAGTAGAACACTAATCTACACCTACAAGTCAGTTTGAAAACACATTTGAAGAGGCTAGTAGAAGGACATCAAACTAGGAAGAATCTCCCTCATAAGTTTACTATACACAAGCATACTAAACACTAATTAAATATAAAAGATAGGAAAAGAGTTGATCCTATTATTTCAAAGGGAAATTCTTATAATATTTTGATAGGGTTTAACCATATCAAATGAGCATACTTTTTCAAGAGTCTTGATGAGTATCCTTGTCTCAAAAAAGAAATTCTAAATTCTAAAATCTGAGAACCCCTTCAATGGGAATGAAACCAAGATATATAGGAGAAGAGGGAGAGAGAGAAGGGATGTGGAAACTGTTGGGTGAATATTTTGTCAACTAACTGATGAAAAAATGGGTATATCAACCATAGCACAAGGAGATTTTCACCACAAAAAGTGTGGTTTTACCACATTTGGATGGGGTAAATCTCTCCTCTCATCAAGGGGAGGTTCCCTATGAATATTTATATGATATATGTATATATATATATAAGTAAGCATAAAATAATACTCAGGGTAGTATAACAGCATCCACCTCTCTTTTTTTAGAGATGATGTCTAAGGAACAAGAGAGAGAGATCCTAGTCATTGGCTAAGAACATTCCTCTTCTTTCAGAAATGACTAGGATCTCTCTCTCTTGTTCCTTAGACATCATCTCTAAAAAAAGAGAGGTGGATGTTGTTATACTACCCCGAGTATTATTTTATGCTTACTTATATATATATATATATATATATATATATATACACTTCTTTCAGAAATGATATCTAGCATAGAGCAGAAAATCCCCTGAAGTAGGTAACAAAGTTCACAAGGAAACCCACGTAAGCACAAAGTCTTCTATTGTCTCCTTCACTGATCTGAAACACACATAACAATAGATTTAAATGAAGCACAAAGTCTCCACCTAAAAATACAAAGGATAAAAGGATCACCAAGATAAAAGTAGCTCAAATTCTTTCTTCTATCTTTTAGAAATGTCCTCAGATAATATCAACACACACACTTTGCTTATTAAATCAAACAAATAAAAGATTATCAGGAAAGAAGACATAAGAACTATTTCTTAAGTAACACAAATTACTTCAACACAAAGTCTAAAATAAACATGTTTCTCATTCATTTGATGAAATATGATTTACAAGTTGAGCACAAAGTCTCAATAAGTGTCTCAATTTCAAAATATTTTTTGCTCTTAATTATCAGAGATATATTTACAAAAGAGGTCCCCTCTATATATAGGGAGAAACCTTCAAAAATTAAAAAGATTAAAATATTAAAATATCTTAGTCAAAGATGAGTCATCTTTGAATTTTGAGATATTTTTTTGGATATTTTATAGGTAATTACATATTACAAAATTGCATGCAATTTTATATGACAAAAGTGCATGAGAAGAGAGGAAGAAGAGAGAAGGGGGAAATGGTTCAGATCTTGCCGCCAGACTTCTTTAGATGATCATCATACATATTGATAAATGCCTGAATTCCTATACTATCTAACACATTGGTGTTCTTAAAGATGACCCTCACCCTGATTATAGTGTCTTTCAATGCCGTGATTGCCTTAGCATGACTAGTTAACCTAGATCTTAGATTATCCAGAGTTAACTAAGTATCTAAAATGTTATCCACAAAAGTCATTGAGAATATTTTTTGTTCAAAATCCCTCTAAATCATACCTTTGAATCCTTGGATCATCTCTTCATCTAAGAGAAATTGATTATCCCTGGAGGTGAGGTCACAAGGCAGTTCTTCCAGTCTATTCAACAGCCCTGTGTCACTTTTCTCGCTAGCATCCTTAGAAGACTCAAGATCTTCAATCAGCTCCTTGAGTTCTTAAATCCTATATATCAGTGATTCTTTGATCTCAACATAGGAATTTTTCTTGATAATAACGTCAATGGATATCAAGGTGTTTTTCTTTAGATCCTTCTTTTCCCTCCACTTGATTAGATATTTCTCTATACTGTCAATGTCCTGAGAGATAAGAGAGACAAGGTCCTCTAAATCTGCTCTCACCTTCTTCATCTTATTTATCTTCTTAGAAACCTCTATAAGTAAGGAAATTCCCTAAGTGTGCATCTTTTTAATTTAATCCTCTAGCACTTTCCCTTTCATATAGGTTGTCTCTGCCTTTTAAATGACAGGGTTATCTATGGAAAATGTCTCTGGGGTTGCCACTTCAGGGGAAAGGGTGAATTTCC
Organism: Torreya grandis; assembly: GCA_037957365.1. Classification (NCBI taxonomy): domain Eukaryota; kingdom Viridiplantae; phylum Streptophyta; class Pinopsida; order Cupressales; family Taxaceae; genus Torreya; species Torreya grandis. The sequence continues at coordinate 4,188,755 of JARHVA010000197.1, forward strand.
TTACTACTACAATCAACTACTCTACCTTGGCCTTATATTAATCCTTCATCTCCTTTTCTCTATCAAATTTTTGGACCATGATGTCTATTGCAGACTGTAGATCACTTTTTGTACCTTGGTGAGTAACTTTTCCAAGTTCAACATGAGAAATAGAATAGCTGCTCATGTTAAAACCCTCAAGGGTTACATCTTTCAATGGTTTAGTTATTTCCAAAAATTTATGCCCCTTTTCCTCAACCAATTTTGAAATAATCCTTGGTCTCTTAGGGGCCTTAGCTTTTATGGGTAGTATCTTGCCAAAGTCAAAGTTATCTATAGAGATGGCTAGCTTCTTTCTTTTAGGCATGAAAGCTAACATCCAAGGAAGGAGAGAAGAGGTACTTGCTATGGCAATGGTTCCTACAGCTAGTGTTATCATGGTAATGTCTACACTACTAGTGGTAATAGTGGTTGTAGTGGGAGTAACTGGTGAAATCGTACTAACCATTAACTGATCAAGGGTAGAGCTTTCTCTTAGATTAAAAGAAGGAGATGCTAGAATAGGAATAGAACCTGAGGAGTGAAGAGTATCTCAAGAAGCACCTTAAGGATTGCCAAATATGGATTTGGAAGGAGAGGTGGCTCCAAAAAAAGGAACACTGATAGGATATAGAGGTAAAGGAGATGCCACAGGGGATTGAGGTGGTGAAGGAGAGATGTTTGTAAGTGGTTGTGCCCCTTTTTGGGAAGGTAGAGGCTTAGTTCTTTACTGCTCTGAGGGCATGTCATTTGTCTTCATTTGTTGAGCTACTTGTTCTTGGGAGCTTTATTCTCCAACTACTTTAACCATTGATTCTGGCTCCTCAAAAACCTTCAATTTCTTGGAAACAAATATGATTCTAGGCTTGTGAGGCCTAGATGGGGAAGGAACATCACCTTTGTTCTTGGTCCTATTTTCTACCTTCTTTCTCATTTTTGCTTGAAATTTAGCCTTCGATCTTATAATAAACTCTTTCAATGTGATCCCTTTGGTTGCTAACCAATCATTGGTGTTAGCTAATATTGGTTCAAATCTCTTCCTCAAATAAGTTAATTATTTTTGGGACCACTAGATAAGAGAAAGAGGAGAGTCAGCAACCTTCTCAGTCAGGTACCTACTATTGATAATGTTCTTTTCATCGACCAAATTAAAGGGAATATCCACAAGCTTCAAATATTTGATCTATTATAGGGTCAGCCTGCTATAATCCATCTTCTTGATTTCTTTAGCTGTCCTCAGGTCTACCCAGATGTCTTCAATCATAGGCTCATGAAACTGAGTCTTTTTTCTGATCATGTCTTTGACACCCCTATAATAAAAATTGTCCCTCATCTTAAACTATTTCATAGTAACCAACTACATTTACATCTCCATGACCTTGGCTTTGGCTGCAGTCAAAACTGAGTATCTGCCAATTTTAACTAAGAACCTAAAACCTAGCTTTTTTAGTTCCATCTACCTAGTGTGTACGACAACCATTTGTCTACATATCTCCATTAGAACTAACTTGTCAAAAGGAAATTTGGGGAGCATATGAGGATAGCCTTGAAAAAAGCCAACTCAAAGATATCAAAAGGAGGGAAATTATAGGAACATACAACCATAATTGTTGATGTCTGCCTAGGATTCATCAGATACCCTCTTCTATTTGAGCTAAGGGTCAAAGAGGCACAAAAATACCATGAAGAAGGCATCATTTACCCTCCTAAAATGATAGATTGATCCTTGCAGTGTTAACTGAGGGTAATATGAGTAGACTAGGGTGGTTTTCCTATCTCCTTCAATTGTCAAACCTGAAAAGGTTCACATTGAAGCTGTTATGTACACTAAGTATGAAGTCATATAGAAATTCAAAGTAGTTTGTACTTTGGTCAATTGCTCATGAAGAGCATTGTTTATTTTCTCACCCCAGAAGATGACTTTCTTCTCTTAGAGGATGATCTTGATGAAGGGATACATCCATTAATGAAATTGTGAGGAAGATGGTAGACCTCATACCCTACTGAGGAGAGTAATCAAGTCACCAACCTCTTCAATGAAATCACTTCTCGAGAAATTCTACGGCCATCTAGACAAGTTGGTTTTAGGGGTCTTAAGCTAACTATTATTCATCAATTTCTTTGCCCTTTTGTGGTCTTTGTCATACCCTTTTTGTGCTTCTACAAAGTCAATTCTTAGTACTTCAGTTACATGAGGGCACATGCAAAATTTATCAATAAATTTAGGGTCTAGCGAAATTATCACATTACCACTAGCGTTTGATAATGATCTAGTCTCCCTGTTGTAGAATTAGGTGCACTAGAGGATAAACTCTATATGATGTGCTGCTACTAAGAAAGAAGCAATGAGATGAATGTTGCTCTTAATGATTCTTTTAATTTCAGAGCTCGAGTTTGTTGCCTTGGTTCTGGTCATGAACTCGGCCATATCCACGTGGCCAATTTTTGTATCTCTAATGTCATCGATAGTAGAGGTAACCAAGGTGATCAAAAAAATGCCCTGGTATCGATACTTTATATCCTTTGAATTTTTCAGAGAAGCCTCAATCATTGGAACTAGTCTTAGTTGAGTGGGTGTTGATGAACAAGAATCTTTAAGGGGTATTGTAATCATGATCATGTAATTAGGGAACAGGGTAAATTAGGGAATTCATATGTTGGGTGATCATGACCAAAGAAGGGCGTTTAACAGGGCTGGGTCAAAAAATGAGGGGAAAAAGAGGAGTCAAAAAGTGAAAAAAGATAAAAATTTCTCTAGAGTTAGATAAATTTGGAGGAAAAATGCAAGGGCTATAAAATTTGCCACCCAAGCATGTGGAATGGACTTCACATGCACAGGCAGTGAATTTTGCCACCCTTACATGAGGGGGGAAAAAAAGGCATGGGTGGAAAATTTCACCACCCATGCAGGTTTAGTGGGAAAGTGTAGGGGTAGTGAAATTCATTGCCTGTGCACTTTCAGCCTACGTTGGTGGTGAATTTCACTACCGACGCACGTGAGTGGGCATGAACCTACATCATCGGTGAAATTCACCACTGACACAGGTGTTGGGTTGGCAAGGTTAGGGTGGTAAGTTTGTCACCCTTTCTAGGTAAGACTAGTAAATTTTGAGGGAAGAATGGATTAGGCAGTGAATTTCACTGCCCCAACAAGGGAGAAAGAGAGGAAGCCGATGGGGAAGGGAGAGAGAGAGATTAGGGAGAGGAGAAGAGAGAAAGCCAATGGGGAAGGGGAGGAAACAAAAACAAACCCCAACAAAAATAACAATTGAAAAAAAAATTAAAAGAGAGGAAAGGAAAAAGAAATAAACTCTAAATACATGACCTACTTGGAAAACCACACGTGCCGTGAGCTTAAATATGCCAAAATGCACTTTTACTCGTTCACTAAATCATCCAAAGGTAGAAGGCAAGAGGAAGAGAGGAAAGAATGAATCAAAATGAGGCTAAAAATAGATTAAATGGGGTGAAAATTGACCCCAACCACCTGGCGTGTATAGAAATAAATGTTGCATGTGAAAATTGGGGCAGTGTAGGGGAAGTGAATATTTCCACCCTTGCACTAAAAAATAAAGGGACATGTAGGGGCAAAAAAATTCACTACTCCTACATGAGAGAGAGGAAAAATGTAGGGGCATAAAAATTTGCCACCCATTCACGTTTAGATGTAGGGGTGGGAAATTTTACTGCTCCTGCATACAAGAAAGAAAAATGCACTGACGGTAGAAATTGCCACCCATGCATGAAAATAGAAGAAAAAGGCTAACTTTAAAAAATCCAAAACTTGGTCCCTTGGTTACATCAAGACCATAACCACTTTCACATTTTGGAGAAAATGTAATAAAAATATGTTATGAATTTCAAACAGTGTTAGTTGAGCCAATACGAGAACGAGGAAAATCCGTCTCAAAAATAGACTTAGAGAGACAAAGGGCAAAATAGACAAGTTTTGCTAGGGGTTATTCCAAATATGAGCTAAGATAATTTTGGAAACAATAGCTAGCTCTTGCTGGGGAACTTTTGTTAATTGATTTAATCAACAAGAGTAGAAATCAGTCTCTAAGTACCTTCATCCAAGCCATTAGGCTATAAAGTCAGGCTAAAGATGAAAGAAAATAGACAAAACATAAAAACTATACAAATATAAAAGAAGATCCATCTAAGCTTTAAATATTAAAAATATTAAGATGCTTCCCACTATGGGGTAGTGCAAATGTGTTCCATCCTGATATTCCATCAAGAAGTTATTCTCACCGTAGAGCTATCGAATGGTGAACGGACCTCTCCATAAGGAGTCGAATTTGCCATGCATTCCCTTCAGTTCTCACCTCTTGTCCCACAACAAGACTTGATCTCTGACTTGAAAATCATGAACCTTAGCCTTTTTATCAAAAAAATTCTTCACCTAATTTTGATGCACTATAATCTGGTCCACCACCATGGTTCGCTGCTCATTAATTCAGTTAGACACATGATTCTTTTGTCAATCAAACTTTCAAAGGTTGAATCTTCGATTGCTTTGGCTAACCTAAGCGCTGGTAGTTCTAGAGTGATGGGTATCTTTGCATTCAAGCCATACAAAAGTTGGAAAGGTGACATACCTATGGCCCTCTTTGGTGTAATCCTATCCACCCATAAAGCATCAAACAATGCTTTGTGCCAAGTTTTTTTATTATTATCTATCAATTTCCTGATAATAGTGACCAAGTTCTTATTGCTCGATTTTGCTTGCCCATTTCCCTATGAGAAATAATCTAAAGTGTGGGATAGGTTAATCCCATAAAAAAACATAATTGAGTAATTTCATGCAAATAAAAATAGGCCACATTATCTGTTACAATTTTGAGTGGGACCCCAAACTAGGAAATGATATTTTCCTTAACAAAATTGCACACTACTTCAAATGTAGCGTGTTTGGTCAAGATGGCCTCCACCCACTTGGTAAATTAATTAGTTGCTATGAGGACATAATCATGTCTGGCATTTGAAGATGGGTTAACCATGCCAATGAAGTCAATACCCCACTACTAAAAAGGCTCTTCAATTATTACTAGATTGAGAGGCAATGCAACTAAATTAGGCTTTCCAATGAACTATTAACACAATTGGCATCTATGCACCCATTTGTAAGCATCTTGAAATAGCATAGGCCAATAGTACCTTACTTGCAAAATTTTGTGCATTATCACTAGTGAAAAAAAATGTCCTTCACATGCCAAATTATGGAAAGACTCCAAGATTTTATCTTGTTGTATCTTATCGATACAATGAAGAAATACTCCATCCAGGTTCCTTTTGTACAAACCATTATCCCACAAAACATAGCTAACAGCCTTTAGTTTAACATTCTACTTTTCCTTATATGAGAGATGAGCAGGACACTCACTGTAAGTCAAAAAATAGGCAATTTCAGAATACCACTCATCAGTAGTGGCAACAAAGAGGACCATGGGCATGCCTTCGATCTCTATTTCTTCATTTTCTATTTCATCAAGAATATTGTTGGCAATCAACTAACAAAGACCCTTTCTCAGCACAAGCTTGGTGGGTTTGATGTCTAGATCAAACTCTAAAATCTTGGTGATCTAATTACCCCTCTTCATACCAAACTCCTGTTGAGTCAAAATGGACTTCACTATTGTATCAGGGACCAGAACTTCAGTGTGCGAGTTCAAGATATAAAACCTAAAATGTTTGACTGCTTTGACCACCATGTATGCATGCTTCTCCATGTTGGATTATTTTAGCTCATGAGCCTTGAGTGGACAACTCATGAAGTAAATAGGGGATTCTATGCCTTTTTGTTTTTGTTGAACTAAAATGGCTGAGAGTGTATGTTCAGAAGCATAACTATATATTTTGAAACTTTTGGTATAATCCAAACAAACCAAAATTAGTGCATGAGCGATCACTTCTTTGATGTCTTTAAATGTTGATTTGCCCTCAGCAATGCACCTGAAGGTAGCATTACCTTTCATCATATTGATGATGTGGTAAGTTTTCTTAGTGAACTCAAGAATGAATCTTCAAAGAAAATTCACCTTTATGAAGAAAGAGTGAACCACAGTTTCACTGGTAGGTAGAGTAAGTTCTTGGATGGATTTGACTCTTTCTGAGTCAATTTTAATACCTTCTCGAGACACAATGTGTCTGAGAAGTTTCCCTTCAGTCACCCTAAAAATAGATTTCTTTGGATTTAGAGAAATACCATTCTGATGATAGCGTTCTAGTATTTTTTGTAAATGGTGGACATGGTCAGAATGGTGCTTTGAAAATACCATCAAATCATCCAGGTATACTACAATGAACTTACCCATTTCATCCTTGAAAGTGAGGTCCATCACTCTTTAAAATGTGGCACCTGCGTTTATCAGACTGAAAGGCATTCTTCGATAGGTGAAGGTGCCCCAAGGTGTGGTGAAAGTAGTCTTATGATTATCTGATTTTCCAACCTCAACCTAATTATACCTCAAAAAATTGTCCAGCATTGATAACATCTCTGAACTTGTTACCATCTACAAAACTTGATCCATGATAGGGAGAGGGTAATTATCTTTTAAAGATAACTGATTCAAGTTCTTGAAATCCATGTGGATCCAAATTTCACCATTTTTATTTTTGATAGGCACTATGTTGGAAATCCATGTGGAGTGATGGATTGGAAAAATTATCTGGGCATCAAGCATTTTTTCCATCTCAACTAAAATGGTACCTGAGATTTTTAGATTATATTGCCTATACTTTTATTTGTAAGGAACATATTTTGCCTTAAGAAGAATGTCGTGGTGAATATCATCAAGCCTGAGTGATTTCAGGTCGTCGTAGGAATAAGCCAAGACATCTATATATTGATAGAGTAGATTAGCAAGCTTAAATCTCTCCTTAGGAGTGCAACATTTCCCAATGTTTACAATCTTAGGATCTCCCTTGGTTCCCAGGTTTACTTGATCAAAATCTTGGGAAGAGTTTGAATCTATTCACTATTGTTTGATGAACCTATCATGGTTATCAAACAATTTTTCTAGGGAAACCAAGCCTTTGGGAATCTTATTCCCTTAAAGCTACAGAAAATCCTCACCTGGGTCTGCATTTGATTCCAAAGTGGCTTCACATTCTTAAAGTTCACTACCTTTAAAATGCAGTTGTTCAAAGCTATCTTTTTGCTCTAAGAAGGCAATGATTTCATTTTCATTGTTGAATACCTACCAATAGCCAGCATTATCAGGTATACTTGGCCAAAATACCATTTCAATAGTGTACTTATCTCCTTTAAAATTTGGGTGGGGAACCAAGAGAGTAGTAGAAATAGCTAATGCATCTTCCTGGTCATTGAATTCTCTTGGAACGACAGAGATGTTGAAAGCATCAAAATTTTCTATTTGGTCCCAAATAAGATTGTGATAGTGGCACAATATTTCATTCTTGGTTTGATAGAGGTTTCTTACTTGGCAAACCACCAATTTAGTGTCCCCTTTAACATGGAGTAGTTTAATCCCTTTTTCTCTAGCAACCTATAATCTGAGTAACAAGGATTCATACTCAGCTATGTTGTTGGTATTTTTGAACTATAACTTATAGGATAAAGGAACACTATCTCTCTGAAAAGATACCAACACAACTCTAGCTCCTGAATCAGTAGAAGAGTAGCTACCATCAAATTCTAAGATCCATGCCTCATAAACACCACTTTTCTTTTGAAAACTTATTCATTTGGGGGAAGAGGTTCTTCCATGCATTCATTTTGTTGTGTCGATTCTCCCATTGTGTCAGCTGAACACATTTCCAAGTTACCACCTATAGGAGTTTCATCAGATGCGTCATGGACCTCATCCATAAATAGGAAGTAATTGCCTATTCTAGAAGACTCAAATAAAATTTGAGCTTTTGGTGCTGATGATTGGGCGACTACATATCTTGCCTCTTTTTTAGGAAGTAATTTCTTCATAACGCCTTGAATTTAGATTCTCGCCTATGAAAATTCCATGCTCAGCTCACCTCCAACATCCTTACAAAAATTTTGCCCAAGCAGGATGTTGTAAGAGGCTAGAACATCAGCCACTAGAACCATCATTTTTATCCTCTTTTCTAAAAAAACTATGAAAGTAAATTGGGCATCTTTTATTTGACCAAAGAGTGGGACTTGCTTATTTTCCATATAAAAACACCTCCCAAAAGTTTTGGTCAAAGTTAGACCAAGGGAATCTGCCACCTTGGTGGGCATGACATTATCAGAAGCTCCAGAGTCTATTATGCAATTACTCAATTTGTAACCATTTATTAGTAGGAAAACATAAAAAGGTTCTATTTTCCCAGGAGAAATAGGAGGAGCCATGACAAGATTATTTTGGGTGGATTTATCCTTGGGGGGATCATGAATAGCCTTTGAAGAATCTTGTCCTATGGGGATGGCTTTATTTTTCACATATTATACTAACCTATCAAATTGTTCAAGGTTAGCTCTCAAATACTCAATCTCTATCATTTGGATCTTAGTATTTTTGGTGTGATCAAGTATATCAAATAATTGAAAAGAATTTGAAACAGAGGAAGAGGATCCATCATCTAGGTCTTTAGTGGGTGTCGCACTGGTCTAAGCAATAGAGGTGGAAGATATGGGGTGATTAGAGGTACTTACTTTTTTATGAGTTACCTGATCTTTTGATTGAGGAAGCAATGTAGTCCCTCATTTAACGATGGAGACCACTAGCTGAGGTTCTTCTTCTACTTTTCCTTTATCAGCTTGTGGAGCTGACTAGTTTTGAGAAAACAACATAAGATCCATCCAATCCTTCTCCTTTACTTCTAGCTTTGTCCTGATAATCCAGGAAACCAATATTGAAGTCACTAGCTAATTTTTCTTCTTTCTCTTCAAAGATATTAGCATCATCTTATTGGTCCAACTTAGGTTAGACAAAAAAGTCATGTTCAGCCTCTAGGTAACTGACTGCTGAATTGGCAAGTGCTACTTCAATGGCTAGTTTAGCCTAGAGGGGGAGGCAGGTGATTTGGTTGCCCTTGGTTCCAAGTAGCATTGCCTTGATATTGTTGATTTTAGAACATTCTTCTTGGAATATCTTGATAGATAGGAATAGACATACCTTGGGCCATTTGTCTCTTCAAACCTATCAATTTATTTATCAATTTTTGCACCATAGGGTCTGTAGTACCTGTAGAAGATCTTTTAAAAGATGAAGAGAATCTATTTTTACTAGGGTCTTTTCTGATCTTACCTGTCAGGATAAGATCATCCTCAATCTCAGTAGCCAAATTTTGAGCCAATGCAAGATCCATAGGGCCAACTCACCTCAACAAGAAACTTACTTCAGGAATTTGTGAGTTGATAAAAAACACTTAAGATTCTCTAGCATGGGTTGAGCGACGATTGAAAACCAGTTCCTTAACTTATTGAATTTGGCTATGAAATCCCTCATGGGTTCCTAAGATTCCTTTTTTATTTGTGTCAGTTGCGCTAACAAGGCATGTGCATCTTCAGCAGGTTTAAACCTAGCTTCAAATATAGACTTTAGTGTATTCCAGTCAGTTATAGTTTGAGCTTGAAAGTGGTAGAACCAATTCGTAGTAATGCCTTACAGAGTTTCTATAAAAAGTCTCACTACTATGTCTTTGAATTCCACATTGATTACATCACATGCTATAGAGAAGGAAATAATATGCTCATCAAGATGAACCTCTTCATCACCAAAAAACTTGGGAAATTTTTTTCTAGAACTACAAGGTAGTTCATGCAAGGGTGGGGTCAAATTAAGAGGACCAAAAGATTTCCCCATAGACCTTGAGCCATTATGATAGGATAATTAAATGGTGGGATAAAAAATCTTGGTGGGGTAAATAAAGACAAAGCCTTATGAGTATTGAGGCTAGAAGCTTCACCAGGTATGGGAGATCTAGCGTTGGTAGGAGGGAAGCTCCTAGTTCACTGAAGATGAGATGATGAAAGAGAAATCTCAAAATTATTTTGTTGCACCAGCTCGAATATAGGATCAACAATACCCTAAGCTCTTTGGCCTCATGTGTATGGTGGATCTGCTAGAGTGTCAAATAAAAAAGGGACCGAAACTACTTCAAGTTGAAGTTTGAGGCTTGAAAATGCACATTCGTATCCTTAGCAGAGTCACCAAAAAGTTGTTGGGTGAATATTTTGTCATCAACTAACTGATGGCAAAATGGGTATATCAACCATAACACAGGGAGATTTGTGCCATGAAAAGTGTGGGTTTACCACATCTAGATGGGGTAAATCTCTTCTCTCATCAAGGGGAGGTTCCCTATGAATATTTATATGCTATATGTATATATGTAAGTAAGTATAAAATAATACTCGGGGTAGTATAACAACATCCACCTCTCTTTTTTTAGAGATGATGTCCAAAGAACATGAGAGAGAGATCCTAGTCATTGGCTAAGAACATTCATCTTCTTTCAAGAATGATATCCAACATAGAGAAAAAAATCCCCTAAAATAGGTAATAAAGTTCACAAGGAATCCACGTAAGCACAAAGTCTTTTGTTATCTCCTTCGCTGATTCGGAACACGCGTAATCATAGAGTGAAATGAAGTACAAAGTCTCTACCTAAAACTACAAAGGATAAAAGGATCACCAAGATAAAAGTAGCTCAAAGTCTTTCTTCTATCTTTTAGAAATGTCCTCAGATAATATCAACACACACACTTTACTTATTAAATCAAATAGATAAGAGATTATCAGGAAAGAGGACATAAGAACTATTTCCTAAATAACATATATTACTTCAACACAAAGTCTAAAATAAATCTATTTCTCATTCATTTGATGAAATATGATTTATAAGCTGAGCACAAAGTCTCAAGAAGTGTCTCAATTTTAGCAAAGTTTTTACTCTCAATTATCAGAGATATATTTACAAAAGAGGTCCCCTTTATATATAGGAAGAAACCTTCCAAAAATATAAAGATTAAAATATAAAAATATCTTAGTCAAAGATGAGTCATCTTTGACTTTTGAGATATTTTTCTAGATTTTTCACATGTAATTACACATTACAAAATTACATGAACTTTTACATGACAAAAGTGCATGAGAAGAGAGGAAGAAGAGAGAAGGGGAAAATGGTTTAGCTCTTGCCACCAGACTTCTTCAGATGAGCATCATACATAGTGATAGATGCCTAAATTTCTATACTATCTAGTGCAACGGTGTTCTTGAAGATGACCCTAGCCCTGATTATAGCATCCTTCAATGCCGTGATTGCCTTAGCATGACTAGTTAACCTAGATATTAGATTATCTAGAGTTAACTAAGTATCTAAAATATCATCCACAAAAGTCATTGAGAATGCTTTTTCTTTGAAATCCCTCTGAAGCATACCTTTGAATCCTTGAATCATCTCTTCGGCTGAGAGAAATTGATTATCCCTGGAGGTGAGGTTGCAAGGCAGTTCTTCCAGTCTATTCAATAGGCCTGTGTCACTTTTCTCACTAGCATCATTGGAAGACTTGAGATCTTTAATCAGCTTCTTGAGTACCTGAATCCTATATATCAGTGATTCCTTGATCTCAACATAGTAATCTTTGCTGGCAATAATGCTGATGGATATTAAGGTGCTTTTCTATAGATCCTTCATTTCCCTCCACTTTCTAAGATATTTCTCTATACTATCAATGTCCTGAGAGATAAGAGAGATAAGGTCCTCTAAATCTATCCTCACCTTCTTCATCTTGTTTGTCTTTTCAGTAACCTCTATAAGGAAATTCCCTGAGTGTGCATCTTTTCAATGTAATTCTCTATCACTTTCCCTTTCATATAGATTTTCTCTGACTTTTGAATGACATGTTCATCTATGGAAAGGGTCTTTGGGGTTGCCGCTCCAGGGGCAAAGGTCAATTTCCTTACTACTGTAGTCAACTACTCTGCCTTGGCCTTATAGTATTCCTTCATCTACTTTTCTCTGTCAAATTTCTAGACCATGATGTCCATTGCGGACTGTAGATCACTTTTTGCACCTTTATGAGTAACTTTTCCAAGTTCAACACGAGAAATAGAATAGTTTCTCATGTCAAAACCCTCAAGGGTTGCATCCTACAGTGGTTTAGTTATTTTCAAAATTTTGTGCCCCTTTTTCTCAACCAATTTTCAAAGAATCCTTGGTCTCTTAGGGTCCTTAGCTTTTACGGGTAGTATCTTGCCAAATTTGAAGTCATCTATAGAGATGGCTAGCTTCTTTCTTTTAGGCATGAAAGCTGACATCCAAGGAGGGAGAGAAGAGGTACTTACTTTGGCAATAGTTCCTATAGCTAGTGTTACCATGGTAATGTCTACACTACTAATGGTAACAATGGTTGTAGTGGGAGTAATTGGTGAAACCATACTGGTCATTGACTGATCAAGCATAGAGCTTTCTCCTAGATTGAAAGAAGGAGATGCCAGACTAGGAATAGAACCTGAGGAGCAAAGAGTATCTCTAAAAGCACCTTGAGGATCACCAAACATGAATTTGGAAGGAGAGGCAGCTCCAGAAGAAGGAACACTGATAGGAAATAGAGGTAAAGGAGATGCCACAAGAAATTGAGGTGGTGAAGGAGAGACATCTGTAAGTGGCTGTGTCCCTTCTTGGAAAAGTAGAGGCTTAGTTCTTTGTTGCTCTAAGGGCCTATCATCTATCTCCATTTGCTGAGCTACTTGTTCCTAGGAGATTTTTTCTCCAACTCCTTTAACCATTGATTCTGGCTCCTCAAAAACCTTCAATTTATTGGAAACAAAGATGATTCTAGGCTTTTGAGGCCTAGATGGGGAAGGAACATCACCTTTCTTCTTGGTCCTATTTTCTACCTTCTTTCTCATTTCCACTTGAAATTCAGCCTTTGATTTTGTAATAAACTCTTTCAATGTGATCCCTTTGGCTGCTAACCAATCATTGGTGTTAGCCAATATTGGTTCAAATCTCTTCCTCAAATAAATTAATTCTTTTTGGGACCACTGGATAGGAAGAAGAGGAGAGTCATCAACCTTCTCGGCTAAGTACTTGATGTTGATAATGTTCTTGTCATCAACCAAATTGGAGGGAATATCTACAAGCCCCAAATATTTGATCTATTCCAAGGTCAACCTGTTGTAATCCATCCTCCTAATTTCTTTGGATGTCCTCAAGTCTACCCAGATGTCTTTGATCATAGGCTCATGAAACTCGGTCTTTCTTCTGATCATGTCTTTGACACCCCTGTATTCAAAATTTTCCCTTATTTTAAAGTATTTCATAGTAACCAATTGCATTTTTGTCTCCATGACCTTGGCTTTAGCTATAGTCAAAACTGAGTATCTGCCAATTTCAATTGAGAACCTGAAACCTAGATTTTTCAGTTCTATCTACATAGTGTGTACGATGACCATTTGTCTACATAGCTCCATTAGAACTAACTTGTCTGAAGGAAATCTAGGGAGCATATGAGTATAGCCTTGGAAAAAGCTAACTTGAAGATAGAAGAAGGAGGGAAATTGTCAGAACATACAGCCATAGTCATTGACGACTGCCTAGGCTTCATCAGATACCCTCTTCTATTCAAGCTGAGGGTCAAAGAGGCAAAAAAATAATGTGAAGAAGGCATCATTTACCCTCATAAAATGATGGATTGATCTTTCTAGTGTTAACTGAGAGTAATATAAGTAGACTGGGATAGTCTTCTTGTCTCTTTTAGTTGTCAAACCTGGAAAGGTTCGCATTGAAGCTGCTGTGTACACCAAGTACAAAGTCATATAGAACTTCAAAGTCATTTATACCTTGGTCAGTTGCTCATGAAGAGTGTTGCTAATCTGCTCACCCTAAAAGATGACTTGCTTCCTTTGGAGGATGACCTTGATGAAGGGATACATCCATTCATGGAATTATGAGGAAGATGACAAACTTCGTATCTTGCTGAGGAGAGTAATCAAGTCACCAACCTCTTCAATAAAATCACTTCTCAAGAAATTTTGTGACCATCTAGACATGTTGGTTCTAGGGCTCTTAAGCCACCTATTATTCATCACTTTATTTTCCATTTTAGGGTCCTTATCATACTCTTTCTATGCTTTCTATGAAGTCAATTCTCAATACTTCAATCGCAAGAGGGTACATAAAGACTTTATCAATAAATTTGGGGTCCAGCTGAATTATCACATTACTACTAGCGTCTAATACTAACTTGGTCTCCTTTTTGTAGAACTGGGCACACTAGAGGATGAACTCTATATGATGTGTCACTACCAGGAAAGAAGCAACTAGATGAATGTTGCTCTCGATGATTCTTTTCATTTTAGAGCTCAGGTTTGTTGCTTTGGTTTTGGTCATAAACTCAGTCATATCCATGTGGCCAATTTCTATATCTCTAATGTCATCGACATTAGATGTGACTGAGGTGATCACAAAAATGCCCTAGTATTGGTACTTCATGGCCTTTGAATTCTTCAGAGAAGCCTCAGTCATTGGAACTGGTCTCAGTTGAGTAGGTGCCAATGAACAAGAATCTTTAGGGGGTACTTCAATCATGATCATATAATTAGGGAATAGGGAAAATTGGGGAATTTGCACGTTGGGTGATCATGACCAAGGAAGGGCATTTAACAGGGCTTGGTTGGAAAATAAGGGGAAAAAGAGGAGGAATTGAAAAAGTGAAAAAAGATGAAACTTTCTCTAGAGGTAGATAAATTTGGAGGAAAAATGCAAGGGCAAAAAAATTTGCTGCCCAAGCATGCAAAATGGACTTCGCATGCATAAGCAGTGAATTTTGCCACCCTTGCATGAAGGGGGGAAAAAAGGCATGAGCGGTGATTTTTTCCACCCATACAAGTTTAGTGGGAAAGTGCAGGGGTAGTGAAATTCATTGCCTGTGCACTTTTGGCCTGTGTCGGTGGTGAATTTCATCATCGATGCATGTGAGTGGGTGTAAACCTGCATCAGTGGAAAAATTCACTGCCAACGTAGGTGTTGGGTTGGCAAGGTTAGGGTGGCAAGTTTTTCACCCTTTTCAGGTAAGACCAGGAAAGTTTGGGGGAAGAATGGATTAGGCGGTGAATTTTGCCACCCCAATAAGGGGGAAAGAGAGGAAGCTGATGGGGAAGGGAGAGAGAGAGATCAGTGGGAGGAGAAGAGAGAAAGCTAATGGGGAAGGGGAGGAAAAAAAAACAAAACCAAACAAAAACAACAACTAGAAAACAAACTAAAAGAGAGGAAAGGGAAAAGAAATAAACTCTAAATACATGACCTACTTGGAAAACAATGCAGGCTGCAAGCTCAAATCTACCAAAATGCACTTTTACCCATTCATTAGACCATCTAGAGGTAGAGGGAAAGAGGAGGAGAGGAAATAATTAATCAAAATGAGGCTAAAACCATATTAAATGGGGTGAAAATTGACCCTAACTGCCTAGCATGTGTGACAATAAATTTTGCGTGCAAAAATTGAGGCAGTGCAGGGGCAACAAAAATCACTGCCCTTACACTAGAAAATAAAGGGACATGCAGGGGTAGTGAAATTCACCACTCTTGCATGTGAGCGAGGAAAAATGTAGGGGTAGAAATTTTTTCCACTCCTACATATAAGAAAGAAAAATGCACTGACGGCAAAAATTACTGCTCGTGCACGAAAATAGAAGAAAAAGGCTAACTCTAAAAAAGCCAAAACTTGGTCCCCTGGTTGCATCGAGACCATAACCACTTTCACATTTTGGGGAAAATGTAATGAAAATATGTTATGAATTTCAAATGGTGTCAGTTGAGCCAATACAAGAATGAGGAAAACCCGTCTCAAAAATGGACTTAGAGAGATAAAGGGCAAAATAGACAAGTTTCGCAAGGGGTTGTTATACAAATGAGCTGAGCTGATTTTGAAAACAACAAGAACATACCATTAGAAAAATGACACTTAGTCTTAGGTCATTAATTAAATTTGAGCTACCACCTTTGCATCTTACCTAATGAAAACCCTACCACTTTTTTGATCAATCAAGACACTACCCATGTTTTATTGAGTGAGAAAGTCCCCAAAGGTTCTAAGGATACATTACATGATCTAATTTGTAGTTCCCATCACTGGACCTTTTGATCCTTCACAGCATCTCTTACCTAATGATAAAACCTCATGATCATGGATATATGCTTTTAGGTAGCTACTTTTTAAGACTATGGCCATACTAAAGGATGAAGACCATTTGCATTAGTCACCTATCTACTCTGCTTTCATATCCGGATCATAGGTCTATCTTTTAGTCAAAAAACCAATCTAATGTCATTATTTTTCCTATCATTTTCCATACTCTTCTTGATGTTTTCTCCTATTTAACTATCAACTTTTTGACCTTTCATCTACATTAGGTCTAAAATATCTAAGCTATCTTTGCAGAGCCCTACTAGTAATGTTAGGTCCCTGTTGTTTATCTTTATTCATCTCGGGTCCAGTTCAAGCTTAGTTATATGTATACTTACCTTCTTTGGTTAAAAAATAACCCTTTAACCTCTATTTAAGTCACCTAAGCTTTCCTTTGTTCTAATTAGCCATTAAAATTTGACTTGACTCATTGATATACTAACTCATCTTGCTCCATTGATTTTGATCAGTATGATCAAGTTCTAGCCTTTCATTCTCTACTAGTTAAATACACTATTGACACCTATCATGCATGCATGTGCTCTTGTGATATGTTAACCCCTTTTACTTCCACTCACCATTAGATTTGAATGCTTAATTAAATATCAACCTTTGATCTATTAAAACCCACTATTTGAAATCCAATAGCTTGTTCATGATCTTAACATTAACATCCCCACTCTTGTCAAATGAAATTCACACAAAATTTAATGATGTTCATGTGGCTATCAAATTTAAGATAGAAAGAGTTGATTTTACCTAATCTTAAACTTGATGTTATCATGAACATCTTATATTACAGGTCCAACTTTGAAGGCCCATAACTTGAATCTTAAAACTCATGAAGACACCAAACTTTTAGGGGATGTTCTTAAGGCAAAAATGAACAAACCTATTTGATCCATTGGTCTCAGAAGCCTTCTAAGTGAAGATATTAAATTCACAAGTTATCTAGTTTAAATATTTTTGCATGACATCATATCGATGGTTGAGCTCAAATGGCTAAGTATGGAAAACATAGCAAAATCTAATTGAGGAGCCAATTTTGAACATGCATAGCATCTATGATGCTTTGGTAGATGATCTAAAAATTAGCATGTAAAAAATAGGGGCCAAGATAAGCAAACCCATGTGACCATTTTCCCCTACAACTACCTCACATGAAAGATATAGCTTTGTGAATATGTTCACTCAGCTCTATTGGAACCTCTTGAAAATGGCTAATGAAAAACATGTCAAAATAATTGGGAACCCAAATTCGAACATGCATATATTCTACTATGCTTCATCAGAGGACCCAAATCTTAGTGCATATGTTTTAGGCTCAAAACTAAATAAACCCATTTGATCAATTCCTCCTAAAATTGCCACACATGCAAGATTTAACATCTTCAATCTATCCACTTGTCTTTATTTGAGCTCCCTAAAAATTGGCTAAGTATGGGAAAATATGTAGAATGTGACTCAGAAGCCAACTTTATACCTTGGTAACTTTTGATGCACTTGATGAAATAGTCAATTATTGTGATCACCCATTTATTCTCTACACTTGTTGTTGTATTGATCATCCCTATGAATTCTAACCCACATTACATGAAGGGTTTCTCCACCTGAATAGGATTGAGTGAAAGGGCTACTAGTTTTTGCTTTCCTATAAATAGGGCACACTTTTGGCATTTTATAATCCATGTATGAGCATCCTTGAAAATATTGGCCCAATAATAACCAGCCCTCATTACCTTTGTTGTGGTGGTTTTAGGTGAAAAGTGACCTCTTATAGGCCCATCATGGAACTACTCCAAGAGTTTGGTCACCTGGTCATCATCTATGCATCTAAGGAGTACCCCATTAAGCTCCTTTCTAAAAGGAACACCATCAACTAATGCATAAGGTATAGATTGAATCCTGAAATACCTTTTTTAGCTCTATCTAAACCTTGGGGGAATTTTTATATGATCAAGAAGTGAGACATATCTTTAATCCAACTCTTTTGAAGTGGAGGTGCACCTGCTTATGAGTTGTCTTGGGTTACCAAAACATTTTCTTTATCTTATTAGAGATCATTCACTATGTGTTCACACAAGCCCTTACCTTGACGAACTTGGTGACCTTGATCTCTATGTCATATTTCATGACCTTTATGATCTAGCCTTCTCTCTTTTCATTCAACTACTTGTTAAGGAGGAAATCCCTAACTTCAAGATGAGATACCATAAGATGGACCCTGTTGTTGGAGAGCATTGGCCTGAACTTCTTGAGGCTTATCAAGGATGAAATAAATTGATTCTTGATTAAATTATACCTCATGTCATTCCATCATTTTAATAAAAAAGGTAATTCATTGATCCATTCCATCACTATTCTTCTACATCAACATAGCTGATATGTTGTCAATGTTAGCAAAGGTGTACAAGATTAAGTCCTTAGATAAATTAGGATTCAAAAGTGAGGGTGCTTAGGCAATGGCCTACTTGATGGATTTAAAATTTTCCTAACCTTTATATGACCAAAAAATCACTTGGATATTCTTCATCATGGTGGTGACAGGCCTGCCTAGGTGTGTAAAACTTGGTATGAACCTTCTCACAAAGTTGATCTTCCTAAGGAAGCTATGGATCCCATTTTTGTGATTTAGTAAGGATAAGGCTAAGATATAACTTACTCTATCAAATTCAATGGAAAATACCTCTTTTGAAATAATATGACCCAATATTTTTCTTTCATGTACAAATAACACACATTTTTTGGGTTTTGAAGAGATACCATATTCTCTACATCTCTAGAATATCAGCCTCAGATGGTCCATGTGCTCACTAGCATTATTAGATAATAATGTAATGTCATCCATGTAGACCAACACCATTTTATTTATCATTCCTTGGAAGTCCATGTCCATTTCCCTTTAAAAGGTTTCCCCAATATTGGAAAACTCAAAATGCATCTTCTGATAAGTAAATGTCCCCTACTCAGTGGTGAATGTAGTCTTATATTAGTCCTCTTCTCTCACTAGCACTTGGTTATAACTTGAAAACCCATTTAAGAGAGAGAATAATTATAAATTAAAAAATATTTGTAGGAGTTACTCCATGGATATTAGAGGGTAATGATCCTTTAAAGAGACCCTATTAAGATCCCTAAAGTCCAAACAAAATCTAATTTCCCCACTCTTCTTTATGAAAGGTACTAGATTAGCTACCCATGAAGAGTGTTTGATTTGGGAGATGATCATAGATTCAACAAGCTTGGTCAACTCCTTTCTCATGATCTCTTCAATCTTTGGATTTAAGGGCCTTTACTTCTACGTAAAAGGGTTGGCATTAGCCTCTAGCTCTATTATGTGCTGGGATAGATTAGTATCAAAACCCTTTAGGTCATTATATTGTTAAGAAAATATGTTTGTGTATTCCTTATAGATCTTTATAAAAACATGCCTTTTAGTTTTAGTGCTTACCTTTCCAATATTGAGGAGCTTATCCTCAAAGATAATAACTATTTCATAGTTCTCTTCATTAGTTGACATCACTAATTTACACTTCCTCATATGGTATCCTTCATGAAAGAGGCCTTCTAGGGTAACTAGCCCTTTAGGAAGATTATTATACCTTAATTAAATAATATGTTCCTCATACTAATGCTATAATTTTTTTTTGTTGAGGAAGGAGAACTCTACTTTTTTTTGTAATAAATATGCAATCTATTTGTCATTTTTAAAGACCTATCAGTGAGCTTTGTTGTATATCACAAATGGTATTATTACCACTTTGACATATGGTTAAACCTTGGTCATTTTAAATTCATTAGGGATGTCAAAATTAACACCCATAGCTACTAGCTTATCAACATGTTGATTTTGGCCTCTCGACATTGATTAGATGTTGAAAGCCTCAAATTCCTCAATCAGGTTCCACACTCTATGTTTATAGGACTTCATTAAAGGGTTATTGGTGGAATTCTAACCTTTGATTTGGTATAAAAACAATTCATTACCCCCATAGACTAGTAATTATTTTATCCTTATCTTATTATCCCATTAAAAGCTAGGGATTAGAGCCTCATATTCTATTCCATTATAAGATCAACTAAATTAGAACCTATACAAAGAGAAGTACTTATCATTTTAAGGGGATATTAGCATGACATCTAAACTAGCCATTTGCTTGCTCTTTGAACTATCAAATAATAACTTCCATAGACCACTAGGATCTTCTTGAGGCCTTATGAGGGATGGCATAGATTAGCTTTCTTCATGCAAATAGTAGACACCCAAGTCCTTTTATTCAACACATTATATGTCATGTCCCCTTTTTTAGTGGACATCATCAGACTTGATGGTTAGCCTATTATGCGACCCTCGTATGCTGATAGGATGAATAGAGGGTCATGATGGAGATTGGCTTGGCTTCGATTAGCAAAATTCCTATAGTTGGATTTTGTTTGGGCTCTTTCAGACATGTTTGCCTGAGCTCCTATTATTTAGGGATATTTGGCACTCAGTAGACCATCCATGTTATGGCATGATCATGTGCAGAATCACTCCCTGGTTCACCAGCTTCAGACGGTTTGAGAATCTGACATATATTGAGTGAGATATTAATATTTGATTGATTTAATCAAATATTAATTATTTGGTCTAATTTTAAATTAGATATTAATTAATTAATTATTTGTTCTAATTTTAAATTAGATATTAATTAATTATTAATTATTTGGTCTAATTTTAAGACCCCAATTCTAATTTAAGAAGTGGTCTAATTTTAAGACCCTAATTCTAATTTAAGAAGCCCAAGTTCTAATTTGAGGAATTCTAATTTAAGAACCCCAAGTTCTAATTTAAGGAAATCTAATTTTAGCAAGCACACCTTTGGAGGGTATAAGGGTTTCTCATGGGAGAGAGTTTGTATTCATGATTATTATTGATATTGATTCTTGTTAAGAAATTCTTCTGTGAAGACTGAGCTAAGGGTTCCAGGATTCCATTTGCATTGAAAAACGTCAACTCTTCATTGTGTGTGATTCAGAGGTTGTGAGAGATCAGCCGATCTATTGCCAAATTGAGAGATAACTTCATACAGAAGTTATCACATGTGTTTACAAGTTTGAGAGATAACTTCACATAGAAGCTATCACAAGGGTTTACAGGTATTTCATTATTTTTGGGTTTTGATTAAAGAATTATCCAGATATAGATCTTTTGTATTAGCCCATAATTTTACAAATCAGGATCAAGCATACAGGTTGTGCTATATCAGCAGCCGTATGAATTCCATACAGATCCATGAAAATTTGTACGCATCAACAAAAAGTTCAGGAATCGACATCGGCAAACAGAGACTGACATCGATCGACATATCACCGACGTCGGTGAGTTAACAACTACAGATCGACCGACGATGGCTATATAACTGACGTCGGTGGCTATGTTTTTTACACAGCAGGCCGAGACGTACTAGATTTAGATTTCTTTCCTAGTTTGTGGAATATTCAGGCTATTAAGGTTGTACTTTCAATATTCTTTGTATACTTGACAGAGGACCTCTATTGTAAGCTTATGAGAAAATAAATAAGAGTTTATACTGTGATTTATTTATCTATTTGAAGATATTTTGTAGAAATTTAGATAAGCAATTCAGAGCTTTTGTTTTGATATCTGAAGGGATATTACAGTGGTATCATAGCTTTTAAAGAATAAAAAGGAGCCCTTAAGTAAGGGACATCACAGTGGTATCAGAGCTAATGTCCTGCCATCCTGTTGGGTAGAGTGGGTAGATTGAATCAGCGAAGTATCCATGATGTCTTCAAGTACTCAGAAACTGTGGGACAAGGATATGAAGAAGCTGAAACAAAGTTTGAACCAGTTGGTTGAAACCCAGAGGAGGATGAATGAAATTCTTTCAGATCCTACATTTGAAGACAAATTAGTACGGTATATGGCATCCATTCGTAAAAGGTCCACATCACAAAACAGAAAGAAGGAGAAACAAGAGGTCTCTACAGGGGTTGAGGGCAGCCCTACCCTAGTTGTTAGACATGTTGATTTGACTCAAGAGGATATGAGGGCAGCCATGGGGAATGAGTTGTCTATATCAGCTTTGCAAGAAGTTTCACTTGAGACTTCTACATTGGAGACCAGCATAGAGTATGCTAATGATATGGATAATAAGAGTATGGATTCTTTGCATGATCATATTGTTCCTTCATCTTCACATCAAGAACATCAAACTTGGACAGATATGGAAAGGAGCCAAAATTTATGTGATATGTGGTCACAAAAGGCCAAGGAGGCTAGATTAGTGGCTGTCAATGCAAGACAACATCTTCAAAACATAATGAGATAGAAAGGAGTTACAGTAGGTTCTTCTTGTGATGACTTACGGAAGATCAAGGAGGGCATGGAGGCAATGAAGGTTGCTCACTCGGATTCTGAGAGACATGTGGATGAGCTTAGTCATGGGGATTTGGACTCTCAGTTAGTTGCAGAGGACGTGGGAGCTGGAGATTGTGATGATGAGATAGTTTCAACAGCAACTTTTTTAGAGTTAGATGAGGATGAGTCTGATGCTGGCATTCAGAGTGTGGAGGTATACTCAGAGGTTAGTACATTGAGTGTTGATTATGAGTATGTTCCTATAGTTGTAGCTGAGGAACACGTTGTGGGGGCTAACACACATGTTTAGGATTTGGGAGTACCTGGTCCTGATGAGTTTGGGATACCAGTGGAGTCGAGTCTCTAGATTGATTCTTCTCATAGTTATGATAGTATGGTACCATTCGCTGTGCCATTTTTACATAGGAATCAGTTGTGGTGTGTGGGGGAGTATGTTGATACTTCCTCATATAATTTTTACTGCACTGAATCATTCATGGAGTATTTATTGGATAGTGCAGGTGTTCATTTGGACTCGCATAAAGTGACAGAAGGTGTTCTCATCCGAGGTACTAGTTGTAATTTCCCTTACTTAGGGGCTCCTTTATCTGCACAATAAGCTCTGATACCACTGTAATATCCCCTTCCAAACAGGAAATATAACAACACAAAAAATCTGAACCAAGATATAATCGTTGTTGAATAAATTCAGAAAGATCACAATAATATAGTCTCTTAATAAAAAATTATAGATTGTATCACTTGTCCTTATAAATTATTACAATTGCAGTCCTCTAATATGCATATAAATATGAAATACAGTCTTGAAAACCCTGGCTTTGCAAATCTGGAAGTGCAAATTGAGTTCTGGAAAGTCTCGGCCCTTCTGTGTCGACACACAGTCGCCGTCGTCGGTCGATATCTCACCGACGTCGGTCTCTGCCGGTCGGATTTCTGTCGACGTCGGTCTTTAGTCGACTGATGTCGGTCACTGAAACCCTCTGTCTACCGAGGTCGGTTCCTGCACTGATCTGTACGAACCCGTACGGATTCTGTACGGCCGCAAATTAAGCACAACTTCCCTATTTTCAACCCCTGATCTGAAGATATATGTCTCTAGCACAGTAGATCTCTAGCTGTATAATTTATTAAATCAAAACATAAAGCAATAAATACCTGGAATATCTGTGATAACTTCTGTGTGAAGTTGTCTCTCAAACCTGAAATTCTGTGATAACTTCTGGATGAAGCTATCTCTCACTTTGGCAATAGATCAGCTGATATTCCACAGCCTCTTAATTGCACACACTGAAGAGGGAACGTTCTCCAATGCAAATGGAATCCTTGAACCCTAGGCTCAGTCTTCACAGAAGAAATTCTCAAAATCAATATCAATATTCAATAGCATAATGAACAATGGCCTCCATGAGAAACCCTTATACCCTCAAAAAATATGCTTGCCCTAATTAGGGTTTCTTAAATTAGAATTAGGGTTTCTAATTAAAAATAGGCTAAATAATTAATATTTGATTAAATCAATCAAATATTAATATCTCCCTCAATACATGTCGGATCCACGAACCGATCGAAGCTAGTGAATCAGGGAGTGATTCCGCACATAACCATGCCACAATAAAGGCGCTCCGCTGCATATCAAATATCCCTAAAAAGTAGGAGCTCAAGCCAAATGTGTCTGAAATACCTTGAATGAAAATCAAATGAAGAAATCCTGTGAATCAAAGTCGAGCCAAGCTCCATTATGACCCTCTATCCATCTTATTAGCCTACGAAGGTCGCATAATAGGCTAACCATGAACTCAGAACATGTCAATTGAAAAGGGGACATGACACTAGTGTTATAAGCAGATTGGGTGGGGAGATTATAGTGACACTTTCTACTATGCTACCTTACAGGGATGTTGAGGTGGGGTTTGTTGAGTGGATTGCACTGGATCATATCCAGCCTACAACTATTTGGAGTCAGAGATTGGAGCCATCTATTGATTCCCAATTCAGCAATAGTGAGCCAATAGCAAAGTTCGGGGGTTCCTACCGACATTATATGATAGGGTATACTCTTTATTCTTCTTTTGATCTAGAGATCAAAGATGTGATTTCACACAGGTGTAGATCAGCACCTATTTCTTACCATCCATTTTGGAATGGATTGGCACCATCTTTTGTAGATGGAATTGGTAGTAGCAAGTTACACAGACTGCAGTATCGACACATCCAAGGTAGTTGTGATTTTAGAGATTGGTTGAGTTGCATTCACCAGTTTGATTGTGGATTCCTCTTTGTTCCATTTCAGAGGATATTGCAGGTGCATGTGTTGAATGACCATAGTGTAGATCATGACTACATTTGGGATCCAGGGAAATTTTTTTTCCTACCTCATTTTTTGTTTACTAGTAAATTTGTTGTAGAAATTTTAGATATGAAACAAGAAACTCAAAAAAATCCACTGAGGTCTCCTACAGCTAAAAGGGAGCTTGTAATGGAGAAAAGTGTTTACAGTTGTGGTACAATTGACTTAGAAGAGCCCTTAATTCCCATAAAGGCAATTATTTCAAAGAAGTTAGGTTATAGCACAGTCAAATTTGAGGGTGAAGAACAAATTTCATTCTAGAAGAAATACTCTCAACATCTTGTTGGGTCAGACAAGTCTCCAAAAATGTACAGGGTTTTTCTGCCAATCTGCTCTGGTTTACCTAGGTTGCTTGTAGGTGCAACAGGCAGTAGCTACATCAATCCTCCTGGTCCTAATTTTACCACACAGCAATTGCTTATTCCATGCAAAGGGTGGCCTCAAGATAAGAATCCTAAGTATCAGACGAGAATGCATCCAGTTTTTAGAAGGCTTAACTTTCCAAAAATAAAGGCGAGAAGTGCAAGACCCAGGCCACATCGTGTTATTCCTGCCACTTTCAAGCCTTTAAAGCTTGGATATGAGCCTGGACAGCCTAGAATCCCTCCTAGTCTCGAGTATTCTCCTCATTATCTATTGTATGCTGGGATGGGGAATAGTCCCAAAAAATTGTCTGGTGCACAGACTCATGTGCCATGCCTGAAGGCACAAAATAGAGCACTTGAAGATCTGGAAATGCCTATGGAAGTAGCTGATGTGGACAAAGGTTTTCTTCAAAGAAAAGAGGTACCTAGAAAAAATTTCATGGTGAGGAAGTTGGCCGTGCCAACCACACTATTGCTGCTCTTTTTTCTATCTGTTATTCCAGATAACAATCACAATGTAAGGGCCAATGTAGAGGTAGTGACCTCTCCAAAGGAGGCTGTGGATCCTCCTAAGGTCGATGAGGGATTCGGGGCCATCCTGATGCTCTTTCAACTGATGCGAATGTTGCTCAAAGGGAGGGCGTATCTATATCGAGGAAGTATCTGCGGGCTAATGCCCAGAAATATGAGTTCCAGGCTAAGTTTTCAAGGCTGATGGATATCATCATCAACTCCCTTTACAGTAATAAGGATATCTTCTTAAGGGAATTGATCTCGAATGCATGGGATGCTTTGGATAAAATTAGGTTCATGTCTCTCATAGACAAGAATGTGCTTGGAGAGGACAATGATGCCAAGCTTGAAATCAAGATCAATTTGGATAAATTAAAGAAGATAATTTCAATCTGGGACCGTGGTATTGGAATGACTAAAGAAGATCTAATCAAGAATCTTGGGACAATAGCCAAATCTGGAACTTCAACATTTGTGGAACAAATGCAAATTGTAAGAGAAAATGCAGGGCACAGAGGTATACAAGGTGAAAGAAAGGGTTTGGAGAATAATAATTTACAAACTTTAGGTGGAATTAACGGTGGCGTGCAAATGGGGGGCTATGTAATTCTAGTTGTTTTGAGAAAAATGAAAGAGTGTAATTTACAAGTATCATTCAGCGATTGCTTGAGGGCAAGCAATTTCAGGAGGGGCGGATTGTCATGTCCCCTTTTTTAGTGGACATCGTCAGACTTGATGGTTAGCCTATTATGCAACCCTCGTACGCTGATAGGATGAATAGAGGGTCATGATGGAGATTGGCTTGGCTTCAATTAGCAGAATTCCTATAGTTGGATTTTGTTTAGGCTCTTTCAGACATGTTTGCCTGAGCTCCTATTATTTAGGGATATTTGGCACTTAGCAGACCATCCATGTTATGGCATGATCATGTGCAGAATCACTCCCTGGTTCACCAGCTTCTAACGGTTTGAGAATCTGACATATATTGAGGGAGATATTAATATTTGATTGATTTAATCAAATATTAATTATTTGGTCTAATTTTAAATTAGATATTAATTAATTAATTATTTGGTCTAATTTTAAATTAGATATTAATTAATTATTAATTATTAATTATTTGGTCTAATTTTAAGACCCCAATTCTAATTTAAGAATTGGTCTAATTTTAAGACCCTAATTCTAATTTAAGAAGCCCAAGTTCTAATTTGAGGAATTCTAATTTAAGAACCCCAAGTTCTAATTTGAGGAAATCTAATTTTAGCAAGCACACCTTTGGAGGGTATAAGGGTTTCTCATGGGAGAGAGTTTGTATTCATGATTATTATTGATATTGATTCTTGTTAAGAAATTCTTCTGTGAAGACTGAGCCAAGGGTTCCAGGATTCCATTTGCATTGAAGAACGTCAACTCTTCATTGTGTGCGATTCAGAGGTTGTGAGAGATCAGCCGATCTATTGCCAAATTGAGAGATAACTTCATACAGAAGTTATCACATGTGTTTACAAGTTTGAGAGATAACTTCACACAGAAGCTATCACAAGGGTTTACAGGTATTTCATTATTTTTGGGTTTTGATTTAAGAATTATCCAGATATAGATCTTTTGTATTAGCCCATAATTCTTCAGATCAGGATCAAGCATACAGGTTGTGCTATATCAACGGCTGTACAAATTTTGTACAGATCCGTGAAAATCCGTACGCATCAACATAAAGTTTAGGAACCAACATCTGTGAACAGAGACCTACAGAGACTGACATCGGTTGACATATCACTGATGTCGGTGAGTTAATGACTACAGATCGACCGACGATGGCAGCATAACCGACATCAGCGACTATGTTTTTTACACAGCAGGCTGAGACGTACCAGATTCAGATTTCTTTCCCAGTTTGTGGAATATTCAGGCTATTAAAGCCGTACTTTCAATATTCTTTGTATACTTGACAGAGGACCTCTATTGTAAGCTTATGAGCAAATAAATAAGAGTTTATACTGTGATTTATTTATCTATTTGAATATATTTGTAGAAATTTAGATAAGCAATTCAGAGCTTTTGTTTTGATATCCAAAGGGATATTACGGTGGTATTAGAGCTTTTAAAGAAGAAAAAGGAGCCCCTAAGTAAGGGACATCACATTATAAGGGGTCCACCAACTGGTTGTCACTCCATAACTCATCTAAGAACATGTATGGTACCTCGTCTAGATGATTATTCAAATCTTACCCCATTGAAAATTCATCCTCATAAATGATGGTGTAATTGATGTTGACATTATCTGGTCCATATGGCTCTACATGGAATTATACAATGGGCTTAGTTTTGATTGACACTTTGGTCCCATACCTTGTTTTGAATGCTATATAGGACCAATATACTTCAATATAGCTCCCTATTTTTACTATGAACTCTCTGGATAAACATAGTGAAAAGTGAGGAGGCACATCCAAGATCAATACATCTTGAGAGACCAAAATTCTATGACAAGCTTACAAGGTCATATTCAGGTCCTTGATTATGATATATGGCTTGGGAGAAGAACCATCAAGTTGTATAACTCATTTGGATTATGGCTCATATTTTAGACCAAGCTAATTAGCTATAGACTTTAGCATCACTAAGGTACTAGCCCCACTATCCACTAGGAAATTATGCACTAGAGATTTGCCATGATGACTGGAATGTAGAAGGGTGGAGGCTTGAATTCTTTACCTAATTTCCCTTCATTTGTCCCTTTGGCTACATTGGTGAGAACTTCATTCACCTTGATTGGTGTCTTATCTGTAATATTGATCTTTGATAGTCCTTCTTAAAGGATGTCAACTTGTCGAAGCATGGAGAGAATGTCCCACATGGGCACCCTCACATTTGAATTTTTCATTTGTTCAACAATGTTAATGGGTGAACCACCAAACTTTGCTTGTGATTTGGGATCCACCATTATTGTTTGTTGAACTTATGATCCTTGGGGCATAAAAATATTCCCTTATATTTTATTTTTTAGAGGTACTAGAACCTTTGGAGTGATAATATGTCCACTTGGATTTATTAGTGGAGTAATGGTGGTAATATATATGACTACTTCCTAGTTACCATCCATATTCCTTGTTTTAAATCTTATGTTTGATGCCACTAGAATATAGGTCTAATTAGAACTAGCTTATTGGTTGGTATACATATCACTCTTCTTATTCATAGTTCATCATTGTAGTATCTAGCTGATTTGGTCCTTGATTTAACCCTTGACCTTATGGAGTATCCTTTAGTTTGGTAATGATAGGTTCCTCTACATTTTGGGCCATGAGAGCTCATTTGTATCTAAAATTAGCAACTTGATACCATTAATCATTGAAGGCTTAGCTAAGATCAATATTTGGGATAATATGTTGAGCAAAGGACTGGTTTCAAGGTATGATACCCTCTACTTCTTGAGCATATTATTTTAAATTTAGACCAAGGAGTTGGAAGTACTAGCAACATTAGGATTTTAGTTATTTTGCCTATTGTAGCTATGCTATCATTTTCCTTGGTTTTGACCTTGGCCCTAGTTTTGTTAGTTCCCCTTATATTGTGTATTATTGGATTGAAAGGATTATTTTTGAGGATGATATAAACTTTGATAAGGGATATTAAAAGCCTATTTCCTTTTGACATTTACTAGCTCATTTCCCAAGTACTGAAACATGCTTTTCAGCTCTTAAAAGTTATTTTACTCTAGTGAATCACTAGATCCACTATTAAAATCTTTCTCTTGATTTGGTTTAGGCATTATAACAATTATTGGTGTAGGAGGAATGACATCCAATGAAGGGATAAAAATAGGAAGTGGTCTGATTTTAGGAAATAAGGGCATTGGTGGTCTGGGTGTTAGTATGCCAACTTACACTAGACAATTTTCTACTTTAATAACCACCTCATATACATCTATAAGTATATTCCCTCCCATAGATTAGATCATCATTGTTATTTTACTATATAAAACCCTTGAATAATATAGGAAGACAAAGTTAGGGGTTGGTCTAACTAATACTGGGATCATGTCCCAAGTTTTTTGGAACTTTGTGTTGAAGTCTTACATGACTTCATGAGGAGCTCTCTTAATGTAATTTAGTTTCTCTATAGGTGACAAATTTTCATTTTTGTCTTCAAATATTCTACATAGGGATTCCCCTAATTCATCCCATGTTTAAATGAAGTTAACATCAAGGCCTCTATGCCAATCTAGGGCCTTTTATTTGAAATAAGTAGATAGAAGCCTAATAGCTATGTTCTCCTCAATGACATTATAGATATTTCAAAAGTTGGTTATGTCCATGAGGTGCTCAGAGGGTTTTATAGCTTGATCTATAGTATAATAGGGAACACTTTTAAGGGATACAACTAGGATAGGATCATAGTGAGCAAGGGATAAAGGGCTTTGTCCATTAAAATCCATAAAATCTCTAGGGATTTTCATGATATGCAAGGGGTTAATAAATCTCTTCTTACAGTTGTAGGCCTTGGAAATGACCTGGGATCAAAAGTTCCCTACTATGGATGTGTATTATCAAACCTTAATCTTTTCAATAAATTTAAATGTAGTTCAAAAAATTAAAATGGAATACCTCTTGAATTTGACCTTTGTTATTACCTTTGGAATGAGATTAAGCTATTATTCTACACTAGAGTGTTAATTCTTCCTTTTAGAATTGCCAAATGTTGTTGTTTGGGAGCATAAGTATTGTAAAATTGATCAAACCAACATCATATTTGACCAATATTCCTTTTAAAAGAAGTGTGTCCCACTAGGTGTGCCAAAATATATTATAGGATTAACTTGCACCCTTAAAAAGGGTTCTTTCGTCTCTCTCCAACTAAGTTATAATATTGGGACAAACCTAGGTTGTGGGTAACCTATGTTGGGGCTAAACCTCTAGAGAAGGTTAGATTCATCTTGATGCTCACCTAAACCAATGCTAAACTTATGCTTCATGGAAAAAAGGGGTATAAAGATGTTTAAGGGATCCTAAAAAGATAAAAGGGTGATACACCAAAGTTAAATGGACACTCACATAAGCTTGAACACACAGTGGATCAACAAAATATAACTATGGCTTACTCAATCTCACTAGTTGCATAAATATTTCATAGAAGAGGTTCTAAGTAGAAAACAAATCTAGACCTTCAAGTTAGTTTAAAAATAGATTCAAAGAGACTAGTAGAAGGACAACAAACTAGGAAGAATCTCCTTCACATGTTTACCATACAAAAGCATACTAAACACTAATTAAAGATAATAGATAGGCAAAGAGTTGATCCTATCACTTCAAAAGGTAGTTTTTATAATATTTTGATAGGTTTTAGCCATATCAAATGATCACACTTTTGCAAGAGTCTCAATGATTATCCTTGTCTCAGAATAGAAAATGCTAAATTCTAAAAGATGAGAACCCCTTCAATGGGAATGAGATCAAGATATATAAGAGAAGTGGGAGAGAGAAGAGATGTGGGAATATGCCATAAAAAAAAGAACACTTAGTCCTAGGTCATTTATTAAACCTGAGCCACCACCTTTTTATCTTATCCAATGAAAACCCTACCACTTATTTAATCATTATCCATACTCTACTTGATGTATGGTCCTATTTAGCTATAAACTTACTAACATTTTATCTAAATTAGGTCTAAAAGACCCAATCTATTTTTATAGAGCCCTACCAATAATTCTTGGTCCTTGTTATTTATATGTATTCAACTTAGGTCAAGATTAATCTCAGTTATATGTATGCTTACTTGTGTTGGTCAAAAACTAACCCTTCAACTTTCATCTAACTCACATGTGCTCACCTTTATTCTAATTGGCCATCAAAATCTAACTTGACTCATTGACATACTAACTCATCTCACTCCATTGATTTTGATCTATAAGATCAAGTGCTAGCCATTCATCCTCTACCATTTGAACACACGATTGACACCTATCATGTATGCATTTGCTCTTGAGATACACTAACCACTTTGATCTTTGCTCATTGTTAGATATAAATCTTGATCAAATGCCAACCTTTGATTTGCTAGGGCCTGTTGGCTAGATATTTTTTAAGCTACCAAAAGTAGCTAGGAATTCATGGGATTAAATCCCCTTAATTTAATGGTGAATCTCTCATATGCTTATGTCTATTTATTTATAATTATCCATTGCTCATAGTTATTCATAAATTATATAGATTATGTTTAAGTTGCTTTGTTTCTAGGGTATTACTTTAATCACTATGTTCATGAACCATAAAAAGATGATTTTTTATCAAGCAAGCAGTTGTTTTAGATAATGTGTAAATAAAATTTGGAAAAACAAGGGTGGAAAACTAAAATATGTGAAAAAAAGAAGTATTTCAAAATAAGTTGATTTATACATCTTTTTGACTCCTCAAAAATAAATAAACATTCAAGAGATGATAATATTTTCAGCAAATGATTAATAAAGACTAAAATTCACATTCAGATTAAAGATAACACAAAGTTTACCATTTTAATCTTCACAAATCCACCAAATATTTCTTGAGATGCAAAGTTCCATAGAAAATAACTTCTTTCTCATTCACTTAAACCAATTTCATACAAAGAAATTCTCAAAAATATAAACACAAAGTTTTAGATAGATTTAATTCTCTTACTTTAGTTACAATTGCTATGCAAAAATTATCATCATCCTTAGGCACATAGGCCTACACTTATATTTATACAAAAAAAAGATTTCAAAGTCAAAAAGGAAACATTTTCTTCATAATCCATGTGCTGCATTAAAATTAGAAACCATTGAGACGCATCTTCTTCAAATTTCTCTTGTGTGGCATGCAACAAATAGTGACATGTATCACTTCTTGGTCTTGTTATTTGGATTGAACACAACTAATTTTCATGTTGCAAAAGGGTTGCTTAAGAAATTTACTCTCACAGAATGACTTTAAGTAATGGTGTTTAACCAAATTACTTAATTCTTACAATTTTACAAATTAATATACCTTAGTAAGTAACTCTACTAAATGTCTTTACTTAAAAGTAATTTCTTCTAGAAAATTTACTTTATAAATAGAATGAATAGAATGGAAGAAAATGGGAAGATGGAAAAATAAACTACCAAAAAGAAGAGCAACAATAATTATTCCACTTCATGGACTTCAAATCTACATTTCTCTCTATACTTAATGTGCTGAGACATCATCAATTATATTGTTGCATCATCAATTTTTCAAGTGTTTTTCTTTCCATCTCAAATCTTAACATTTCCCTTTTTATTCTTCTACTATGATCTTTCACCTTTTCAATTCTTGGATCAAGTGTTTTCATTTCTTGTTGATATTTGATTAACTCCTTTATGGATTTAGCTATGAAAGAATTTGTGGCTTTGTACATTAACTATTTGAATTACTCATATAACTATTTTGATGTCCTTAGAACATTATTAGACCAAATTCTAGTAATACTAAAGAGGAAATATTCCAAATTCATCTTTTCATTACATGCTTCCTCTAAAGCATTCATTTCTTCATGCATTGATTCAAGAATATGCATGCAAAATGATAAGAGATATTCTTCTTGTTTTATTTTCTTTATATATCCTTCTAGGATAATTTTCTCTTCAGTCAAAAATTTTTCATTAAAATTACTTATTGTTTTTAGACTCTCTTGTTGCAACTCAAAAATGACATTCTCATTCTCTATCTCTTTCATCACTACTTTTATTTCTACCAGTTTCTTTAAAATATTAGTATAAACATCTATAACTTTAGGGAAGAGATTTTGAGTAGTTTGATGCATCTTTTCTATCCATTTATCAACTACCTTACCTTTATCTCTAGTCTCTTCTACCTCAGTTATCATTTTTTAGCTAATTTAATGTGCTAAAATAATAGATTATTGTGGAATAGACCTAGCATTTTTAGCTATTATTTCAAATAACTGGGCATTTTTTTCCTTCAATTTATCCTTAGAAGCCTTCTCTTCATCAAGTTTCTTAAAGAGAGTGTTGATCAAAGTCTAAGTATCTTGCTTAAATCCTTTCGTAGTAACTTTCCCAAGGGGTATCTTTGAAATTCTTAAGTCACTTGTAGTGACTTCTCCTTTGCTCATTCTCTATGGTGGAACTAATATCTCTACAAACTTATACCTTGTAGAATTAATTATCAACATTGAACTTATTTTATCAATATTAGACTTCTTTCCTTTCTTATCAATAATTTCCAACAATTACAAGTCTATCTCATCAAGATTTATCACTTCCTTAAATTTTGGAGTTGTCTACAATGCCAAAAAAAATGAGAAGTCTGTACTAGTGGAGGTGTCTGAATGAGTTACCATTTTTTGCTTGTTATTTTTCAACATTATATCTTGATAAGGAACTCTTTGGGTATTTATCACTTTCTTGCTTCCTTTCTCTAGCTCCTTCTCAACTTGTTTTTCAATTTCTCCTTCTTTTCCCTTATCATCTTCCTTTTTCTTTGGGTTTATTTGTAATCTTATCTACCACTACCTCCACCTATTTTTATTTCTCAGCTTCTTTTTATTTTTATACATCATCTACCTCCTTCATAGGTTCAAATTTTTCCATTGCCTCAATTTCTATCACCTTTTCAGTTATTACCTCATCCATGGCTTCCTTCTCAGGTTCAACTATTTATTTTTTATTTTAATGTAGTGGTTCCTAAGATGAGGTTGCCTCTCTAGAAGTCATTTTTTATAGATCATTCTCTATTATGGGTTGATCTTATGATGGAGGGGGAAGTGGAGAAGTAGGTGGACAAGATAGAGGAGGAGGAAAAGGAGGATCAGTCCCCTTTTGAATGGATTTCTTATGAGGTTTGATGCCATGAGACTTTGGAGGTGGATTTAGTACTAATGGATCTATGGCAGGTGTAGTATAAGTGGAAATTATATAAGTAATGATGGAAATAATAGTAAAATTGGTGTCAATAGGAGAGACCAATGGAGGTGTGGAAATAATTGATTGAATAGGTTCCTTATCTTTTACTATAAAATATGTATCACCAACATTTCTTTTTATCTTTAATTTATTTGTGGGCACTTGACTAATTTTTCCTTATACTATTTCCTTCCTCTTATAACTAAAATGAGTAGTCTCCTTCATCAAATCCTTATAGTAGCCTTTATTGATAAGCCATGTGGAATTCATGGATAAAATATTTGAAGTTCTATCTAAAATATTCTTATCATGATTTTTACCAAAAATAATAATTGGAAGTGAAGCATTGTCTCCCCCTACTGCATGAAAATCATCACTGGCTACAATTCCATCATCTTCCATATCCTAAAAAATTATGGCTAGATCAAAAGCATGGATTTATTCAACAATCAATCTACTATTGTGCTTTCTTTTCTCATCAAATTCATCTCTATAATTAGTCCAAAAATCTTCAAGTGTAAGAATGTTCATATATTTTAGAGAAACTATACTTTGGGCCACCCCTTTACAATCAAAATTATCTCTAACATCAAAATATGTATGGGTATAATTGTGATACATCTCATTATACACATTATTATCCTTATAGATACTGGGATAGTGGTAATGACCAATAAAAATTGGAAAATTTATATTAGGATGATGTGATTTTGACTGTAATTCATGTAATTCAATAAGATACCTACATAGTTCCATGAGAACCCACTTATCACTAGGGTATCTAGGTAACTTGATTGGTGCACTTGAGAAACCCCCAACTCTTATGTATGTAAATTCAAGGAATTGAATGAAAATGTAACCAAACTATGAAAATGCATCCCATGATTCATTTGATACTCTTTTGCACTTTAGAACCACATTAAATTTGAAAATGAGTTCATAAAAGAATCCATCATTCACTACCTTATAATGTTTTTAGTACTCATAAATAACTAGT
The DNA here is from genome assembly GCA_037957365.1 of Torreya grandis. Lineage (NCBI taxonomy): Eukaryota > Viridiplantae > Streptophyta > Pinopsida > Cupressales > Taxaceae > Torreya > Torreya grandis. The sequence continues at coordinate 4,224,399 of JARHVA010000197.1, forward strand.
TGAGGATAATACTCATTTATTAACATAGTTTCCAGTGTGACTTTTGTATTTAGCCTTGAAAAGGCTCCACTTGAAGATGTTACATACACCAAATAAGAGGTTACACTAAAATCAGAAGTCTATAAAATATTGCTTAATTACTGATCCATGTTATCACTTATCACCATCACCCATTATATCACAATAGAGCTCCTAATAACATCAAAGGTTCTAATGTATGCATACATCCAAGTTGAGAAACACTTGGCTGTCTTTTCACTATTGATCCTACATATTAATTGAGTAATGTCATCCATTTCCTAAACCATGTCTAATCTTAGTATTTTCTTTGGAAATATTGAGGCTTACTTCACTTTCTTTAGATAGTTTGTGTTCATTATCTTAATGCATTCTATTATCTTTATCTTCCATTGTCTATTAGCTTTTCCCATAGATATATCAATTAATTTTTATGATGTTGGAATCTTCAAGTTGTAGATAAGATATTGAGCATCTGACCTTATCACTACTTTACCAACAATATCCCTCACATTCCTAGTTAAAGAGTCATAACATTTGGCACATGCTAGGACAAATTTTGGAAGTCGAGCTAAGCTTGGGAAAGCTATAACTTTTATAATCCCACTATTAGTCATGGCCTGCATGAGTAAAGTCTTGATTATAGATTTATAACTCTCCAATAATTTAGTCATAAATACATGTTCCATATCTATATCACTTATTTCAATTAACTTAGTAGTGATACATGATTCAATAGGATATCCCTTATACTCATACTTCATCTTTGGTTCTTGGAATTTGGCCTTCTTAGCTTTTTATTTACCCTTACTACTTTTCTCTCATATATCTTCAAGTGCCAACTCTGGGACTTCTTCAATTTATGTTGCTTACACTTCTACTTTAGTTATTTATTATTCTAATCCTTTTGACCCTAACATTGGTTCTAACTATCTTTGGAATAATTTGACGAGTGCTTTTCAACACTAAGTAACTGCTCCAACTAGTTTAGAAATTTTGAAAAAGAATCAATTTGGTGTTTCAACTAGTATCCCTAAGTATGATTTAGGTTTAAAGTAGTATAAATTCCTAAAAAGCTCCAAGTATCTGACAATAAGAAATAGGGTAACATAACCCTAGGTTAGATTATGTGAATTGCAAGTCTTAAGTCTTCAACAATCTAGGTAAGCAATGGATTATGAAGAATTTGGGTTTATGAAAAGTAACTACTTTAGGTTTGTTTATGAAAGTAACTTAGGTTGGAAAACCCAAAGTAGAAGTAAAGAGTAATTTTAACTCTAATTCCACTTTAGTAGTTTAGCAAGTTTCTCAAGACTCATGACTTTGGAATTATCAGGTCAAGCAACTACGATTGGAAATCCTAAAGTAGAAGAAATAAGTAGTTAATATTTTAGGTAAGTAGAATACTTGAGAGTTTTGGGGTTCTTGAGGGTATTAAATTAGGATTGGGACTCCAGATGAGTAGATAGAAGTGAGGAACCAAGGTTTTTGGTCTAGTTTTTAGTAGTTAGGTTTTTGATCTAGGATTTAATTTTTATAGCATTTTGAGGAGGTTTTCCACAGTTGGTGTTTTTAGGTATTTTTTAAAGGTTTTTAACACTATTTAAACATGTAAAAACAACAATTTAATTCAAACAAAATAATTTTAGGCATAATAACTTTCATGGTGGTGAATGAGAATTTACCAAAGAGAAACAAAAAGAAAACAAACCAGATGAAGGTGTAGAAATAAAAGAACAAGATATACATACCTCAAACACAAATGGGTCTCAAAGAATTGAATTAAAAATTGCTCCAAAAGGTTGAAAAGCTTACCTCAAGGTTTGTAGGTATACTGAGTTAGTCAAAAAACTTGAATGTTAGGTGGAAATTATTGATATTTATATTTTATAACGCATTTAATGACATTTAGTGGACACATGCATAGGGGCCACGTAAGTCCTTGGTTTTTATCAAGTTTATAGGACTGATTTTCTTAATTTAGATTTTTAGAGTTAAACACATTCACAATCCCAAGTTGGTCTTGAATGGTGAGTGTTTTAGGTTTTAAAACATTCATTACTTCTGATTGTGGATTTGGATGAGTAAAGTTCATTTGAAAGCCCGATTTGCTTTATGCAATGTTTGGTGAACTTTTGGGATAACTTAGCTTTTGATGAGAAGTAAAGCAACTTGATAATTTTGATTTAAACTAAATAGTGAAATTTGGAGTTGCAAGACTACTTTTATTTTTGTTTATTAAGTAGAGTAACTTGGAGAACCAGAGTTGTATTGGAAATGAGTTAAAGTACTTTGCTTTTTTGATCTTCTAGGAAAGATGAGTAAATGGGGATTTTAGTAATGGTCATAGGTAGATGTTTTCAACCTTCTAAAGTAATTTTGAAGAAATTAAGAAAATAAAGTTACTAAAGACTAAGACTTTATTTAGGGGATTGGTTTAACAAGGACAACTAACTCACATAAGACAAAATGCAAAATTTTAAATAGGGGTAACCCAAAATTTTAAATGTAAAATTTTGGAGACACCAACTGACTTCAATTAGGGACATCTTTATTTCTATCATGAAGAAGGAAACAAGGGTGAGATCCTATTATCTCTGGTTTTGAATTTTATCTAATAGGTATGGAGTCTTTGCAAAAACTTAATCACAAAACCACAAAACAAACAAACAAACAAAATAAAATAAATAATAACAGAACTAAAAGAAAGACTAAAAACATTATTTATATACATACAAGTGTTACCCTACTACTCATTTCTTGTAGATCTTCAAGTGATCCCCATTAAATGATAGAAACAATTCAATCCCATCCTAATAAGCTAGGATGAATCTATCCTTTCCAGTAATACTCTTTATTGTAAAAGGTCATTTCCACAAGGAGTCAAATTTTTCATTCTTCCCTTTTTATTCATTCTATTTATCCCATAAGAGGACTAAATCACCAACATCAAACTATCTATCTTGAGCCTTCTTATCAAAGATCTTATTTAATTTCATTTGGTGATTAGCTAGCTGGTCAACAACTTGAACATGATCTTATTTTAGTTTAGTAAGAAAAATGATTCTCTTATCTAGTGAATCTTGATAAGTAACATATTTAATAACTTTGGACAATTGTAAAGTAGGTAACTATATATTTATTGGTATCTCAGCATTTGTTCCATATAGTAAATAAAAAAGAGACATACCTATGGATTTTTTTGGGGTGATCCTGTCAGCCCATAGTGCATCAAATAGATTCTTGTGCCAGGTTCATTGATATTATCCACGAGCTTATGAGTAATGGTCATCATTTTTTTTTACTTGATTTAGCTTGGTCATTTCCCCAAGGATAGTGATTTGAAGCATGAACCAAGTCTATTTCATATGAGTAATATAAGTTAGTTAGTTCTACTGAGGAAAAATTGGCTACATTATCTATTACTAGCTTATATGGGACACCAAACCTTACTAAAATGTTCTCTTTGATAAAGTCACATATAACCTCAGAAATGGCATGTTTGATAGGAATGAATTCCAGTCATTTGCTGAAGTAATTAGTGGTATTCAAGACATAATAATGTCCATCACTTGAAGAAGGATTTAACATACTAATAAAATCCATGCCCTACTAATGGAAAGGTTCAACAATAACAACTGGTTTTAGAGGAAAGGCTAGAAACTTGAGTCATATAATGAAATGCTAACATGCTTGACACTTAGTAACCCAATTTGAAACATCTTGGAGTAAAGTAGGCTAGAAGTACCTTGCTCATAATATTTTATTTGTTTTGACTCTTGTTGAGAATTGACCTCCACATGCTTTGTCATAAAAATATTACAATAGTCTCGCTTGTTTATCTTTGTTCACATAATGAAGGAAAACACCATAAATTCCTCTTTTATACAAACCATTATCATAAAGGACATAATCCTTTGAATTTAGATTGATGGTATGTTTTCCCTTATGTGTTAAATCAATTGGGAATTATCCATAAGTCAAGAAGTAGGAAATATTTCTTTACCATTCATCTACAAGATCAATGAAAAACACCATGGGAAAATCTCCATCTGATTTAACTTGGAGAGAAGATGTTGTCATATCTATGTCATCAGGTTTTCTCTCTGTCATCAACTGGCATAAGCCTCTTCCTCTCACTAGCTTTGTAGGTTTGATATCAAGGTCAAACTCTTTCACCTTAGCTACCCAAGTGCCTCTCAGTAATCCTAGTTCTTTCTGAGTTAAAATTGATTTGATTGTAGTATCAGGTACATAAACTTTAGTATGTGAAGACAAAATGTAGTACCTAAAAAATTTGCATGCTTTGACTACAGAAAAAGCATGTTTCTCCATATGTAAATACTTTACTTCAGAGATTTTAAATGGTTGACTCATGAAAGCTATAGGGGATTCAACTCCATCATTCTTCTATAAAAGGATATCTAACATGGTATGCTCAGAAGAATAATAGTAAATAATGAATTATTCACTAAAATTAGGAAAAACTAACACTAGGACTTCAACTATATATTCCTTAATTCTTTCAAATTCTAAATTTATTTCAACATTCCATTTGAATATTTGCTTATTTTTCATCATATCAGAGATGTGGCAAGTCAACTCAACAAAATCAAGAATAAATCTTCAAAGGAAATTGACCTTACCTAAGAATGAGTGCACTCCCTTCATGGACGTAGGCATAGGTAAACTCTAAATACCTTTGACTCACTCTAGATAAATTTTTATCCCCTCTTTTTAGACTATGTGATCAAGGCATTTTCCTTCAATCATAGAAAATATTAATTTATTTGGCTTTAGGGAAATCCCATGTCTCCTATATTGAATAATAACTTCTTCTAGATCAACCAAGTGATTACCTCTCTTTTTAGAGAAGACCATTAAGTCATCATGGTATACCATAATACTTTTATTCTTTAGATGAGTAAAAAATAGATCCATGACTCACTAAAAATTTAATCTAGTATTAATAAGCCCAAAAGGCATCTTATAATAGGCAAATGCCCCCATGACATTGTAAACATTATTTTGAATTGATCTTCTTTAGCTACTTTTATTTGATTGTAATTTGAAAATCCATCCAACATGGACAACATATCTGAACCTGTAACTCTTGTAAAGTGTGGTCCATAATTGGTAATGGATAATTATCTTTCAAAGAGGCTTGATTAATATTGAAAAAATCAACACAAGATTTTTTTCCATTTTTCTTTCTCACTCAAATAATATTTGCTAACCATTCTGAATGGTGGATAGGATAGATGATCTTTACATCAAGGATTTTTTGTATCTTACAATAAATAGTACCTGAGATAGTTAGATTATGATGATGTAGCTTTTTATTGAAAGGCTTTACTTCCATTTGAAGTGGAATATAGTGTTGTACCTCATTTGGCTAGAAGGATTTCAGGTCTTTGTAAGACTAGGCAAACACATCAATGTACCTTGTGAGAAGCTAGATGAATGCTTCCTTTTCTTCTTGAGAGAAACATTTGCCAATGTTGACCATCTTAGGTTCTTCCTCACTACCTAGGTTAATCTATTATATTTTTGGAGATGGACTATCACCATATTCTTCTTTTTCTTTAAGAACTGATCATGCTTGTCAAATATTTCTTCAAAAGAGACTAACACTTTAGGAATTTTATTTCCTTTTAGCTAAATTATATCTTGAATATTGGTAATCTTAGAATCATTAATACTAGTTGTCATCTCACATGGATGTGAACTACTTCCTTCAAATTATAGTCCCTTAAGATTGTCTTGTTGTTTTAGAAATGTAATTATTTACCTTTCATCTTTAGTCATACAAAATGTCAAAATTGGTAATTTGAGTGTGGCTTATAACACCTTATCCATATCTCATTTTTTATGATCTTTTGATCCTTCTAGACATCATTTTTCTCATTATCAGTCATCTAAAACCTTCTAAATAGTCATTCTATCTTAGTCAAGCTTCTTTTCCCAGGCTAATCATATTCCCCCAAGTCTTGATCTTATAGTATAGGAGTTCCATATTTAACTATAACATTAGACCCTAGGCTATCCTATTTTTATCACTCCTATCTATTTATATTTTGAGCCAAAATAGTCATTTTCATCTAATTTGTAATATCCCCTTCAAATAGGGAATATAGAAACACAAAAGCTCTGAACAAAGATAAATTTTTTGCCAAAATAATTTCCAAATGAATAAATAAATCACAATATAATATCTCAATAGAAAATCAAAGATCTTATCACTTGTTCTTCTAGACGATTACACAATTGAGTCTCTATCATACAAATAAAATAATATGGAATATTCTATCTTAAAACCCTGGGCTTTTACAAATCTGGAAATTAAGCTTGAATCTACAAATTCTGTCTCAGCCTGCTGTGACGAACACACAGTCGCTGGCATTAGTCGATATACTGCCAACATCAGTCTCTATTGGTCCTTCTCTGCCAATGTCGGTCCTCAGTCAGCCGATGTCGGTCACTGGGGATCTCTGTCTGTCAAGGTCGGTATCTACATGGATCTGTACGAACCTGTATGGACTTCATACAGCTACCAATAAAGCACAACCTATCTGTTTTCAACCCCTGACCTGTAGATATATGGCTCTAATATAGAAGATCTCTATCTATATAATTTATTGAATCAAAAATTAATAAAATAAATACTTGGAAAGCTCTGTGACAACTTTTGTATGAAGTTACCTCTCAAATCTATAAACCTCTATGATAACTTCTGTATGAAGCTATCTCTCAATTTGGCAATAGATCAGCTGATATTTCATAGCCTTTGAATTGCACACACTGAAGAGTGGACGTTCTCCAATGTAGATGGAATCCTAGAACCCTTGGCTCAGTCTTCACAGAAGAATTCTTCAATATCAAAAATCAATAATCAATGCATAATCAATAATGGCCTCCATGAGAAACCCTTATACCCTTAAAAAGATATGCTTTCCCTAATTAGGGTTTTTTCTTAAATTAGAATTAGGGTTTCTAACTTAAAATTAGACCAAATAATTAATATTTGATTAAATCAATCAAATATTAATATCTCTCTCAATACATGTCCAATCGAGCCCAAACGAAAGCTAACTGGAAAATTTTTGCTAAATGAAGCCAAGCCAATCTCCATCAAGACCCTCTAACCATCCTATCAGCCTATGAGGGTCACATAATAGGCTAACCATGAAATCATAACATGTCAATAAAAAAGGGGACATGACAATCTGCCCCTCCTAAAATTGCTTGCCCTCAAGCAATCACTGAATGATACACCCATCAATCCACCTGGATCCCAAATGTAGTCATGATCTACCCAGCTGTCAATCAATGAAAACTCCATGCCATGTCCATCCCTAGTACTAAGATAAGCACCCCAAGATCCAAGCCATAAATGAAAATCAGCAAGCAACTCAAGCAAACTCCTTACCTGAATAATATCTAAATCTGAATTGTGAAGGCTAAAAATAGTCATATCATCATCAACTTGTGACCCAACTGTAACAAAAGGCTGAGTCCCTACCACATGTGATAACCCCTAAACTACACTCACCTCAAGACCAAGCTCATCCTCATATCTCTCCTGTGTTGGTACCAATGTGCACTCGTCATCACACTCTATCATGTCATGTCGTATGAGCATCTCCATCTGATGAAAAAACATATATCTGAAGCTACTGCCTTGTATTGCCTTAAGAATATGTGTCTTCCCATCAACATCAAAGTGAACCTCCATGTCCTTGAGATGAAGATTAACTTCCTCAAATGAATGAAGCCACTTCATACCCAAGACTAAGTCTATATCCCCCATGTTCACCACATAATAATCAGCCTTGAACTCATAGTTGTTCAAGCGCAATAGGAGGTCTCTAATCATACGCTCACACCTAAGAGTGTGACCATCAGCTACCTTAACTCTGATGCCCTCAAAATCTTCAGTAGTGAGTCCATGCTTCTCCACAAATCTAGCATCTATGAAATTATGTGTGGCTCCTGTATCAAGAAGGGTGATGACCTTCTGCCCTGCCAAAACTCCACAGAGTCTGAATGACTCATCCAATTGAATGCTAGATAGGCATGCCTCCTATATGTGAAGCTCTAACTCTACCTCTACCTTAGGCTCTAAATCCTCTACCTCTGCCCCCTCAGAACTATTCTGCTATTTGGAATCCTCTGAATCTGAATCCTCATAATATGCCCACATCACACGATTCGCCTTGCCCTTAGGCCTCAAAGGGAAATCGTGATGGATATCATATGGACCTTTGTATTAGAATCAAAGCTTCTTCTTGTGTAGATTGTTAAGTGCCTCACGATCCAAAGGTGGTGCTTCTAGATTGGCCTTTGAATCATTCTTTACACCTGATTTATCTATGTTGAAATCTGGTCTCTTTGTATCTGCATTGGAACACTTATGGTCTCTAGATGAATAAGTACCTCTGGAGTTAAATTTATGGGATGGGGCTGCCATCGCCATACTATGCACCTTCTTCATAGCTACCTATAATGAAGGAGGATCAAAGGCTTTGATCCAACCTCTCAATGGTTCTGTCAATCCCTCCATGAAGAGAACTACCAATCTACGCTCAGAAATATTGGGCACCATGACTACCAATCTCTGAAACTCACCAATGAAGGACTCCAAGTTACCTATTTGTCTCAAATGTGCTATATCTCAAAAGTAAACCTCAAGATCTTTCTTGTCAAATTGCTCAACCAATCTATCCACAAAGTCTTGGTACTCTATCACCTGGTTATGCTGAAGTGTTACCATACCATGGTACCACCAATCATGTGCTACTCCATCCAAGTGCAAAGTGGCGTATTTGATGGCCTCTATCTCTGTCATTGGTCTCAATTCCAAAAAGGTGTCAAGCTTATGAACCCAAGCTTGAGCTGTCATCTTGCTGCTACTATCAAAAGTAGTCAAAGAAAGCTTGCCAGTAGCCTTCTTCAGCTCGCTGAATTGAACTCTAGGCCTCCTGTCCTGTCTAACTAATCTGTAGTGCTTTGTCCTTAGAGGAACAAAATGATCAAAGGACATCTTCTCCTAAACATGAGGATCTAATAAGTTCCACTCATTAGTTATAGCCATGAAGGTATCTGTAAATAGGAAATCACCTACCGCCTCTTTTGCTGGAGCCTCTGGTTCGTCTTGTACAAACGTAGGCTATGTAGGTCTATCAGCAGTCCTGGAATGGGTCAGATGTGGTCTCTAATTAATAGTAGCACTCTTGTTATCTCCTTGTTCCCCATTCTATCTAATCAATGGGTTCATCTTCTCTACCATAGTAGTGAGTGCCTATATGGCCTGATTCATCTGTTGCTGCCCTATCATCATAACATGATAGAAGTCTCTGGTGTCCTAATCAACATCATACCTGTGGCCCTTGGGTGGGCTACCCTCATGCCTGTCACTCATGATGATCGATGGCTGATCTAACACCTGGGTACCTTCAAGCAAGGCTCTACTGCGTGTGTTATACCTGTGTGGTCCCAACTCTTGTGGCTGCATAAGATCTATCAACCCTCAAGATGGCAGGATTTATCTCTGATACCACTGTAATATCCCCTTCAAATAGGGAATATAGAAACACAAAAGCTCTGAACAAAGATATAATTTTTGCCAAAATAATTTCCAAATGAATAAATAAATCACAATATAATCTCTCAATAGCAAATCAAAGATCTTATCACTTGTTCTTCTAAATGATTACACAATTGAGTCTCTGTCATACAAATAAAATAATATGGAATATTCTGTCTTAAAACCTTGGGCTTTTGCAAATCTAGAAATTAAGCTTGAATCTACAAATTTTGTCTCAGCCTACTGTGACGAACACACAATCACCAGATGTCAGTCGATATACTACCGACGTCGGTCTCTATCGGTCCTTCTCTACCGATGTCGGTCCTCAGTCGGTCGATGTCAATCACTGGGGATCTCTGTCTGCCAAGGTCGGTATCTACGTGGATCTGTACGGACCTGTACAAACTTCGTACGGTCACCAATAAAGCACAACCTATCTATTTTCAACCCCTGAGCTGTAGATATATGGCTCTAATATAGAAGATCTCTATCTGTATAATTTATTGAATCAAAACTTAATAAAATAAATACCTGGAAAGCTCTGTGACAAATTTTGTATGAAGTTACCTCTCAAATCTATAAACCTCTGTGATAACTTCTGTATGAAGCTATCTCTCAATTTGGCAATAGATCAGCTGATATTTCATAGCCTGTGAATCACACACACTGAAGAGTGGATGTTCTCTAATGCAGATGGAATCTTGGAACCCTTGGCTCAGTCTTCACAGAAGAATTCTTCAATATCAAAAATCAATAATCAATGCATAATCAATAATGGCCTCCATGAGAAACCCTTATACCCTTAAAAAGATATGCTTGCCCTAATTAGGGTTTTTTCTTAAATTAGAATTAGGGTTTCTAACTTAAAATTAGACCAAATAATTAATATTTGATTAAATCAATCAAATATTAATCTCTCTCTCAATACATGTCCAATCGAGCCCAAACGAAAGCCAACTGGAAAAAATCTACTAAATGAAGCCAAGCCAATATCCATCAAGACCCTCTAACCATCCTATCAGCCTATGAGGGTCGCATAATAGGCTAACCATGAACTCAGGAACATGTCAATAAAAAAGGGGACATGACATAGTTCCTACCATTCATTATGTTAGATTAGTATGAATACATCTAATCCATGCCCAATGGTTCCTTATAAAATCCTATCCAAATTTCATTTATAAAGGGAGGTGATAGATCTTATAAAGCAAGCAAGAATACATATAAAGCACTAAAGCAAACTTCCCTATTCTCTACATACAATCACTCAACACAGTTGCAAACAAATCAAACCCTCATAGCAGTCCCTAGCCACCTCAAACACTCTCAATTTGACATTTTTTTCATCTACATCACACTATTTCAAAAATAATATTAGGTGGGAGAATTACGTATGGCTTGATCCCTCTTCAGAGTATTGGTATGTAGGTAGCATGCCCACATAAGGGGTGTGGATTACACATTCAATGCATCTTACACACTAACCCCCTTTCCTCAAGTGGTTCAAACATCATTTTATCAAGCATGATGGAGGGTTAGGGTTTGAATATTAAATCATCTCTAAAACAAGTATCATCTATAATCAACACTCAAAATTTCATGGATAGACTGACACATGAACAACACAAAAACCTAAAAAGTTTCATGTCTCTATGATTAGTTTGGATAATAGTGATAAGAGTGGACTATAACATTGGACCTTGAAGTGTCTTATTTTCAATATTACTATCTTTTCACTAAATGAAATCCTAATTTCAATTCATGACACTATACCAGTCCTACATAGCCAATTTTATCCTCTATCTTAATTGTCTTAGTCTAGTTTCAAGCTAAGTTATATTTCTCCTTATTTATTGCTATTTTGAAAAAGGTAAAAAAGATAGATAAATTATACAAATTAAGATTTTAATTATCTCTATATTTTAAAATAATTTATTAATCCAAACCTTCAATTAAAATAGGAATAAAAATCCATTATTTCAAAAAAAATTAAATCATTTGTTGAACTCGACTTACTTTATTTGTGCACAAAAACCCTAATAACCCTAGGGAAATTCTTTGTTGATTTTTCCAATATTTTTTTGATTTTTATCAAATATATAAATAAAAATTTCCATTTAAATTTAAAATTTACCATAGTAATTTTAAAAATCATTTCTTTCAAACCCTAGTTGAACTTACTAGGTCCATTTGCTTCTTGAGGTATCACCTTACATTTTAGTGAACATCATATCCTTCTAATTCATATTGCAGTTCATTGATTAGATTATATTTATTTAATATTCTCTTTCATTTTTTAAGTTATTTTCCTTATGCCACCTAAGCTCCTTGCATCTCTTCCTTTAAGATGAAGTGCAAGACCTAGTGCCAACCCTCTTAAATTCACCCAGATTCCTCCAACCCATCCATATACCATGGATAAACAACCAACTCATCTTCATGTTACATATCTTACACATATAAACTAAACTTATTTCCATGAAGATAATTTTGACAATGAGTAGTATGAGAATAACAATGATGATACACACACTAATTTTCATGACCCACCACATTGGGTTCTTGATCCACTTTCACCTATTATTGATAATGATGTTATCTTCAACAAATATTTGATTCTACAAAGTTTTAGAGAAAGACTTAGGGAATATCCCAAAGATCATATTCTTATCTTACAATCTATCATGGAAATTAAAAAGGCTAAACAAGTTAAGTATTCCATTCCTTCAAAGTAACCAGTTATAAATGACACTATGGGGGCAACTATGTCTTAATAACCCCCTATAATAGCCTAACCTTATGAGGCATCACTAGTTATGAATAGTAAATCATTTTCTCTTTATTTGGTTGCTCTTGTGCAAGAGATAAAATTTATTCAATCTAAGTTGTTATATCTTGAGCAAAGTGCCTCTAGACCAACACAAGGTTTGTATTCTTTTGCTCTACTTCATACACCATTGGCATGTCATATTACTTCTACACCCTTATCATCAAGTTTTGTTTAACCTAAGTTTACTCCATATGATGGCAAGGGTGATCCAGAGACATAATTGAGACATTTTCATGTAGCATGCTTGGACTATGTGCCAAATGACTAGTTACTAACCAAGATATTTCCATAGATTTTAAAGGATTATGCTCTATAATGGTTATATAGTCTATCAAATCAATTGGGAAATGAATTTAATCTCTTAGATGACATGTTCCTAGCTCATTTGAAAATTAACATAGGTGACAAGGTTTCTCTTACTTAAGTTGCACAACAAAAACAAAGGTCAAATGAGCATCTCACATATTATGTTCTTCAATATAAGACTATCTTGGCTAAAATGACTAGACCCATGGCTAATCAATAATTACAAGATCTCTTCAAATAAAGTCTTTTACTATCTTTGCATGAGTCAATAATGTTCAAAAAGTTTTCTTCCTTCATTGAGTTATGTCATACACTAAAGTAAAGGGAAGTCAAATTAATTTCAATGGGCAAAATCAAGTACACAAGCATATCATAAATAATAAGAATAGAAATAAAATCCCATACAAAGTAAAGTTTAATAATAGTAAAAGTCAAAATCAACCTATAGTTAATGTGGCTTCAAATATCCCTCAACGAGTGGTTTTATCAGCACCTCTTCAGTGAGATTTTACCAATCTACCAATATCTCTAACCAGATTCTTACATTATCTATTGGAATGCCATATAATATCTCTCCCTCCTATTTAGGAAGTTGATATAATAAAGCCTATTCCATATGGATATGATTAGAATGTATTTTTTGATTTTCATAAGGCACCAAGCCACACAATAAATAGATACATTAGTTTGTGACACAAGATATAAGACTTGATAGATGGTAACCTCATTAATCTTGGCACTCTAATTGAGCCTCCTCAAGTAAATCAAACATAGGACAAGGCTCTAAAACATTTCTCAAATCATTTCACATAGCATTCTAAAGAAGAGACAGGGGATACATTAGGTGTTTACCATGCATATCATTTACACTTTTCACCAACTACATACCAACCACCTTTAGTTGAGTCACATCCTTTGAGAAACATGATTAGTGTGTATAATTCTAGAGCTCTAACTATACCTTTGATCTCTTTCTTAGAGTATGAGATAATTGAGGATGATTTAGATTACCATGCACTCATTATCATAGCCTACATTGATAATTGTCCCATTCATAGTATTCTCATAGATAATGGATCTAGTGTAAACATGTGCACTATGGCATTAATTTAGCATTTGGGATATTCAAAATAGGATATCACCTCAATGGACACAATTATCAGTGGATTCAGTGGGCACATAAAAATTTTATTGGGTGAGATTATACTTTTGCTATAGGTTGGACCTATACATATGGCCACACCATTTACTATTGTTCCCAATGTAGGAGTCTTCGATATGTTGCTGGTTGACCATGGATACAAAAACTTTGAGTAGTACCTTCTATAGTTCATAGATGCATGAAATGAATTCATGCTAATTAGGTTGTTATAGTTGGTGGAGTTTCATATGGGTTACCACTACCCACTTCAGATCCATATCCTACTTTATAGCCACCATTTTTAGCTCCTCCACTAGATATGTTTCTTCTTATAATTGAGATTTAGACATAGTAGAGGCCTCACTCACCAACATAGAGAGTTAATACACTTCCATGTAGGCCTCTCTTAGAGTGACCACTAAATCAATGATAGTTTAAGACTTTAAATAGTTTTTAGCTATAGTATTCACACTCAGGGTAGTATCATTGAGGTCTTATACCTTTATACACAAAGCACACTTTTAGAGAGCTTCTTCTATTACCAAATGGGTCCCTAAGAGCCCCACAATTGCATCTAATTCTTAGATTTACAAGGGAACCTCATAGTCATTTTCCATTATAGATATTTTAGAGCACTTACAACATACACAACTTTTAGATTCATAGTCTGAACCCTTTCATCATGCTTCATGATCATGTACAATCCCTCTCCTTGATACAAGACACCATGATATGGAGTCTCTTATGAGACTCATTGGTTAGTATCATTTCTTCTTAGCTTACTTGTACATAATTTCTCTCAACTTACTTATACATAATTTATTAGCTTACTTTTACATAGCTTCTTTTCAATTTATTGCACATAGTTTCCTTATGATTGATTGTACATAGCTTATTTCAAAAATACTAAAATCAATACAAAAATTCAAAATACAAAAATAGTCAAATAACTCAAAATACCAAAAACATTTCAATTGTATGCATTATCCATGCTTTACATTTCTACTACCATGCTAGACTTATATTTTTCTATTTTATCTTATAGTTTGTCAATTTATCTACATTACCATGCTTCACTTGATCTTCTTTGAGTGTGTGTAGTAACACTTAGATCCTTAATTGCTTCACTCTAACCATTGAGGGGGCATCTTACTTCTACATTTGATACATACATCAACATATCTACTTACTGAGAGCATCTTCTACATAATTACACCATCCAAGTTATGTCATTCCTACACCACACACTCTAGTTATCATGATGATGTACATTACTTACTATCTTACATAGATTATTCTATCGACACTCACTAGTATATAACACTTGTGTATTTCTTAGCATCTACCTAGTCTTGTACTCCATGTTTTGCATACTTTCCCTTCTCACTTTGATTATTTAAATGTGAAAGTATTTATAGTATTTACATGCCTTCCTTTCTTGATTTGAGTATATATATGTGATTACATTTCTCAGTTCATATTTTTTACTCTTGTTTGTGCCATCAAACATTTGCTAATGTCCTTTTCTTTTACTCTTGTATGTACTTATGGGCTTTCGTTCCAATCTTCTTTATTTATAATTGTATGTGTATTTGGGAATTTTAACATGCCTTGTATGCTTGATTTCATAGTTTGAGTGACATCTACCCATGTCCCTTATTTTCTTGGCCCATTGGCCTCTTTTGTATGCTTATTGTTTCTTACCTTGTGTGATTGTTTTCTTATTTGATTCTCAATTATTTTCAATGCCATGATCCACATCATACATTATATTAATTTCTTTGATGCCATGTTAGACATCATTCTCCATCCCTCCTTGATAACTATAAACTAACTAGATTGCCACTTTTAGTTCAGTATCTTACACATGCTATTACATTATTACATCTATCTAGGCATACCCCTATTAATCTAACAATCTCCAATACAAACTATGCTATATCTTGAGTCATCTTTTTGATTACATTACTATATCATGTATTTCATAGTATAACACACTTGTAAGGCTCTTTCTTCAGAAATAAATCATTGTAAGTTCTTCATTCCTACCCTTAGAAGAGGGAAACAAATAGTGGTCTTTGTCACAAATATTAGATCCTTCTACTAGTCAAAAATTAGTTTTTAGAAAACTCAAGACATCAATCAGAGCTTAAAACATGTAGAATAGACCATAAAAATAGTGATGAATATAGAACAATCATTAGAACTAGCAAAGAACAAGAGCACTAAAAGTGGAAAAAACACCAAACACCAAAGTGTCCCATTTTTTATTCTCTTGTATAAATGGTAGAAAACTTAGATTTTCTAAAAATAGACATAATGGTAAGGTTAGTTATAGTTTTTTTATCTACAATATAGTTCAGATTGAGTAGTTTTAATTAGACTATCTAGATATAGGGGAAATCATGCACAACATGATGGCTCTCACTTTTAGTTTTAGATTGGGTAGTTAGTATAGATTCTAGATTATAATGCATGCTATAGACACCATTTATTGGGGGCAATATGCACATCACATTTACCTTCTTTTCTTTCCAATTCTAGTGTATTACCCAAGTATTCTTAATAGTTGCATGGATTATTCCATTTTAATGTGGTTGGCATCATTTTAGTTTTAGATTGGGTAGTTAGTATAGATTCTAGATTATAATCCATGCTATAGACACCATTGATTGAGGGAAATATGCACATCACATTTACCTTCGTGTCTTTCCAATTCTAGTGTATTACCCAAGTATTCTTAATAGTTCCATGGATTATTCCATTTTAATGTGGTTGGCATCATTTTGGAGTGGCTTTTATATAAGCCTAGTTCTCAATTTTAGATTGGCTTTCATACAAGATTAATCTATACATTTTGGAGTGACCAAGATTGGCCTAGTTCTCAGTACACATTCGGCTATCCACACCACATTGTCAAACTATAGATCATTCATGGTATTCAAGAGCCACATCATATAAATAGATTCATACTAGTATCATTTCATATCTTCACACTTAGTGGGTAATGATAGAGCCAAAGGACTAGCTAGCCTTTATATTCTTGAGCCACCTACTTAGAAGTATTGGACACATAGTCCAAACATAGATTAATACATGTATGATCACATAGCTTTACTTAGTGGGTGACGATGGAACCAAATGACTAACCTTTGTATTCTAAAGCCACTCTCATGGAATTGATCACTTCACTCTATTCATGATATTAATTTTTGTACAACACATACCCAACATCACTTAGCATCAATCAACATCACACATCTTCATGGGCTTCACCTTTGCAGGTAAGTTTAGGTACACTTTCTACCTTTCCTTTATCCTATTATTTCACTTTGCTACATCACTAGAATAAAGGGGGGGACAATTTTAGTCATATAATATGTCTAAATTATTATTTTGAGTGTGGTTTGTGACACCCTATCTATATCTTATTTTTGCATGCTATTGTGATCCTTATAGACATCTTTTTGTTCATTATCAGTCATCTAAAACCTTTTGAATGGTCATTCCACCTCAACTAGGCTAATTTTCCTAGGCCAATCCTCTTCCCCTAGGTCTTGGGCCTATAGGACATGAGTGTCATACTTAGACTATAGCACCGGACCCTAGGGTGTCCTATTTTTTGTGCTCCTATCCATTTGTGTTTTGAGCTAAAATGGTCATTTTCATATGATTCCTATCCTTCATTATGTAAAATTAGCATGAATACATCTAACCCATGACCAATGGTTCCCTATAAAAGCCTATCCAAAGTTTCATTTAAAAAGGGAAGTGATAAATCTTATAAAGTAAGAAATAATACAAACAAAGCACTAATGCAAACTTCCCTATTTTTTGCATACAGTCACCCAACACAATTGAAAACATAATAGGGAAGTTTGCCTTAGGACTAATATAATTATATTTATATTTTACATTGATTTATTAATCTAGACCCTTAACTAAAATAGGAATAAAGATACATTATTATAAAAAAATTTAAATCATAATTGAAAACTTACCACTGGTCAACATTATATGGGACCTTTGGATGGGAAACCATCTACACCTTATATTTACCTTCATGTAAAAGTGTTGGCTTTTACTCTAGCCTGAGTAGAGATGTAGTAACATCAAGTGAATCAACTCTAGAGTTCTAATCTTGAGGAACTGAGTTAATTGAGAAATCTATAAAGTCAAGTGTTATACTTAGAACTTGGTCATGATAGTGTTTTAGCTTGTCTTTCTTCACTTGGTATATCCTCTAATTTGTCTCACTATCAATTCAACATCTCCTTATGGTTTAAGGAGTTTGACTCCTTTCTTTTTGCTTGTTCATGTCCCAGCAAGAGTGTCACATATTCAACTATATTGTTAATGTTTTTAAACATGACTTTGTAAGAATAAGAAAATAATTTACCATCAGGTGATACCAATACCACCCCTACACCTAAACCAAGGAAATTGTAGCTTCCATAAAACTCAAGTGTTCATATCTTATCTTCTTATTCTTTTTCCTCCTCTAGTTCTTGGGTTTCCTTGCCCATTTTGAGGTAATAAACTCCATGTTTAGATTCTTCAAAAAGAATGTGTGATCTTGGGTCATCAGATTTAGAAACTATATATTTGGATTTCTTTTCAATCTTGAGTCTATGATTCACTCCTTTGATTTTAATATGAGAACATGACCAATCCATCTTTACTTATCCACCTAGATCCTTGTAGAAGTTTCTACTTAGTAATATTCCATAGGAGACAGGAATATCTTCTACTAGAATTATCATTTTGAGCCTTTTATCTAGGAAGGCTACCAAGATAGCTTGAGCATCCTTGATATATCTAATTAGGTGAGCTTGTCTCTCCATCAAGTAACATCTACCTACTATCTTAGTCAAAGTGATACCAAGAGAATTTACCACCTTAGCTGGCATAACATTAGCTAAGGCTCTAGAGTCAAGAATATGATTACTTAATTTGAACCCATTAATTATAAGAGAGACATAGAATGGATCTATCATTTTAGATGTAAAAGTAGGTGTGGGAAAAGTAGTAGTAGCATTTTTATTAGAAAGGGACTATTTGGACTAGGAAAGACACCTTTAGATGCATTGGATGAATTATTTGACTCTTTTCATTGAATATACTTGACTAATCTATTCAATTGATATAGATAAGATCTCAAGTACTCAGCTTTTGACATCTGAATTTTTGTTTTCTTTATATGGTCAATTATGTAAAAAGAGGGAATAGAAGTAGATAGGATAAGACTAACTTAAAAAATATGAGTTACTAATTTATGAGTTTGAGAATAAGTTGTATACTTATCTTTAGAAGCCAAAGAAGAAGGTAGAGGACTACCTCTCTTGAGAATACTTACATCTACTCTAGAATCTCCTTTATATTTATCTTGCTCTTTAGAAGTTTTCTCACTAGCTTGCTAGGTTTGTGACCTTATAAAAAATAAAAATGAATGACTATGATCTTCTTCAAATGCTTCTTCATAATCACTTTAAGATTGATATTCTAGGTAACCAGTGTTAGATCACTACTAGGATCCACAAAGTCATCTTCATCAAAAATACTTTGATGAGTATCATTAGTCATCTAATCTTTGTCACCCATCTCAACATGATTTATAGGAGCATATTAAATTACCAATCTTTGTGTAGGACTAGAAATATAGTTACTATTTTGATTGTTAAAATTCCATGTAAGTGCATTCCTAGTAGGAACAGCATGCATACCTTAACCAATTTGTCTTTTGACTTGAAGCAAGTCATTAGCCAACTTTTGTAATAGGGGATCAGTAGTTTGTGATGTTATTGAAGAAGAAGAGTCTCTATTATAATTTGTTTCTTAATATTTTAAACCATTATTAAATCATATTCAACCTCTATAGCAAGATTTTGAGTTGTTGCTAAATCAGCTAGTCATGCTCTTCATAGTTGATAACTAGCTAAATTAGCTAGTCATGCTCTTCATAGTTGATAACTAACTTCTGGTAACTAGGCATTGATGAAGAATTACTTTTGATTATCTCTAGTAGACAATGAAATGTAGTCATATAAAATGTCTAAATTGGTAGTTTGAGAGTGGATTGTGACAAAAAAATACATAGGTCCTTACATGCTATTATGACCCATCTAGACATTGGTTAGAAAATATCACCATCTTGATTATATAAACTGGCATTGATCACTTTGTTTTTCTTAAAACACAAACTAGAGTTCTCTTTTTCTAAATTTTATTATTTCAAACCCAAAATATCTTCAAATTTATGGGACATAATTTTTTTTTTCTATATGACAAAGGTTGACATTTTCTAAGAACATGTTTAGATCACCTTTTGCATGCTTAAAAATCAATTAGGAGCCTTGTTTTGGTGTTTAATAAAAGAATTTAGATTTTTATGGTGAATGTTTTAAAAGTTACAACTATGAACAAGAGGTCAAATGAACACCACCTCACTTTCCATTTGGGCTTAAAAATGAACTAACTGTTTCAAAGCTTTTTGTATTTACTTAGTTGTTTAGATTAATTTTTTGTTTGGCAAAAAGAGGAATGTTGCATGTATGTTATTCCAATTATCCCATTTAGGGAACCTTTAGAATAAAAATCATCATTCCTATCACAAATATCATAGTCCAAGGCTTAGAAATAATGTCATCTAAAGTGCTCCCCAAAAACTCATTAAAGTTTAGGTGACATTGAAAATGACCCTAAAGTCTTTCTACTTTGATGTTTTATTTGTTTTTATGCAAGCTTGGCTTGCGAGGGGAACATCATTAACTCCTATGAGTTATTTAGGGAAGCTTTAACCTAGGGTTTCACCTCTTAGCATTGACTTCACTTACTCCTTTGGAGTTGTACATGGGATGTATCTACATTTGGACATCACACTACTCTAAGCAAACAATAGGATGTAGTGGTTGTAAAAAGGACTAGACCTTTTTACAACTATATAATGCCATGGTTACCCAATTTCCATGCTTATCTTTTGCATTATTTGATGTGAAAGTCATTGTGCAATTGATTTCCATAGAATGATAAAAAACTAGCTAGTTTTAGTCAACCCCATTTTGCCATACCCTTGCTAGGATTTGGACAATTATACTTAGTGTATTTTTAGATCATTTTCTCATTTGGTATGTTTTGAGACTAAAACTTTTTTGTTTGTTCAGAAAGCCATGTCAAAACCAATTTATTTATACATCACTATTTTTTCTAAAGAAGCATTATGCTGGTCATTTTACACCACACTTATGCCTTGAAATTTTTTCTAAACTTGTTTGTGTGTGTGTCATTTGAGTTGTAGAGGGTAGCATTATGTTGCCCAAATCATGTCAAACCATTTTGCCTTTGAGTCTTTGAAACATAGTATTGACCTCATCATTTAAGCATGATTACACCATTGGGCTGATCAATTTATTTCAAGACTTATTTCACCTTGTATCAAAAACTACTTGTTTTAAACCATGTTATGTATACCATTTGGAAATTTGTGTTGTGTTGTCATGTTATTTAATCTTGTCTAGCTTGTTTGGTTAGATCCTAGTCTTCAACATTGAGTTTTCAATTAACCTTGTCAAGTTTAGATTCAAACATTGATTGATTTCTATTTAGACCTCAATTTTTTGGATTGATACATAGATCTTTCTCTTTTGGGTTACATAACTTTGGTTAATCGATTACCCAAATTTGAAAACTATTGTTGGTTTATTTATTTAGCACCTATCCTCATCATTGTTTGTGCCTTTATTTGAGAAAACATAGCCTTTCTTCAAAAAGCCTTTTGCCTTGTGCCTTATGCCAACTAATCATGTTTATTTTTGATTCCACATGTTGGGTTTATGTCAAAGTTGTTTCCAAACTTAGAATAAATTAAATCACATCATGACTATTAGTTTGAGCCTAGCTTTTGACTCCACGTGTCGATAAAAGACCTAGTGACTCAACTTTTCCCTTTCCTATTTTAGACCTTATTTGGAACACTTCGACCTAAACCTTTGACATGCTAGTTTTTATTTAGACACTTGACCTTTTATGTGTATGGCATTTGATGTTAGACTATTTTATGATAAGTTTTACCACAAACCATTTTGGAGATACAACTCCACTTTCAAACCACATTAGAGATACATCTCCACCCCTTCGACCAAGTTAGACCCAACTTGAACCATTTTTTATTTTGGACATAGTTTTTTAGAGTTTGTATAATTCTAAGCCTTTTTTTTTAGAGATTTCATCATTTATATAGGATATGTCTAGCTACACTTATGGTAGAGTCACTTACAATCTAACTTATGATATAATAGCCACACAAAATGATTTTTATGCTTTATTCATGACCCCAATGATGTTAATATGGTTTTTGAGATAGATTTCTATTTACCTCATGTTAATCATTCATAGGATCAAAGTCATGCAAAAACTTACGATCTAACCTGAGACCTTGATTGGTGTGAAAAGGATTATGAAGAGGAATTTGAAGACCCAACTACAAATAATGTTATTTGGGATATGAATCCATACCTTCTTTACAAAAATTAGTATACAAAACATAGTCAAGAACTAGCTTATGAGCCAACTCATGACTGGGATGATATTGTTTATGATGAAGACTTTGATGCTATTGTTTGTGCAAGCAATCAAGTTTCATGACATATTTTTGCTATTCGATCATCAACTACCCCTAATCTTCCTTTAGATTATACAAGCTATCAAGCTTTACACTATTTAAGGAATACCATTACCATTCTTAGACCTAGTCCTTTGGCTTGTGTAAAAAACCAATCTCCATAATTCATAACCATTTCTATACCAAGACCTCATACTTTATTTTGTGTGAGAAACCAAGCTCCATAATGCCCCTTCATCATTCCAAGTTGTAGTCCTTTGGCTTGTGTAAGAAATCAATATCCATAATGCCCTATCATTACTATTTTTGAACTTCATCTTTTGGCTAGTGTGATCAATCATTCTCCCCAATACCCTACCATTATCTAACCATAAGTCATTCCTTGTCTAATACCAGTCCCATCTAAACCTCAATTGATCCAATCCTTTGAATACCAAGCTATGTTAAAAATTGGTATTTTCCAACTCATTGGAAACCAAGGCCAAGAGAACTAACCAATCTGAGATGTTTCTATTGAATCAATCATTTGTGATAAGTCACCCTATGATAAATTTCCTAATGATCCTATTATAATTATCAAGGAGTCTCATATTGATGAGCTAGTCTTTGTTGAGTCACTTCTTAATGATTATAACCACCTTCGAGAAAATAATTACCTTAACCATGTGCCTATTTTTCAAGAGCTTTCCATTGACAAGCTAGTCTCTGAGGAGTTGTCTCTTGACCTATTTCCCATCTTAAAGGAGTCTCACTTTGACAAACTAGTCTTTATGGAGCCCATCATGTTATTACAGGTAATTACTTATCTAATACCAAGCATTCAACAAGACACAATTCTAACAAAGTACCCATCAGATGAAGAATCAAAATTAGAGTCAGGTTCTATTCTTGAACTGACATCAAATTTAGCATCAAAATTAGAATCAACATCAATCTCAACATTGGATTCAAATTCCCTTAAGTCAAAAATAGATTCAGATACACAATATGTTCATGACTATTACAACATTGGTTATACATACCTCATAGATCAATTTGAATACATTTTTTATCCTTCTACAGTTTTTAAGGATAAGTAATTCATCTTTGACACAAGTTATCCTAATATCTTCTATGAGGAATGTGCAGCCTTTCCCCATTCCATTATTATTCCATAGGCCATTACCATCAACCATAATAGCCATATCATTGACATTCATCTACCACAAGTTTCAATTAGGATTGACAAAATCATACTTTTTTGAAATAAACCCATGGTGAGATAGTAGTTAAAGAAGAGCAAGGAGGCCAAGATCTTAGTCATGTGGTAGAAGAGCACTCTCCTAGTGAAACCTTTTCAAAGGTGCTAAGATATAATAAAAGTTTCAACTCAGCATCTTCTAGTGAAACATTTTTGAAAGTGTTAGAAGATAATCAAAGCCAAAAGTTAGCATTCATTAGTGAAACCTTCTTGAAGGTGCTATGGGAAATCAAGACAATTTCACTAGTGAAAACCTCGTGAGGCACTAACAGCTAAGCACAAAATTTATTCATTATTGGATGAAGACAAAATAAAATATCAAATCAAAATAGCTTCCAATCTATAACCTAAGTAGATGGTAGCTACTCTCAAGATCAAATAATAGAAAAAATTGGTGGTCATATTGAGAGAACAAGTCTTCAGCCCTACCATAACCAAAATTATATTGAATCTGGCATCAACAACATTACATGTGACTGAAAGTCCTAATCTTCATTTATTTCCCAACCTTTCCACATTCCATTATCATCTACCATTCCATTTAAAAATCAAACCTACCATCCATTATTTGTCCTTGTTTACCATCCATGTCCACACTTTCTTTTGTAGAGGCTAAAAAGATACCTTGTCTTGACATTTTAAGAAATCAAATTCAATGACCAAGGAAGAACACAAAAACATTATTAGTATCTAAATCTATAGGTAGTTCTTGATAGAGTAGTTATTCAGATGAGGTATGGGCTAGCAATTAACATGATCAAGTATTCTATTTGTATCATTTGTTGATAAGGATGTGTAACTCCCCATCAATAGGAACAATAGAATCAAAAACCATAGCCAAGCTAAAAATATGTACCATACCATTTCAAATTGTCATATGCCATTGATCATTGCTACATATCCTTATGCATTGTCACATATTCCTACCATTTAACTCATCACTTAGGGGAAACCATCGTACCATTTTATCCAAATTATCAAACCATCATTATCCTAGATCAATACCATACCATCTTATCATTCCATTCCTATCTAGACCAAAGCCTATTTTTAGTCATCTTACCCAATCCTATTTTGATATTGGTTCTTTTGATTCTTACCACACCTTTTATGAGAGGATTATGATAAAGTTTAAATAATCAATCCAATATATGTTTCAATGATAGTCTATGAAATTATTGTGATAGTTGATCTAGAATCATATTTTTCATCTTGTATCAAGTTTATTTATGTGAGATTAATTATAGCCACCTATGGGCAAATTAGTGTTTCACTAGTATTTTTACTAATTATAACCATCAATGGGGAAATTAGTATCATTGACCTATGTTGTTGTATCCTAGTTATAACTACCTATAGGCAAATTAGGGATAACACTTGTTTACCATGCATTGTCACACAACCTTGCCATTACTATTTTCATTTGACTGACCATTTACCAGATTTGAGAATTTGTTGGGACCTAGTTAATTTTTTCTCACGTTTTATGTGAATGGAATTACTATGACTTGAGGTCATTTTAGGACTATGTGGGTTATGCTCAATTCATGTTGAGATAACCTCACTCCCCCTTTCCATATGCTCTCACCATTTTGTGAGCAACCTAAGCCAAACACTCTCACCATTTTATGAGAATGTATCTTGTCATTCTTTAACAATTTAAGATACCTAAAAATACTAAAAAATTTCATAACATTTCAAATTGTCCTATCTAAGCCTAGTTAGTTATCCTTGATCTGCCTTACTGGGGCATAGTCATTATTATGATGCTTTATTTTGCTTTTGTTTTCAGGCTTTCTATTTATTTTTTATTTCAAGTTGTTTGTTTGTTTATTTATTTGTTTGTTCACTTGTCTATTTATTTAATTTTATCACTATTGCCTCAACTCAGTCTATATGTGTTCATTGGGTGATTCCTTCAGCACATTATTATTGAGTCCATCCATATTCATATATTAACATTGTCATCATGGTTTGTATCATTGGTGCATTATTTTTTTATTGTTTATTGGATTGGAAGTTAGTCTTTATGCATATTTTAGCCAAGTTTGCATGGTGTTCTATCATGATGCCTACCATCACATGCTATAGTAAAAATCAGCTTCAAGAAGGTCTATAATCAATGGAGCCATAGAAGTTTCTCCTTGGTACCTTGGCAAATCCTCCCACCCACCTTGATCAATATAACTCATTTGGTCATTCTATTTATATCATTGTTAATCAAGATGAGAATTTCCTCATTGACTAGTATAACTAAATCATTTTTAATGATCAATCTTATTCCTCTATCCATCTCTTTCATCACTTTGCACCCACTCATATTTATCCAATCTAGGTCATCTTAATGATTATAACCACGTATGAGTAAATTAGTATTTTGACTTTTAACCTTGATTATAACTGCCTTTGGGAAAATTAGGATATTTTTTACATCAATGCATGCAAGCATTTTCTTATTTGGATTAATCTTAACAATGGTTTAATTACACATTTATTCTTGTTTATTTTTGAGGGATCATCCATCAACAAATGTAATGGCCACTTCCTCAAGGGGGTATCATCATAGGCTTCCCAAAACCATTTAGATCTTTATTCTTTAGTTAGCATCATCTTTTTGGCATACATGCCATTTCTCATTATTTGAGAAGACATTACTTTTCTTATAGTTTGAAACATCTTCCCAAATAGGGGCAAATTATAGACACCTAAAACTGGGAATCGATAACCTCCAACTAGGCTTTTGACCAATTTTCACTTAAAATTCATAATTTGGCATAAAATCACTAAAACACATTAAATGAGTTCAAACTAACATACTCAAGTATTAATTTTATCTAGGGTACCCCTAAATGGCAAATTACAATTTATGGGCCAACTACCTTTGATTGAATCATTCTGAGTCAAAATACCAAATTTGCACCTAGGTGCTTTAGATTTCTCTTTCCTATCAAATCTTCTATATGAGACACGTGCCTTTGTTATTTATTTTTGGTAACATCCTAAATGGGAATATGGTTCCAATACATCTGATAGTGACTTCCAATTCTAATCTAGTCAAATTTCAGACCAATAATAAAGAATTCTGATCAATTTGAGTAATTTGTGCATAAAGTGCTTAATCACTCTTAAGATCTAATTACTCCAAATTAAGTACTAATTAATAATTCCATGGAAACTTGTTGAATAATTTATTTTGGAAATGAATATTGAAT
This sequence comes from Torreya grandis, assembly GCA_037957365.1. NCBI lineage: Eukaryota > Viridiplantae > Streptophyta > Pinopsida > Cupressales > Taxaceae > Torreya > Torreya grandis. The sequence goes on from JARHVA010000197.1 coordinate 4,251,352, forward strand.
ATCTTCATCATTAGGTGACCTCATTTCTTGGGAAGACATCCTTAGGCCATAAATGCCATAAATATTAAGATTCATGCCCTCCATGCCTATTAATTACCACCTATTTCAATGTCATGATGAGGATAATTACAAACTTAATTCAAAAAACTAAATTAATCCTCAACCACACATCTCAATCTTAGGATGGATGATTCGGGTTGTAATAAAAATTTTCAAAAATCTATAAATAGCAAGGCCATGAACATCATTTCTAAGATATTTTGGTGAAAAGTTATAATGCACAAATATCTTCAATAAGCCATTTCAATTAGTGTTACCATGTCAAATTGATTACAAGCCAAGCCAAGCCACAAGCCAAAGGTGCCAAGGAGAGATGGAGGTATCCAAGCTTCCATTGCCAAGGACTTCATGCGCACAAGCTGAGTAAGCCACCACTACAAAGGCATTTGGAGCATCCAAGGAAGGTGAAATAATTCTTGTGTTTTATTCCTTACTTTTTAGTTGTGTTTTTCAATTATTTTTATTACGAAGCTCCCTTTAGTGTCTAGGCCTAGAGATGTTATGCTATTAGTATGTTTCTTTTATTTTGTTTTCATTTTGAAACTAACACCATAATAACCATCCTCTCTTGAGTCAAATTATTAGATCACATTATGGTCCACCCAGTGGGAATAGATGTATCTCACACCTGAAGAAGATCATTTTTCAACTTTAAAATATTCATTTAGACCTTTAAAACTCTTATAAATTGATTTTATAACTTTATTTTGACATTTTTATTTGCCATAGTTTTACATAATAACGGACATCGATAAGTAAGACTGACATCGGTTGTATAAAAAAATGACATCGATTTTAGACCTATCATTGATCACATTGGTATAATTGATGTTAGTTAGATAATCAACATCAGTTAGAAAATGTTACCATCATTGGTTATATAAACCAACATCAGTCACTGTGTTTTTATTAAAATATAGACCTGAGAGATCTTTCTCTAAAGTTTATTGTTTCAAACCCAAAAGAGCTTCAAAGTTAAGGGACATGTTAACATTTTTGCTATAGGACCAACCTTGACATTTTATAAAAACATGTTTAGATCACCTTTTCCATGCTTAAAAATTAATTAGGAGCCTTGTTTTGGTGTTTAACAAAAGAATTTAGATGTTTATGGTGAATGTTTTCAAAGTTACAACTAAGACCAAGGGATCAAATGAACTCCACCTCACTTTCCCTTTGGGCTTAAAACTGAACTCACCTTTTCAAAAAAAATTGTATTTACTTAGTTGTTTAGATTAATTTTTTGTTTGGAAAAAAGAGGAATGTTGCGTGTATGCTCTTCTATTTGTCTCCTTTAGGGAACCCTTAGAATCAAAAGTGCCATTACTATTTCAAATAGCCTAGTCCAAGGCTTAGAAATAATGTCATCTAAAGTACTCCCCAAAAACTTGTTAATGTTTGGGTGACCTTGAAAATGACCCTAAAGTCTTTCTTATTTCATGATTTCCTTTGATTTTATGCAAACTTGGCTTATGAGGGGGACGTCATTACCTCCCATAAATTATTTAGGGAATCTTTGACTTGGGGTTTCACCTCTTGGCATTAACTTCACTTACTCTTTTGGAGTTGTACATGGGATGTATCTACATTTGGACATCGAACTACACTAAGTAAACAACAATATGTAGTGGTTGTAAAAAGGACTAGACCTTTTTATAACTAGCAAATGTTGTGGTCACCCAATTTCTATGCTTATATTTTGCATCATTTGACATGAAAGTCATTGTATAATTGATTCCCTTAGAATGATTGAAAACCAATTAGTTTTATTCAACCCCATTTTGACATACCTTTGCTAGGATTTGGATGATTATACTTAGTGTATTTTTGGATCATTTACTCATTTGGTATGTTTTGAGACTAAAAATTGTTTGTTTTTTCATAAATCCATGTCAAAACCTATTTGTACATACATCACTCTTTTGTCTAAAGAGGCATTATGTTGGTCATTTTACACCACACTTGTACCTTGAAATTTTTGTTAAACTTGTTTTTATGTGTGTCATTTGAGTTGTAGAGGGTATCATTATGCTGCCAAAATAATGTAAAACCATTTTGCCTTTGAGTCCTTAAAACATAATATTGACCACATCATTTGTGCATGATTACACTATTAGGCTAATCAATTTATTTCAACACTTTTTTGACCTTATATCAAAAACCATTTATTTCAAATCATGTCATGTATACCATTTTGACCTTTGTGTTGTGTTGTCATGTTGTACAATCTTGTCTAGCTTGTTTGGTTAGATCCTAGTCTTCAACATTGAGTTTTTAATTAACCTTGTCAAGTTTAGATTCAAACATTAATTGATTTCTGTTTAGGCCTAAATTCATGGAACTGATACACATATCTTTCTCTTTTGGGTTGCATAACTTTGGTTAATCGATTACCCTAATTTGAAAACTATTGATGGTTTGTTTGTTCAACACCTATCCTCGTCATTATTTATCCCTTTATTTTGGAAAACATAGTATTTATTCAAAAATCCTTTTACCTTATGCCTTATTCCAATTGATTATGTTTATGTTTGATTATGTGTGTTGGGTTTATGTCAAAGTTGTTTCCAAACTTGTTAGATTAAATCAAATCACATCATGTCTATTTGTTTGAGACTAGCTTTTGACTTTGTGTTTAGACAAAAGACCTAGTGACTCAACTTTTCCCTTTCTTAGTTTAGACTTTGTTTGGAATACTTTAACCAAGACCTTTTACATTCTATTTTTGTATTAAGGTGCTTAATCGTTTGTGTGTATGGTATTAGACATTTGATGTTAGACTATTTTATGCCAAGTCTTAACATAAACCATTTTAGAGATACAACTCCACTTTCAAACCACATTGGAGATATATCTCCACCCCTTCGACCAAGTTAGACCCAGCTTGAACCATTTATCCTTTTGGACATAATTTTTAGAGTTTGTAGAATTCTAAGCCTTTTATTTTTAGAGCTTTCATCATTTATACAAGATATGTCTAGCTACACTTATGGTGGAGTCACTTACAATCCAAATTATGATAGAATGGCTACACAAAATGACTTTTATGGTTTTATTTAAGACCCAAATGATGCTAATATGGTTTGTGAGATAGATTTCTATCCACCTCATATTAATCATTCTTGGGAACAAAGTCACAAAATAACTTATGATCCAACTCAAGACCTTGATTAGTATGAAGAGGCTTATGAAGAACACTTTAAAGACCCAACTATAGATAATGTTGTTTGGGATATGAATCCATACCTTATTTACAAAAATTAGTACGTGAAACACAGTCAAGAACTAGCTTATGAGCCAACTCACTACTAGGATGATATGGTTTATGAGGAAGACTTGGATGATTTTGCTTATACAAGCAATCAAGTTTCATGACATCCTTTTGTTATTTAATCATCAACTACCCCTAATCTTCCTTTGGATTATATGATCTGTCAGGCTCTGCACTATCTAAGGAATACCATTGCCATTCTTAGACCTGGTATTTTGGCTTGTGCGAGAAACCTAGATCCATAATGCCCAACCATTTGTATGCCAAGATGTCATCCTTTGGTTTTTATGAGTTACCAAGCTCCATAATTCCCTTTCATCATTCCAAGATCTAGTCTTTTGGCTTGTGCAGGCAATCAATCCCCACAACACCCTATCATTACCATTTCAAGACTTCAAACTTTAGCTAGTATGAGTGATCATGCTCCCCAATGCCCTACCAATATACAACCACAATTCATTCCTCATTTGGTACCAATCCCATCTAAACCTCTATTGATCTAATCCTTCAAAGACCAAGTTATGTTCAAAACTAGTAGTTTCCAACTCATTGGAAACCAAGGCTAAGAGAAACAACCAATTCAAGATGTTTCTATTGAATAAATCATTTGTGATAAGTCAACCTATGATAAATTGCCTATTAATATTATACCAACTATCAAGGAGTCTCACAATAACAAGATAATCTTTGATGAGTCACTTCTTAATGATTATAACCACCTTTAGGAAAATCATTACTTCAACTATGTGCCTATTTTTAAAGAACCTCCTATTGACAAGCTAGTCTCTAAGGATTTGTCTCTTGAACTATTTACCACCCTAAAGGAGTCTCACTTTGAAAAACTAGTATTTGTGGATCCCATCATGTCATTACAAGTTATTACTTATCTAATACCAAGCATTCAACAAGACATCATTGTAATATAGTACCCATCAAATGATGAATCAAAATTAGAGTCAAGTTTTATTATTGAAGTGGCATTAGATTTAGCATCAAAATTAGAATTAACATTAGATTTAGAGTCCCTTGAGTCAAAATCAGATTCAGAAATAGAATATTTTCATTCATGACTATTACAACATTGGTATACATACCTTACAGATCAATTTGAATTCATTTGGGATCCTTCTACATTTTTTGAGGATGATTACTTTAGCTTCGACATAAGTTATCCTAGTATATTCTATGAGGATTATGGCACCTCTTCCCATTCCATTACCATTCCATAGGCCATTACCATCAACCAAACTAGCCATATAATTGGCATTCCATCTCCCACAAGTGTCAATTAAGATTGATAGAATCACACTTTGTTGAATTGCATCCATGGTGACATAGCAATTGAAGAAGAATAAGGATTCCAAGACCATAGTCATATGGTAGAAGATCATTGTCCTAGTGAAACCTTTTTAGAGGAACTAGGATACAATAAAATCTCCAACTCAGTATCTTCTAGTGAAACTTTTTTGAAAGTAATAGAAGATAATCAAAGTCAAAAGTCAACATTCCTTAGTGAAACCTTCTCAAAGGCACTACAGGAAAATCAAGATAAATTCATTAGTGAAAACCTCATTAAGGCACTAATAGTTGAGCACAAAAGTTCTTCGCTATTAGATGAAGAAAAAATCAAAGATCAAATCAATATAGCTTCCAATTTATAACTTAATCAGATGGTAGCTACTCTCAAGATCAAACAATATAAAAATATGGTGGTCCTTTTGAGAGAACAAGTCTTCAACCCTACCATAACCAAAATTATGTTGAATCCAACATCAACAACATTACATGTGATTGAAACTCTTGAATTTTATTTGTTTCCAAACCTTTCCACATTACATTATCATATACCATTCCATTTCAAAATCAAACCTACCATCCATTATTTATCCTTGTTTACCATCCATGTCCACATATTCCTTTGTAGAGGCTACAAAGGTACCTTGTCTCGACATTTGAAGGAATCAAAATCAATGACCAAAGAAGAACACAACAACATTCTCAGCATCCAAATATATAAGCAGTTCTTGATAGAGTAGTTATTTAGATGAGGTGTGGGATAGAAATTAACATGATCAAGTATTATATTTGTATTATTTGTTTATTAGGATGTGCATCTCCCCATCAGTAGGAACAATAGAATTAAAAACCACACCCAAGACAAAAACATGTTCCATACCATTTCACATTGCCATATGCCATTGATCATTGCTACATATCCTTGTGCCATTATCACATATTCCTACCATTTACCCCATCATTTAGTGGTAATATTCTAACCATTTTATATAAATTATCAAACCATCATTATCCTATAGCAATACCATACCATCTTATCATTCCATTCCTATCTAGAACAAAGCTTGTTTTTAGTCATCCTACCCAATCCTATTTTGATCTTGGTTCATTTGGTTTTGGCCACACCTTTTATGAGAGGATTATGATCAAGTTTCAATAATCAATCTAATCCATGTTTCAATTATAGTCTATAAAATTAGTGTGGCAGTTGATCTGGCATGATATCTTTTAGCCTGTATCAATTTTATTTAAGTGAGCTTGATTATAAGCACCTATGGGCAAATCAATGTTTCACCAGTCTTGTTACTAGTTATAACCACCTATGGACAAATTAGTATCATTAACCTATGCCATTATATCCTAGTTATAATTGCCTATGATCAAACTAGGGGAAACACTTGTTTACCATGCATTGTCACATCACCTTGTCATTACTATTTTTATTTGACTAGCCATTTTTTGGATTTGAAAACTTGTTGAGACCTAGTTAGTTTTTCATCACCTTTTGTATGGATGGAACTACTATGAATTGAGGTCATTCTAGGATTATGTGGGTCATGCTCAATTCATGTTGAGATCACCTCAGTCCCCCTTTCCATATGCTCTCACTATTTTGTGAGCAACCTAAGATAAATGCTCTCGTTATTTTGCGAGTAGGTATCTTGTCATTCTCTAATGAGTTAAGATACCTCTAAATGCCAAAAATATTCATAACATTTAAAAAAATCCAAAAATATTTGTCCTATCTAAGCCTAGTTAGTTATCCTCAATCTGCCTTACTAGGGCACAATCATTGCGAGGATGTTTTTTTGTTTTATTTTTAGGCTTTTTATTTGTTTATTTGTTTGTTTGTTTGTTTTTTCACTTATCTATTTGTTTGTTTTCATCATTATTGCCTTAACTCAGTCTATATGTGTTCTTTGGGTGATTCCTTGAGTACATTATTCTTGAGTCCATCCATATTCATCCATTAACATTATCATCATGGTTTTTATCATTGTTGCATTAGTTTTTGAGTGTTTATTAGATAGAGAGTTAGTCTTGTTGTTCCTAAAATTAGTCACTCATTTTTGTGGATAACCTATTGACCATTTTGGTCCTATAGGCCAAAAATGGTCTCCTTCTTTCTAAAAAATATTCTAAGTAGTCAAGTTATTCAATCGCACAAGCCTTTTTAGCTAAGGAAATCATAGGTTCAAAAGGTGGGCTTTCACAAGGAAAAATATCAAAACACCTAAGGCATTTCCTAAAAAATTGTAAGAAAAGTTCGACAGCAGGGTTCAATGATATGGAATGAACCATTTAACTGGTGAACCATTGAACTCCACTTCAAAGAGTTCAAAGAGTTCAAAGAGTTTAAATAGTTCAAGGTTCAAAAGGTTCAATAAAATGGTTCAAATAGTTAGTTCAATGATACATTGAACTCATAATAAGACTAAGTGAATGTGACTCTTTACCAAACATAAACTATTAAACTACTAAATCACTGAACCATTGAACCATTAAACCGGTGAACTATGAAAGGTTCAAGGTTCAAGGTTAAAAATGGTTCAAGCAACAACTGACATCCCCATGGATGACAAATTTAGGACAATGGAGTAACCATTAATTTTCAAATGACATAGACCTAGGAACAAACTCAGTGATCCACTAAGAAAGGAGTTGAGGAAGCCAACAGAAGGTGAGAAGATAGCCCTGAGGACTCAAATCACTAAGAAGAGACAAAATGTAGAAAGTAAAGAGGTAACAAATCAAAGAATTCAGAAGCATCGACAGAAGAGTTATTATAGTAGGTGGAATAGTCCACTAGGTGGATATCAAAGATCACAAGCATTCAATGATGCAGCCTATTTTTATTTGTTTGAGTAAAGATGAGTGGAAAGTCATGTAAGTATCATAAAGAGAAGTAGCCTTGCCTTTCAGAAGATCAGGCAACCCATGCTTTAGAGAAGAAATTTGATATGATTTAAATTCCAAAGTCAAGGCTGATAACCTGCTCCAGCATGGCCCCTACACAGAACTTCCTCTTTCTAATGCATTCAATGTAGCATGGGCCATTTCATAAAAACAAGCACCAAAATATTTCTTTGGATGCTATATATTATAGTCTCTCAGGTTCTATTGGGGAGATCTCTCAGTTATCAGAAGTAAAACACTACCTAAATTGAAAGGCATTTTTGAGACTTTGAGCTCAGATTGTTAATCATATTTTATCAAGTGAATGAGAAAGAAAATGACCTTTCAAACTTTGTGTTGAAATAACTTGTGTCATGAAAGAAATCATTCTTATGTCTTTTTCCTAAATACAATCTTATCTATTTGATCAAATAAGTAGAGCAAGTGGAAATAATTTGGAAGATATCCTGAAGTTGATTGTGGAAGACTTTGAACTACTATAATTTTCTTTAGTTTGTTGTGTTTTGTGTTTTAGCACAAAAGATATTGGAAAGGCTTTCAAATACTTTTATCCTTTGTGATCATATACTCTATTGTAGTTTTTGGTGGAGACTTTGTGCTACACTTGATTCTACTGTGACATTAGTCCTAAATTAGTAAGAGAAGCAATGGAAGACTTTATGCTTTCATGGGTTTCTTGTGGATCCAATTATTACTTGGTAACTTTTCCTGTTGTTTTATAAACATCATTTCTAAAAAAAGAGAAATGGATTTAGTTATTACATAGGAATTTTCTTTTACTTTGTGAACATCATTTAAAAAAAAAGATAAATGGATGGTATGATCTCACCCTTAAGTTTATTTTCAATTTATATTAGTCTATAGTAGTTTATAGGGAACCTCCCCTTACTGAGAGGAGAGATTTATCTCATTACACTATGGTTGATATACCCATTTTTACTTCAATTAGTTGATGATAAAATATTCACCCAATAATTTTTTGGTGACTCCACTAGGGAAGAATGCATAATTTGAAGACTCAAGCTTCAAATTGAAGAATTTCTAGTTCTTTTCCACTCTACACTCTGACAGATCCATGATATACATGAAGCTAGAGATCTCAAGGTATTATTTATCCTATATTTGAGTTGGTGCAGTAAAATAATTTTGATCTTTCTCCTCCATTATCTCATCTTCAGTGAATTAGGATTTTTCCTCCTACCAACGTTAGGTCTCCAATACTAGGTGAAGCTTCTCCTTCATCTATTAGCAGAGATTTGTCTATACATACCATACACAGGTTTTTTATCCCTCATTGCAATCATCATATCATGGCATCCTAAGGCCCTTGGGGTAACACTTTTGGCCCTCTAAATCTAATACCACCTTTACATGAACTACCCCATAGTTTAAGAAAGAATTTTCCCAAGTTCTATGGTGATGGGAGAGTTCATCTTGATGAGAATATTGTAACTTTTTGTATAGCATGTGGTGTAGTAAGCATTGAATTTGAAGATATAGTGGTAAGACAATTTTTATAAACATTGCAAGGTGCTACCACAGACTGGTTTTATCATCTACAAGGGCAAATAATAACTGATTAGAACACTCTCAAGGCCATGTTTGAGGCTAGGTTCAAACCCGTAGAAGATGCACATGCCCTGTTAGCTTAGCTTACACAAATGAAGAAGGAACCTCATGAACTTATGTGATACTTCATTGCTAAATTTGACAAGCTGAGGAATAAGATTCCTACAATTACTTAGCCAACACCAAGAAATATTAAGTGCTTCTTCATCAATTCTTAACTTCCTAAAGTGAGTTTTTTTGTTAAGGTGGGCTAGCCATATAGATCTTTCTACAGCTCAAATTTTGGCTACCAAGGTTGAAGATGATCTTATCCTTGTAGGTAAGATAAGGAGAGATCCTAATAAAAATAAATTTTCTTCATCTACTAAAAATTATTCTACAAGCACCACTGATCCTATGGTGTAAAAGTTAGAAAATGAATTGCTAGCTATAAAAAAGAAAATGGCCAAAGGAATGTCTACTCCTCCTTATTATCAGGATATACCAAGGAAGACATTCCCTAACCATTCATATCAAATCAATGCAGCTAGAAATCAAGGGAAACCCAATCATCTTCCTTCCACACAGGGGAAGCTTGCCATTGAAGTAGCATCGGCTAACTTGGCAGTTGGTTATCATGAAGCTGAACATAATTTATCTTTCCAATCTAAGTTAGACCAAGAAGATGATGTTAATCTCTTAGTAAAAGGAGAATAATAATTAGTTGGTGACTTCAACATTGGTTTCTTTAATTACCAAGACGAAGCTCAAAAAAAGAGAGAAGTGTTTGATGGATCATACGCTATTTTTACTAGGTTCCAAAACTAGTCAACTCAACAAGTTGATAAGATAAAAGTAGGAGAAGAACCTTAGCTAGTAATCTCAATTGTTAAATGGGGGACTTCAATGCCTTTCCAATCAAAGGACTTGGTGATCAATAAGAAAGTAAGCACCTCAAACAACCATGTACCTTCTACTTCTATTTCTCAGACCAATACCACACCAAACCAAACCTAGAATGATGGAATTTCTTCCTTTATTTCTAGTTCATTTTGGTTATTTGACATAATTGATCATACTAGGAAGACCAAGATTCAAATGTTTGAGTTTGAGTACTTACAAGCCAACCCTGAGTAGTTGGATAGGTTGGATGAATGCATAAAGAACAAAATTGTCCCTACAAGACAAGATTTTTCAAAGGTGACGCATGATCTCCCAAAGAATAAAACCACATAAAATAATCTTGTCATTACTCCTCCTATTGCCCCTGAGAAAATAGAACATTTGTATGTTTCCCTTTTGATAAATGGTCATAAGTTGAGAAACTGTATAATATACTATGGAGCCTCTGACAATGTTATGCCCACCAAGGTAGTAGACTCTCTCCATCTCACCTTAACTAAAACTTTTGGGAGATGTTTCTCCATAGAAAACAAGTAAGTACCACTTTTGGGTCAAATTAAAGATGCCTAATTTACATCTACAACTTTCCCAAAGAAGAGGTTTAAAATGATAGTCTTAGTGGCGGATGTTCCAACCTCCTATGGCATTCTACTCAGAAGTAATTTTTGTAAGGATGTAGGTGGAGAGTTGAACATGGACCTATCTGTAGTGAGGATACCTATTAATGGAATCATGAAAAGTCTACTTCCTAAAAATGAGTCAATATATTGTCACCCAAATGTCAGACATTGAAGCTCAAATTTTGTTTGAATCCTCAGGAATTGGTAATTAATTTCTATCCACTAAAGATGTTTCTATTTCATCAGATGAAAGTTCACTGAGTGACAATTCAAAAAATTGAGATGGAAAACCAAAAGAATTGGTTGAGTAAAGTTTAGGTGAAAAAGAATCCTCACTCCCTAATGAAGAGAAATATTTAAGAAGATTAGTTTCTAATGATGTCTGGATTCTAGAATTTCATGGTAGTTGCTCTTCTACCAGTTTTGGAGCTAGAATTATTTTGATATCTCCACAGGGAGATATTTTTCCCTATTCATATAATTTGTAGTTTAACAATACTAACAACACTGTTGAGTATGAAATTTTGTTGCTCAGATTAAAATATACTCATGCTAGAGGTGTTAAGCATCTTCACACCTGAGGAGATGCTGAATTGGTGGTTTTTCAGGTAAAGAATCTATATCAAACCAAGAATAAAAGATTGTGAAATTATCATAATCCTGTATGAGATTGCATTGAAAGTTTTGATGCTTTCAATATTTGTATGGTGCCAAGAGAGTTCAATGATCATGTAGATTCATTAGCTATCTTCGTAACCCTCATGGTTCCTCACAAAGATTTCAAAGGGAACAAGTATACTATTGAGCTAGTCTTTTGACCAAGTATACCTAATAATGTCAACTATTGGTAGGCATTTAATGGAGACAATCAAATCATGTTCTTAACTAAAATAGAAGAGCAATGAAATATGATAGTGGATCATATTTCTACACATCAAAATTAGGTCAAGAAACTCTTTGACAAGAGAGCAAGCATTTATGGTTTTTGGATTGGAGATCAAGTCTTGTTGTGGGGCAAGAGGAGAGAACCAAAAGAAATGCATAGAAAATTTGATTCTTGGTGGAGAGGTCCATTCACCAATCATCAATTCTAGGGTGAAAATAGTTTCTTGATGATATATTAAGATGGAACACCATTCTCACTACCTCATAGTGGGTAGCATCTGAAGCACTTCAATCTTTGAAGTATCAGATAAGTCCAGTTATATATTTGTATAGTCTTTGTTTGTTTTGTGTTGTTCATTTAGTTTTTGGTGTCTTTATCTTTTTTTGTGGCATGAATCCATAGCCTAATGGCATAGATGAAGGCATTTAGATTTTAGATTCTACTCCTTTGATCATTTCAAAATACAATCGATAGAAGTTCCCCAACTGGAGCCAGCTATTGTTCCCAAAATTAGTCACTTGTTTTTGTGGACAACTTGTTGACCATTTTGGTCCTATAGGCCAAAAATGGTCTCCTTCTTTCTCAAAAATGTTCTAAGCAGTCAATTTATTCAATTGCATAAGCCTTTTCAGCTAAGGAAATCATAGGTTCAAAAGGTGGGCTTTCGTAATGAAAAATCTCAAAACACTTAAGGCATTTCCTAAAAAATTGTAAGAAAGGTTTGATGGTGGGGTTCAATGATATGGAACAAACCATTAAACCATTGAAATCCACTTCAAAGAGTTCAAAGATTTCAAGGTTCAAAAGGTTCAATCAAATGGTTCAAATAGTTGGTTCAATAATACATTAAACTCATAAGAAGACTAAGTGAATGTGAATCTTTTCCAAACATAAAATATTGAATCACAAAACTACTAAACCATTGAACTGTTGAACCATTAAAATGGTGAACTCTAAAAGGTTCAAGGTTGAAGGTTAAAAATGGTTCGAGTGACCAGTGACGTCCCTATAGATGACAAATTTAGGACAATGGAATAACCATTGATTTTCAAATGACACAGACCTAGGAACAAACTCAGTGATCCACTGAGAAAGGACCTAAAGAAGCTAGCAAAAGGTAAGAAGATAGCCCTGAGGGCTCAAATCACTAGGAAGAGACAAAATGTGGCAAGGAAAGAGGGAACAAATCAAAGAATCTAGAAGTTTTGGCAGAAGAGTTATTTTAGTATGTGGAACAATCCACTAGATTGATATCAGAGAGCATAAGAATTCAATGCCACAGCCTATTTTTCTTCATTTGAGTAAAAAATGAGTGGACAGTCATGTAAGTATCATAAACAGGATTTGCCTTGCCTTTTAGAAGATTAGGAAACCCATGCTTTGGAGAAGACATTTGATATGATTTAAATGCCAAAGTCAAGGCTGGTAACCTGCTCTAGCATGGCCCCTGCACAAAACTTCCTCTTTCCAATGCATTCAATGAAACATGGGCCATTTAATGAAAACAAGTGCCAAATTATTTTTTTAAATGCTATATATTATAGTCTCTCAGTTTGTATTAGGGAGATCTCTTAGTTATCAGAAGTAAAACTCTACCCAAATTAAAAGGCATTTTTGAGACTTTGAGCTCAGATTGTTAATCATATTTTATCAAGTGAATGAGAAATCAAGTGACCTTTTAGACTTTGTGTTGAAATAACTTGTATTATGAAGGAAATCATTCTTATGTCTTTTTCCTAAATACAGTCTTATCTATTTGATCAAATAAGCAAAGCAAGTGGAAATAATCTGGAAGATGTCCTAAAGTTTATTATGGAAGACTTTATGCTACCATAATTGTCTTTAGTTTGTTGTGTGTTTTGTGTTTCAGCACAAAGGATATTGGAAAGGCTTTGAAATAATTTTATCCTTTGAGATCATATACTCTATTGTAGTTTTCGGTGGAGACTTTGTGCTTCACTTTATTCTACTATGACATTAATCCTAAATCAGTAAGAGAAGCAACAAAAGACTTTATGCTTTCATGGGTTTCTTGTGGATCTAGTTATTACCCAAGAAGTTTTCCTATTGTTTTATGAACATAATTTCTAAAAAAGAGAAATGGATTCAATTATTACATAGGAATTTTCCTTTACTTTGTGAACATTATTTCTAAAAAAAGAGAAATGGATGGTATGATCACATACCTAAGTTTATTTTCAATTTATATTAGTCTATAGCAGTTTATAGGCAACCTCCTCTTGCTGAGAAGAGATATTTATCTCATTACACTAAGGTTGATATACCCATTTTTCCTTCAATTAGTTGATGTCAAAATATTAACCCAACAAGTCTTTATGCATATTTTAGCCAAGTTTTCATGGTGTTATATCATGATGCCTACCATCACATGATATAGAAAAAATTAGCTTCAAAAATGTCTAAAATAAATGGAGCCACATAATTTTTTCCTTGGCACCTTGGAAAATCCTCCCACCCACCTTGATAAATATAACTCATTTTACCATTCTAGTTGTATCATTGTTAATCAAGACAAACATCTCCTCATTAGTAGGTACAACTAAATTATTTCTAATGATCAATCTTATTCCTCTATCCATCTCTTTCATCACTTTGCACCCACTCATCTTTAGTCTATATTCTAGGTTATATCCTTGAGTTATGCTTGCTAATTAGCCCTAACTAGGGCGTAGTCATCTTTAGCCAATCTAGATCCTCTTAATGATTATAACTACCTATGGGCAAATCATTATTTTGATTTTTTAATCCTGATTATAACCACCTTTGGGTAAATTAGTATCCTTTTTACATCAATGCATGTAAGCATTTTATCATTTGGATTAATCTCAACCATGGGTTAATTCCACATTTCTTCTTGTTTGTTTTCAAGGGATTATCCATCAACAAATGTAATGGCCACTCCATCGAGGGGGCATCATCATAGGCATCTCAAAACCATTTTAAGATTTGTTTTTTATTCATCATTTTATTTTTGGCATACATGCCATTTCTCATTATTTGAGAATACATTGCTTTTCCTATGATTTGTAACATCTTCCCAAATAAGGGCAAACTATAGACACCTAAAACAAGCCACTGATAACCTCCAACTAGGTTTTTGACCAATTTCCACTTAAAATGCACAATTTAGCCTTAAACACTAAAACACATTAAATGAGTTGAAATTGACATATTTAAGTACCAATTTTAGCTAGCGTATCGCTAAATAGGGAAATGTAATTTATGGGCTAGCTAACTTTGATCAAATCATTCTGAGTTAAAATACCAAATTTGTACCTAGGTGCTCTAGATTACTCTTTTCTATCAAATATTTTGCACAAGACATGTGCCTTTGTTATTTATTTTTGGTAACATCCTAAATGAAAATATGGTTCCAACATATTTGACATTGACTTCTAATTCTAATCCATTCAAATTTTAGACCAATAACAAGGCATTCTAATCAATTTGAGTAATTTGTGCACAAAGTGCTTAATCATGCTTAAGAGCTAATTAATTGAAATCAAGGCTTAATTAATAATTCTATGGAAACTTGTTGAATAATTTGTTTTAGAAATGAATATTAAATATCTTCATCATCAGGTGACCTTGTTTCTTACGAAGACATCCCTAGGCCATAAATGCCATAAATATTAGGATTCATGCCCTCCATGCCTCATCAATGCCTTCTATGATGCCCTCAAAGCCTCTTAATTTATAATTATTTCAATGTCATGATGAGGATAATTAAAAACTTAATTCCAAAAATTGAATTAATCCTCAACCACACATCTCAATCTTAGGATGGAAAGTTCAAGTTGATTCTAGACATTTTCAAAAATATATAAATAGCGAGGCCATGAACATCATTTCTAATCTATTTAGTGCAAAGTTATCATGCACAAATATCTTCAAAAATCAATTAAAATTAGTGTTACCATGCCAAATTTATTTTAATCCAAGCTAAGCCACAAGCCAAAGGTGCCAAAGAGAGATGGAGGTAGCGAAGCTTCCATTGCTAATGACTTCATGAGCACAAGTTGAGCAAGCCACCATTACAATAGCATTTAGAGCATCCAAGGAAGGTGAAGTAATTCTTGTGTTTTATTCTTTAATTTTTAGTTTTGTTTGTTATTTATTTTTGTTACCAATCTCTCCCTAGTGTATAGGCCTAGAGATGTTATGTTATTAGTATGTTTCTTTTCTTTTGTTTTCATTTTGGAACTAACACCATACTAACCATCCTCTCTTGAGTAAAATTTATAGATCATGGTTATTTTTAGAAATTGAAAAAGATAAACAATAATATAAATTAGGACTATAATTATTGTTAAATTTTATACTGATTTATTAATCTAGACCCTTAACTAAAATAGGAATAAAACTCCATTATTCCCTAAAAAGTTAAATCACGTAGCTTGAGGAATTTTTTATAGAAATATATTTAAATTGGAAATAAAATCATGCCTATGCTCATGTGGTTCCTTCTTGAGCTAAGTCAGTTGGGTAAGTAGTATGTGTGAATCTTTAGAAGCTTTGAATCTCTTTTTAAACTGATCATACATGGCAGCCCAATGACAATAGTGTGAGGGGGTAAATGTTAAAACCATTTTATAGCTAAATTATGCAAGGTCTCAATGAAGAGTCTAACTAAGACATCTTCATGTTCAATGCCAATTACTTCATAGGCTACAAAGAAGGTAGCCAAATTTTCATCTAGATTTTATTTTCCATGACCAGTGAACTTTGGAAAATTCTTTCTTGATCCTTTGATAAGTCATGGAGAGGAGTCAAACTCAGAGGTCCAATTACTTCACCCTAATGGATGGGAAGTGGTTGCACCATTCTTCTTGGAATAAGGAACTGTGGATTAGCTAATTGAATTATTCCTAAGGAATTATGTTTTAGCTTATTCATAAGAGTTGATGTTTGTCTCATAGGTGAGAGACTAGATCTTCAATTTATAGCTTCAATAGGAAAATTAAAATTGAAATGCTCTTGTAATTCAAAAAAAATTTCTATTTGGACTTGAGCTCTCCTTGCTTTGGTAAAGGTTGATTTACTAGTTTGAAATAAAGAATTTATTTTGAGGATTACTCTAAGAATTTTGATTTATAGATAAATTATTGGGTCATGATTAGAAATCATCCATAACTTTCAAGGTAAACAAAATGTTAAATGAAATAACATGTACAAATCTAATAAAAGGCGATGCTTCTATGTTTAGAAAATAGAGTTAACTTTAGCAAGATCATGTTTTACTTAGATGTGCACAACTGAATTTGCATGAAATGTTTAAGGTAAATGTTTTGGAATGCACACAAATTATGGGAAACCTAGAATTAATTGTGTCTGACTCAACTTGAATGAATAATCTATTTTTAGATCTGGGAGTTTACCTCTTTGTTCCCCAATGGAGTCACCAAAAATGGTTGGTTAGATATTTTTCAAGTGACCAAAAGTACCTAGGTAGTCATGGCATTAAATCCCATTTATTTAATAGTGAAGCTCCCATATTCTTATGTCAATTTATTTCTAATTATCTATTACCATATTTATTCACAAATTATATAGATTATATGCAATTTACTTTTTTTTTGGGGTATTAATTTAATCACAGTGTTCATGAATCATAACAAGATGATTTTGTAGCAAATAAGTAGCTATTTTAGAGAATGTGTAAAGAAAATTTGGAAAATAAAGAGTGGAAAACGAGAACATGTGGAGAAAACATTGTACTTCACAATAAGTAGTTTTATAGATCTTATTGAATCTAGAGAAATAAATAAACTTCAAGAGATGACAATATTTTTAGCAAATGACTAAGAAAGAATGGAATTCACATTCAGATTAAAGATAACACAAAGTTTACCATTTTAATCTTCACAAATCCTCCAAATATTTATTGAGACACAAATTTCCATAAAAAACAACTCTTTTTCATTCACTTAAACTAATTTCATACAATGAAATTCTTATAAATCTAAACACATAGTTTTAGACAGCTTCAATTAGCTTGCTTCAGTTACAATTGCTATGAAAAACTTATCATCATCCTCAGGCACATAGGCTTGAACTTATATTTATAAAAAAATATATATGACAAATTTAAAAAGGAAACAATTTATTCATAACCTATGTGCTACATTAAAATTGGAAACTATTGAGAGGTATCTTCCTTAAATTTCTACTATGTGGCATGCAATAAATAGTGGCATGTATCACTTCTCGATATTGCTATTTGGATTGAAGAAAAATACTTTACATGATGTGGAAGGCTCACTTAAGTAATTTATTCTCACATAATGACTTTAATTAATGGTGTTTAACAAAATTATTTGAATCTTATAATTTTACAAATTAATATACCTAATCAAGTAACTTTAATAAATGTCTTTAATTAAAATTAATTTCTTCTAGCAAAGTTACTTTACAAATAGAATGACTATAATGGATGAAAATAGAAAGAAGGAAAAAGAAACTATTAGAAAGAAGAGCAATAATAATTATTCTACATCATGGACTTCAAATCTACATTTCTCTTTGTACTTAATGTGTTGATATATCATCAATTATATTACTGCATCATCAGGTTTAGCAAGTGATTGACTTTCCATCTCAAATCTTAGCATTTCCCTTTTTATTTTTCTACTATGAGCTTTCACCTTTTCAATTCTTGGCTCAAGTTATTTTATTTATTATTGATATTTGATCAACTCTTTTATGGATTTAGCTATGAAAGGAGTTGTGGCTTTGTCCATTGACTATTTTAATTGCTCATATAATTATTCTGATGTTCTTGGAACATTATCAGACCAAATTCTAGTTAAGACCAAAGAGGCAATCTCCTAGATTCATATGTTCATTATGTGCTTCTTCTTCCAAAACCTTCATTTATTCACACATTGATTCAAGAATATACATGAAAAAAGATAGGAGATATTCTTATTATTTTATTTTCTTTACAGATCCTTCAAGGATAATTTTCTCTTCAATCAAAACTTTTTAATTAAAATTACTTATTATTTTCATACTCTCTTACTGCAACTCAGAAATGCCATTCTCATTCTCTATCTCTTTCATTACTACTTTTATTTCTTCTAATTTCTTAAAAATATTAGTATGAACATCAAGAACTTTGGAAAAGAGCTTCTAAGTAGTTTGATGCATCTTTTCTATCCATTTATCAACTACCTTAGCTTTATCTCTAGTTTCTTCTACCTCAGTTATCACTTGTTATCCAATTATATCTCTTGAAATAATAGATTGTTATGGAATAGACCTAGAAACTTAAGCTATTATTTTACACAATTAGGCATTTTTTTTCTTTAATCTAGATTTTAAAACATTCTCTTCATCAAGTTTCTTAAAGAGAGTGTTGATCAAAGTCTAGGTATCCTACATGAATCCTTCAATGGTAACTTACCCAAGGGTTATTTTTGAAATTGTTAAGTCACTTTTAGTGACTTCTCCTTTGCTCATTCCTTGTGTTGGAACTAATATCTCTAAAAAATTCTACCTTTTAGGCTTAATCATCAACTTTGAAGTTATTTTAGTAGTCTTAGGATTTTTTTCTTTCTTATCAGGGCTTTTCAACAATTGCAAGTTTATTTACTCAAGATTTATCACTTCCTTAAATTCTAGAGTTGTCTACAATTACAACAAAGATGAGAAGTTTTTACTAGTGGAGGTGTTTGAATGATTTACCATTTGTTGTTGGTTGTTTCTCACCACTAGCTCTTGATAAGGAACTCCTTAGGTATCTATCACTTTTTGGATTCCTTTCCCTAGCTCCTTCTCAACTTGCTTTTCAATTTCTCATTCTTTTTCCTTATCATATTCATTTTCTTTGGTTTTTTAACAATCTTCTTTGCCACTACCTTCACCTCTTTTTCTTTCTTAGCCTCTCTTTCTTTTACTACATCATCTTCCTCCTTCTCATGTTCAACTTTTTCCATTTCCTCAATTTCCTTCACCTTTTTAGATACTACCTCCTCCATGGCTTTCTTCTCAGGTTCAACTAATTCTTTTTTATTTTCCTATAGTGCTTCTTGAGATGAGGTTACCTCTCTAGTAGTCATCTTTTCTGGCTCATTCTCCATGGTGGTTTGATCTTATGATGGAGGGGGAAGTTGAAAAGTAGGTGGGGAAGATGGAGGAGGAAGAGGAAGAGGAGGAGAAGGAGTCCCATTTTGAATGGATTTCTTGGGAGGTTTAATTCCATGAGACTTTGGAGGTGACATTATTACTGATGGATCTATGATAGGTGTAGTGGAAGTGGAAATAGAAGGAATATTGGAAATATAAAGAATAGTGGTGTCAATAGGATAGACCAAAGGAGGTATGTAAATAGTAGATTGAATAGGTTCCTTGTCCATTACTAAAGAATATGTATCATCAACATTTTTTTTCATCTTTAACTTCTTTGTGGGAACTTGGCTACTTTCTCCTTGTACTATTTTTTTCCTCTTATAACTAACATGAGTAGTCTCATTCATCAACTCCTTCATGTAGTAGCCTTTGTTGAGAAGCCATGTGGAAGTCAAGGCCAAAGCATTTGAAGTTTTATCCAAAATAGTCTTATCATGATTTATAATAAAAATAATCACTAGAAGTGGAGTATTGTCTCCCCTTGCTACATGAAAATCATCATTGGTTATGATTCCATCATCTTCCATATCCTCAATAATTATGGCTAGATCAAAAACATGGATTTATTCAACAATTAGTGTAATGTTTTCTATTCTTCTCACATTAAATTCATCTCTATAGTTAGACTAAAAATCCCTAAGTATAAGAATGTGCATATATTCTAGAGAAACTATATTTTGGGCCACCCCTCTATAATCAAAATTGGCTCTAACATCAAAATGTGTTTGGTTATAATTATGATACATCTCCTTCTACATATTCTTAGCCTTATAAATACTGAGAGAGTGGTAATGACAAATAAAAATTGGAAAATTGATAGTAGGACTGAGATTTTGACTACAAATCATGTAATTCAACAA
The DNA here is from genome assembly GCA_037957365.1 of Torreya grandis. Taxonomy (NCBI): domain Eukaryota; kingdom Viridiplantae; phylum Streptophyta; class Pinopsida; order Cupressales; family Taxaceae; genus Torreya; species Torreya grandis. Next base: position 4,271,863 of record JARHVA010000197.1, read on the forward strand.
GCTACCTGCATAATTCCATGAGAATCCACTTATCACTAGGGTATATAGGTAACTTGACTAGTGAACTTGAGAAACCCTCAACTCTAATGTATGTAAAGCCAAGGAATTAAATAGAAATACAACCAAACTATGAAACTACATCACATGCTTCATTTGATACTCTTTTGTGCTTTAGAACCACATTCAATTTACAAATGAGTTCATAAAATATTCCGTCATTCACTACCTTATATTGTTTATAATAAGTATTGGCACCATTTATAGTGTGCCTTTTGTATTTAGAATTTAAAAGGCTCCACTTAAAGCTAATACATACACCAAATAGGAGTTCATCTTGAAATCAAAAGTCTATAAAACATTACTTAATTGTCAATCCATGTTATCACTTATCATCCTCACCCATTCTATCATAGCAGAGCTCTTGGTGACATTAATGGTTCTGATGTATGCATACATCCAAGTTGAGAAACACTTAGCATTCTTTTCACCATTGATCCTTCATGGCAGTTGAGTAATGTCATACACTCCCTAAACCAATTCTAATCTCACTAACTAATTTAGAAATCTCAAGGCTTGATCCAATTTATTTAGATAGTTTGTGTTCATTATCTTAATGCATTCTATTGTCTATTATCTTTTTTCATAGATATATCAATTAATTTTTATGATCTTGGAATATTCAAGTAGTAGTTAAGATATTAAACATCTAACCTTATCACGATGTTACCAATAACATCCCTCACAGTCCTGATTAGAGAGTCATAATATTTAGCACATGCTAGGACAAATTTTGGAAGTTGAGCTAAGATTTTGAAAGCTACATCTTGCAAAATCCCACTATTAGTCATGGCTTACATGAATGGATTCTTGATTATAGCTTTAAATCTCTCTAATAATTTAGTCACAGATACATGTCCCATATTTGTGTCACTTATTTTAGTCAACTTAGAAGTGATATATGATTCAATATGATATCCATTATACTCATACTTCATCTTTGGTTCTTGGGATTTGGCCCTCTTAGATTTTGATTTACCCTTCCTAATTTGCTCTAAGATATCTTCAAGTGCCAACTCTGGGACTTCTTTAATTTTTTTTAATACACTTCTACTTCATCTATTTCTTCTAATTTTTTATCCTTCTAACCCTAACATTAGTTATAACTATCTCTAGAAGAATTTGATGAGTGGTTTTCAACACTAAATATTTGCTCCAACTATTTAAAAAGTTTAAAATGGATTCAATTTGATGTTTCAACTAGTATCCCTAAGTATGTTTTAGGTTTCAAATAATAGAAGTTATTAAAAAACTCCAAGTATCTGATAGTAAGCAATAAGGTAACACAACCCCGGGTTAGTCTATGTTAATTGCAAGTCTTAAGTTTTCAATAATTTGGGTAAGCACTGGATTATGAAGAATACAAGTTTTTGAAAAGAAACTACTTTAAGTTTGTTTATGTAAGTAACTCAGGTTGGAAAACCCAAAGTAGAAGTAAAGAATAATTATAACTCTGAGTTATAATTGGGTAATTTAGAAATTTTCTCAAGGTGCATGACTCCAAACTTATCAAGACAAGCAACTACAGTTAGAAATATTGAAGTAGAAGCAATAATAAATTATAACTATACGTGTTCAACTACATTTTGTCTATTTTAAGTCTAAAATAAAATAGATAGAATAATGGGGATAAGTGATTAAAATGAACTTGGATTTCATTTTCACATCATATCTAGATGTTGTGAGAACTCCTCTTTGGCTAGGGAGGACTACCTACAAATAAGAAAACACTACCATAAGATATTTTTTAGCAGATAAATGAGTGGGTTACCAAGCTACGTGCTTGTTCTAGGAAGTGTGAAACTTCCATAAAGATGATAATCCACTTTTGAGAGGCAAAAGAATAATAAATAACTAAAAGAGAGGTAAAGAGAGAGTATAAAAGAGATAATATTACCATTATTAATAACCTGTACATAGAAAAGAGTGACAGGGTACATGTGAGATACTATGTTTATGTTTTAGAAGTTATTTGGGTAGGTTTTGAAGAGTCTAAAGAATTCACAGTCACTGATGTTAGTAGGAATGTGACCAATATCGATTATACTACTAAGGTTGGTAGTGATGTGATAAATGTCAATTAGGCTACTGAGTTTGGTAGGGGAAATAATTGTTTGGTACCTTGCAGAAGGCTTTCTCAAGTCTAGGAAATGGTTTAGATTAGGTCAAGGAGGTTGAGAGAGTTATGAGATGGAGATTATGGCTTGGTTAAGTCTGGTCAAAGGTTTGGTATGTTAGGTAAAGGGGTAGAAAGCAAGGAATCATTGTAACTCCCTCATAGGGGTATGATCAAAAGTACATAAATAAATGCAGAGTAGATATAAAGAAATAGCAGAATAAATATTTAAATGACCTCCAGTATCAATGATGTACTTAGTTGTTGTGGTCACTAAATGATAAGTACTAGGTTAATGGTCCCTATCAAGGAGTTAAAACCTAAATTCCTAAATAAAGAGAACAAATAGGTGTTTTTGGTCCTCAAGAGCTCATTTATTAATTGTGATTAACTTATGCAAGGTGATTTCAAGCCTATATGTCAAAAATATAATGCCAAGAGCCTGAATGAGAGTAAGAATTGATTTTCTTAATTTTTGTTGACCTAAACTATAGGTTGGAGTTTGGATTATATTATTGATGTGAGTGATCCCACCGATATCAACCATGGGTTGACTGACATCGATAGCCCTAGAATAGGTAAACCTTTCTATTTTTTGCCTATTTTCTATTGTTGTGTGTGCTAAGTGTGACACTCATTATAAAATGGTAAAAAATAAGAGGTTAGGAAGGAAGTAGTTATTTAGGAATTTAGTTTGGAAGTGGGAATAAGTCTTGGGTAGTTAGGATGAGGATACTATGTCTTGAGGTGACTCCTCAAGGGAGAATTAGTCATAGGGAAAGGTGGCTAAGCAAGGTGGCAATAGGAGTTTTTAATTAACTTAATTAAGTATTTTAAATTAATTAAATTTTTGAGGGGCAAAAGTATGGGTTAAGGAGATTAATTATTATTACTAAAATGGGTTTAGGGGGGTTTTGACATAGGGATTTATGTAAATGTGTGTGATGTAATTTTGGTGTCTATATTTTCCAATTTTTATCTTATAATTTGTACTGACATGTTGCAAGACAAAAAATAGGAGTTAGATACTCCAAGTATTAGATGAGGTATCCCCCCTCAAAATGAGAATTGATGAAGGAGAAATTAAAATCAGGTAATGGTTTGATAAAAAAGTAATAGGGTGACTGGGGGAGAATTGAGCATCAATCCATATGTGTAGGCCAAAATGAGTTATAGTTGACAAAATCAAGAAGAGGCAAGGTTAAGGAGGTCTCGCATAAAAGTAACCAAGGCACAACTTGTAAGTGATAGCTGATAGGTCAAATAAATCAAAGTTATAGCTAAAATGGTTAATGTGTCCCAATTATCTAAGGTAAGAAGTGCTCGTAAGAAACATAAAAGGGTTGAAGGTGACAGGATGGACTTGTTTTCCATCTACAACACCTAAAATACATGCATGTGCATAATAGATAACTATAGTGGAAAAGCCTAAGTGGTCAGGACAAGCAATGCACTCTTAGTGTAAAAGGGTCAATGAGCAAGGAAATATTCACGATCTCCAAGCAAAGTCATCAAGGTTGAAGATTTAAATTATCTTCAATGTCATTTTGTCCTTTTTAGGGGAGATATATGTGATCTCTAGTTGCCCCAGTGTATGGGTAAGGTTTAAAATTTTGGGGGTTTTATGTTAGAAAATAGTAGTGGAATGGTGCCAGCATTGATTATATGTGATGATATCAATAATATAAATTTTTGATGTTGTTATAACTAGGGCAATGATTTTGATGTTAATAGGCATAAGCATTGACATCAGTAGGTTAGGTCAAGAATGCTAACATCGATAGCTAACCAAACTTGACAAAAGGGGTTTTGGTAGCTAACCAAACTCATTTGAAACTTTGTGATTAGAGAGAAGAAATAGAGCTTGAGAGTGATTTGAGATGGTAACTCACAGAGGGGACCCAACGGGAGGCACACGACCATAGGAGCCAGTGGTACCAGCTAAGAGAAGATGGAGAGATGAGGTAAGAGCCTATACTAATTTGATTTAGTATTTGCAATTTTTAGGCTAAATAAGAGGTAGGGTTGTAGAAAATGTTAGTGGATGGGTACAAAATAGGTTATGATAGGTGTAGGAAAAATTAGGGAGTTTTATGGGTAGGTTTTTAGGGGAAATGGGAAAGGTTGGGTTTGGGTTGTTTGACCCTGGGGCCAAACCAGGTGTCAATATCAGTGAGGTCTATCGACATCATCCAACACAAAACTAAGGTTAGTAGTTTCCTACCAATGTCAGCCATCATGTAGATTGATAAGGCATCAATGTTGACATTAATGCCAATGTCAATGACTATAGAAAATTAGCAAAATAGGGGAAAGGGAAAGTTTTGGATCTCCAGTGGAAGTAGTCAAATAACCTAATGGCTAAAATAGCCTTAAAAGTCCACTCATTGTCTAAGTGCTACCTACATAGCCTAGTTTAGGGCCTCAAGCCAATGAAGTTCTCCCATAACCTATAAACAAGATCTAAAAAGGTATGTTTTAGGGAAAAAGGTAAGTTGAGATAGTTGGAAAGGTCTAAGGCTTAAAATATAGGTCATAGTGTCAAGAGTCAAGAATATAGGTAGTGTGGCCTATAGTTGGAATAGGTAGGTAGGCCTAAGGTAGAGAGAGAGGCAGTGAAGCTTAGGGTAGAAAGAGAGAGAGGCAATGAAGCCTAGGGTAGAGAGAGAGACAATGAAGCCTAGGGTGGTTAGTAAGGTGGGTATATAGCTGAGCTAACCTTAAAAGACCCCATTTTGATTGAGTGCTACCTACATAGCCCAGTGTAGGGCCTTAGACTAATGTAGTTCTCCTAGTGATAAGGGAAAAAGGTGGTGATAGAGTAGATTAAAAGGCATGTGACCTGAGTTGTTTGTGTATGGATGTAGGTGAGGATGGAGCTTACACTATGAGATCATCTACCAAGGTTATTGACATGCATGAGGAGAGATATTTCTCTAGATGAGTGGGAGCATATAGTGACCATGGGTTTAGGAGGATTGAAATGGTACTGTCATGTTTCATAAGATGTGTCTTCGATGATAGCTTTGATTGAGAGATGGGATCATACCACCAACACCTTTTATTTATTGATTACAAAGTTGATAGTGACATAAGAGGAGATATGTAGGATTCTACAGCTACCACTCCAAGGTGAGGAGCTTTCCACATGTTTTATAGAGGATAATGATAAACACATGGTCACTTTATATAAGGAGCATGTTAGTGAGGTGACTTATCACTCTGCAAGTTTTGCATAAAATCCACTCTATATGGATGATGAGGAGCAACATCATCTAAACATCCTGATGATGATCAATATCATGGTGTATGCATTACCAAATGAAAATGAATGGAGATTTATGATTGCTTTGATAGGTGTGCTTAAATAGATGATTAAGTAGTAGACTATTTTTGCCTAAGCTATAGTATTTTTGGCATAGTTATATAGAGAGTTGTGGGGTTTGAGGTTGTATTGGTGATATAGTTTATGTGTCAGTCATCTACTACATTATTGGGTGTATGAGCACATCATGGTGACATGACCACTGGGGTTACCTACCACTATCCTAGATATCTTTAGGGTTGGTTTTAGATGGTGGAGAGAGGGGATGACAAAGACCTGAGTGGATGGTGTGGTGTGAGACATTGCCTACTATAGGCACATGATTGAGGGCTTGATCCCTATAGATATCTTGTGGAAACCATATCTAACATACCTAGTTTTCAAAGGGTAGGTAGAGCAGCTTCTTGGGTTACAAAGCTCACTATGAGTTAAGGGGAGATAGGATGATGAGTTAGAGATGGTACCCATGGCATAGGTCAAGAGGTAGTTTGGTCTATTATAAGATATTTTACCTACTTTCCCTCGATATAGGAGGGATGACATAGAAGCACCCTTATCATTACCCCAAGAGACTAATGGGCCAAATTTTGAGGAGCTACCATTAAGGCTAGGTGTTGGGGACCCAGGGTGTACAGTGGCCTATATAGCTTAGTAAGTAGGGTTACATCTAGTGATGGAAGTTAGGAGGTCACCACCAAATTTATAGGGGTTATTAAAAGAGAGGGATGTAGTGCTATAGGCTTGAGATATAGTAGTATAAGCTCAAGATGTAGTAGTGCAAGCTTGAGAGATAGCTTAGGCATAGGTGTTAGCCTTACAAGGGTAGGTGGTGACATTACAAGGTCATATTGGGGCTCTATAAGGTTAGGTTACAACACTATAGGGCCAAGTGATCATTTTACAGGGTCAAGTGAGTATAGTGATAGTAGAGAGAGATAGTCTAAGAGCAACAAGTCAGGATACTCCTCCTCCTCCTCCACAAGGACTAGTATAGGTTTGGCCATCATTAGGTGTTATGGGTCCTCCATAGACTGTATCTATGGTGAGATATTTGACTACCCTAGATAAGATTTCTTACTATGAGAGGGAAATTAGATAGTTCTCACAAATATAGAGATATTTAGATTTTAGAGAGTAGGAGAGGTGATGTCACATGTGATAGATTCTAGCTCATCTTGACATATATGGATAGAAAGTTGTGATGATACTGCCTCCTCATGACCACATGAAGAGACTCGAGGACCCTGAGTATCAATTTTTGCCAGTTTTTGTTTATATATGTTACATGTATACTAGCCTATGAGTTGAAGATGTGAGATTTACATTTCGAGAGAGATTTATGATGTTATGATGATGTAGATGATGAACATGTACTTTCATCACACACACACACACACACACACACACACACACACACACACACACACACACACACACACACACACACACACACACGTGTGTGTGTGTGTGTGTCTGTATATGAGATGTTCATTTATTATCATGTGTTTATTTGAGATGTGTTACTTATGATTATGATGATGATATGGATGATGTTTATTTTATGCTATGTTGATTTAGATGTTAATGTTGATAATGTTATTTGAGTTTACACTAGCCTTTCCCATTTGTGTGATGGTATATGCATAATTGATTGGTTAGTTTCATCTTAGCATTTTTCCATATTTGTGATGGTGTATGCTTAAAATGAATAGAGTGGTTATGTTAGTTTATTTCAACATTTTCCCATATTTGTGATGGTGTATGCATAAAATAAATAGATTATTTATGTTAGTGTTGGTATGACATTGTCTCTTCATCTCAAATAGAGATATCAACATGTGATGTGGGTGGGAAATTAAAGAGGTAGAATTCTCATGCATTGGTAAAGACCATAATTTAGAACATAAATAGGCTCAGGAAAATGAGCCTCTTTCATGCCTTATATCTTTGAACCATTGTGTTTGTTAGAGAAGCATCATGTTTACTATATGTTAAGTGAGATTCATTGTCCTTTGAAAGAGGAAAAAGGGTGTAATGAGTAAAAGTGTTTAGATAGCATAACCTACCAAGAAGAAATGATATATCCCTTTTATAGGTGACCCAAGAGCTAATATAGGCAAGTCCATGAATTTTTTTTTGTTTAATTTGATCAATGCAAGAAGCCTATAATGGGATTTTGTATAGGTTAAGGTTGTGCAAAGAGGTGAGGATCCCTTTGCATTTTTTTCCCTTTGAGAACAAATATCGACTTAGCCATGCTTTAAGGGAGTGGTCTAAGAATTTGTTTTTAATCTTAAATAGTTGTCCTTCAAGGGAGTAGTCTATTAATAGTAGCAAAGAGATTTTATGCAACTATCCTTCAAGGTATCATTGTATGTTGAAAATCATGAACTGAGTTTTTTAAACTTTTTCAAATATTCCAATTGTTTTTTTTTGCTTTTAGTCATGGACAAGACTATAGAGGCTTAAGAGTTTTCCACTGTGAGGATAAAACCATACCACTATGTAAGTTATCTAAGTGTATAGGAGTAAGGGTGAAGAGGAATGGAAATGAATGTAATAGAGATGCTCAAGGGATTAGCTCAAGTTAAACATGAAGTAAAGTGACGCTCGTTTAAAAAAATAATGGTTGTAGATGTAAGGCATTTAAAGGCCTGGGTTATAAACTTCCTTCAAGAGAAGACAAGCGATAAGTTCCTGAAGCATACTTGTGAGTTATGATATAAGGCCCAAGCTAATTAGGAAATCTCCATGTTCATCACATGTTGATTTTCTCTTAAGATGAAATCTCCTATATTGAAATATCATTCTTTGATTTTTTTTATAAGCACATTTGATATGCTCTTAATAGATTTGGAAATGGTTGAGGGATATGAGATGACACTCATAAAGTAATTCAAGTTGGGCCAAACATTCTTGGAAAAAGTCATTATTATTATGTCATGTAGAGAAATGAGAAGAGAAGGAATCTGGACCTCAAGAGGTAAAACCACCTCTGTCCCATATATCAATGAAAAAGGCATAACACCTGTAGGGGTTCAAATGCTAGTGCGGTAAGCCCATAAAGCAAAAGGAATGTGTGTGTACCAATCCTTTTCCATATCATTGACTATTTACATGAGAATTTTGGTCAAAGATTTGTTAAAATCTTATACCTATCCATTAACTTGGGGATAGTATGGAGATGAGAAGCTTAATTTGATCCAAATGCATCACAAAGATCTTAAACAATCTAGTTTTTGAAAGATTTGCCATTATCTATTATAATTTTGTGAGGTACATCAAAATGATAGATAATGTGATGGTTAATGATGTCATCAATTTTTTCAACTTTAATGGAGATGAGAGAGATGGCCTCAACCCACGTGGTGAAGTATTCAATGGTAGTAATGATAAAATGATGACAGAGTGATTAATGAGGGTTAATCTCTTTGATTAGATCTAAGCCCCATTGGGAGAATATCCAAAAGTATTTGGTAACTTCTAATGCATGATTGGGAATGTGAAGGAGGTTAGCATGTTGTTAACACTTGACACAACACTGAATGTAATCAACATAGTCTTGATGAAGTATGGGCCAATAGTATCTAAGTCAAAGAATACATTTATCAACTATGTGACCATTGAAATTCCCATCACAAATCCCATCATGGACTTCCTTAATAGCAAAGGGATTCTCAGTACTATCTAGGCATCTAAGGAAAATACCATCAAAACATCACTTGTATAGAAGTCCCCCTAGTATAGTGTAATGAGTGGCACATTTTATGAAGGCCCATTTCCCATTATTAGAAAGATTAGGAGGGGTAATAGAGAAGGAAAGATAATCTATGAGTTGTTTGTACCATAAGTCTTATGGTTTGGGTGTTACATTTTTGAAAAAGAGGATGTTAGCTAAGACATAGGAGGGTAATTTTACATGATTCATGGTGACATAGATTCTTGAAGAGGAGGATGAAGAGGGTATGTGTGAATCAAGTGAAGCCATCATGTCAAAAAAATTGTTTGTAGATCGAGGAATAGTTTTCAAGAGATAAGATTCAAATGATCCCAAGATTGTATCTACGTGATGTTTATACCACTGCAAAATTTATTTTTTGCATAGGTAGGAACCATTAACTTTGTTAACCACAAGTTGAGAATCACCAAAAATGGTTATGGATTTGATACCCAAAAAGAGAGCTGTTTAAAGTCCTAGAATCAAAGCCTCATATTTAGCCATATTGTTAGTGCATTCAAAATCTAGTTTAAACGACAAAGGCATAGTTCATCATCTAGAGGAATAAGAATGACCCCCACACCCCCACCATGTTGGCATTTAGATCTGTAAAATAACATCATCATTTGATAGGAGATGTCATCGATGGAGAGTGTTACAATAATTTCATCAAGGAATTCAAGGTTTGAAGGTTGATTGTTAGGTAAAAGGGTAGCAACTAACTGGTCAGTGACTATTTTCCCTTTAATATATTTTTGTTGAATAAACTCTATGTAAAATTTAGCAATAAGAATGATCCAATGAGCTACACATTTGTTGTGATATGGTTTGGAATGCTTGTATTTGAGAGTATCAATATGGGTGACCACATAGATTTTATAATTTAGGAGATAATGGAGAAGTTTAGAGGTGGAAAAGACCAATGCAAGGTAATGTTTTTCATTATGGGTATGTCAAGTCTCATATTCAATAAGTGTGTGGCTTATATAATAAAACACCTGCTCTCGATGTTGGTCATCTTGATGTGCAATAATAACACCTAGATAATGGTCTATTATAGAGATGTATATGTAAAAATGTTGATTTTCTGTAGGTGGAATAATAATTGGTGGGGAAAGGAGGTATTTTTTAAGTTCATCAAAGGCTTTTTAGCAATCCATATTCCATTTAAAGGAGATATCCTTTTTGAGGAGATGGTGAAAGGGTTGGTAGTGATCTAACAACTAGGAAATGAATGTCAAATTGACTGAAGTTTGCCTTGTAAGATGTGAAGTTGTTTGATATTAGTAGGTGGAGACATTTTTAGGATTTCTCTAACCTTAGGAAGATTAACTTTTATGCCACAGAGAGAAATGATAAAACCTAAGCATTTACCATAAAGAACACCAAAGACACATTTCTTTGGGTTTAGTCAAATGTTATATTGGAGGAGATGAATGAATATGGTTTTGAGAATTTTCATGTGTTCTTGATGAAGTTTAGACTTGCCGAGTAATTCATCCATGTAATCCTCCATAATTTTGTGTAGGAGATCATGGAAAATGTAGGTCATGACACATTGGTAGGTTGCACTAGCATTCTTTAGGCTAAAAGGCATGACTCGATAATAAAAAGTCCCATATGGGGTAATAAAGGTTGTCTTGTGTTGATCCTTAGGAGTGACTAGGATTTTATTATATCTAAAGAATCCATCCATAAGTGATAACATCTCATGGTTGGTTTTTATATCAACAAGTTGGTCGATACTAGGTAATAGGAAATCATCTTTTAGATAAATAAGGTTTAAATCATGATAGTCAATATAAATACAGATTCCCTTGGTACATTTTGTGATAGGAATAATATTATAAATCCATTATGGGTAGTCAATGGGTTGGATAAAGTTAACAAAAAAGAGGTGTTAGAGATCTTCTTTGACAAGGAGGGTGATATGAGGATGCATTTTGTGAAGCTTCTACTTAATGGGTTTAGCATCTCGATTGGTGGCAATGTTATGGGTGATGATAGAGGAGTCAATACCAGGCATGCCATTGTAAGACCAAGTGAAGTATTTGATATGGTCATTAATAAATGTGGCATAATCAATTTGCTTAGAGGAATCTAAATATTTTCCAATCTTGACGATTTGAGGGTTATCATGGGAGGGCAAGTTGATGCCAATGGTTGATTCATTTAACATATATTACATTTTAGATGGGAGTGATAATTGGATATAAGAATTATCCACACCCATGTAGGTGAGAATTGCATCATCATCTTGACATTGGATAATGTTAATAGTGGGAGAATCTTCATCAATTATTTTATGATGAACAAGGGGAAGGGACCTTGTTTCCTTACCCTGATGATAGGTGAGAGGCCCCAAATGGATGGCATTTATTGAAAAAAAAATAGGAGGTATAGATACCTTTGATTTGGTAGGTTATTAGGTGGAGAATGAGGTAATTTTTCTTTGACAATTGGTTCATGGGAGGTTTTATTAAGTTTATTTGGTTCATCATATCCCACCCCATACATTTTTTTATCATTTTCAATGGTGTTACTAGTAGGATATTCAATAGGCATATGGACACCTTATTCACAACAACCCAAACCAAATCCTTTCCAAACACACATATAGAGATATATGTGATCATATATAGGGTTACTGAAGAAAGAGAAGTCACAAATAAATGGTTGTGGTGAATAAGATGGATTACTGACAGTGGGAGCTTGATTAATTCCCCCATATGTGAAATTGGTTCAAAGGTTAGGGGACCCATAAGGGATGACCATCACAATACAGGGATCATAATTAGGTACATATGAAGCCTTCCATATTATTATGGAGTATGTAACATGTCACATGTCAATAAATGATATTCACTAAGTGACAATCATTGAAAGTTCTCCTCCATGGGATCTTTGTTAAGAATTTGTGTTATGGTATTTGTGTAGCTATGAGAGTGGAGCTTGTGGAAGATTCAAAAGCATCATGAGAGGAAGAGGATGTTTTCAATGGGATGATAAGATCATTGGGACTATAGGTCATATTAGATGTTTTAAATGGGGGTGGGTCAACAGGTATAACATGTACTTGTCCATCATGTTCAAAATTGACATAGCAGTGTAAAGTTGATGGTACACATGCCATAGCACATATCCAAGGTCATCTAAGTAGTATGTTATATTTAAAATATCCTTTCACAACATAGAGGAGCTCAAGAATTGTGTGGGGACCTACATGAATATGTAAGACAATAGTGCCCATCATAGTAGCTATAGTATCATTAAAGGAATGGAGTACCATATCAGTTTGAGACATGAAATTATCGAGAAGGGATAGTTTTTTGTAGGCATGGATGGAAATAATATTAATGCTAGCTCCCCCATTGATCGTAACTCTCTTGATATAAGTTTGATCAATATATGTGGTAATAAAAAGGGTAGAATCTTGATCTTTAGGGTGTTGAAGAGGAATTTTTGAATCACTAAAAGAAATTATGGAGATAGAATTAAGGGAGCCAACCAAAGATATAAGAGGTTTGGGATCATCTAATTATACCTCAATTTCTTGTAAAACACTAGTTAAATCTTGATGGTGTTGGGATGAGCTTTGGATTGACTCATATAAAGGCATTTTCATAGGAGTTTGGTGAAGCTATTTCACCATTGAGCTTTGGATAATGTTTGAATATGTTGTTTTAGGAACACCCAAGATGGAAATCATAGGGTTAGTAGGGGGAGTGTCTTTGGTGAATGGATGTGTCCAAGGTGTAGTAACCTTTTCCTTAGCTTTATATTTTTGGTTTTGTGATTGTGTGGCCACATTAACTATGTTGATTTGGAAAGTTGGTGAAGGAGGTGGTAAAGGGGTTATGATAACATCTTTGGGTTTGAATTTAGGTGGAATAATAGGAGACACTATTGATGATAAAGGTGGAATAACAAGAAGGTTAATGGGAGTATCATTAAAGAGAGTGTCAACATCGAAGTTTTGTTGAATAACCGTTGTGAGTGCTTTATAATTCTTAGTATCGTGTCCAAGTGAATAATGATATAAACACACTTGTGTATCATCAAAACAAGATGGATTCATTCCAAGAGGAATATATGGATTAATAGGAGGAAGAGTTATTATTAAATATTGTAGTAACTAACATAATAAAAATCTTTGAGAGCCTGCAAGTGGGCTTGTACTTGTTGTACTATAAGAGTGGATACCTTCTTTTATTTTAGTGTTAGAAAGATAATTTTACATGGTGTCTTTTTTAGTGATGGTGGAGTTAAATGTTTTGCTATCACTTTCTTAGTGTCATATGTGAGAGGCCTACCAAATGGAAAAGGTAGGAGTGGAGGTATCTTAACCTTTTTTTGGCTTGGTTAGATGATATCCCAACTAAAGTAGAAGGGTGCAACCCCAAAATAGATGGTAAAGTTGACGGTTGAAGAAGGGATCAAAGAGATATAGGAGTCTTAACATTATTCTATATTTTAGGGTGAGAAACTACAATGTGTGGTTGAGGAGTTAAATATAATTTCACCTATGGATGAATTAAATTAGAAATAGGGCCTATACCTAAGGGCCTGATCTATTCTAATATAACAAATTCCTATGAGGGTGAGGGTTTTGACATAGATGGTTGAACTTTTGATGCTTTTGGTGAAGAATATCTAACTTTGTCAAAGACCTTATGGTAAATGGTAGTAAGGGGATTGGTGGTAAAGGTTAACATTAATTATGTTGGATATAGAGTCTTAATCTGGTCCTAAAATGTTGCATGGTCAAGAAATTCTATACTTTTCATGAAATGTGAGAAGCATTTTGACAAAGTTGATGTAGGCCTTACAGTTGTGTCTTTAGAAAGATGTGATGTTTTGGAAAGAAGGAAATTGTTAGCTTCTACTACTTCAGGCCAAAGATGAGAAAGAACTATAATGTGTTCTTTGACAAAGATGGGAGAAAAGACTTGGTCTTCCATGGGTAGAGGGGAGGTAGGCAAAGTAGGTTCCTCAAGAGGGTAAAGCATAGGTATTATGGCTCCCTCAACATGTGGGTGAGGCATGGGTAAAGTATGATCCTCTATAGGTAAAATAAGGGGTAAGAGTGGTGTAATTTAAGTAGTCACAATAGGTCTCTCATCTATTATGGGAGTAGATGATATGGACTCTCCTAGGTGCAAAGGTGAAGTGGGTGGGGTACCATTCTATATAGGTAGAGGAGAAGTAGGTGAAGAAGGTTCCTCAAGAGGGTATAATGTAAGAATGATGTTCCCTTTAGTATGCGGTTGAGGAATAGGTAGGGTGTGGTCTTTAAGGGGTGAGAAGATAGGTAATATTAGTGCAAACATAATTAGCATCAAAGGCTCTTCAGGTGGCAAAAGGAGTGGAAAAGGAGGTTATTCCTCTTGAAGGAGTGGAATGGTTGAAATAATATATTCTACCTAATGAGGAAAATGGGCTAAATAGATGCCATAGAATGTGGGGGAGGAGTCGATGAAAGAAGTGTCTCCTATTGAGGGTTAGGCTGAACTAAAGATAAATGAAAAACTATATTAACCATATGGATACTATGATCACTAGAGTTAGTTATGGACTAGACAATATTTTGATTTGGTGAATGGTTAGGAAAAGGGTGTTAGAGCACATCCATACTTTGATTACGATGTGCATTAGTATTATCCAAGATGAGCTCACCTCTATCAAGCATATCTTGAACAATTTTCTTGAGTGTCTTGTAATTATTAGAGTTGTGGCCTTTAACTCGATGGTAACCATAAAACTCATCTTCTTTGTACAAGGTTGGGATAGGAAAAGAAAGGTCAAAATATATAAGAGGTTTAATTTGAAAAAGGTTTATGATACCTTGTTACAATAATTTCTCCAAGATGGATGTATATGATTCCCTAATGGGAGTGCATTTTCTTTATTCATACCGTTGTTGGAATTCCTTGGTCAGATTTTAAAAAGTCAAAGAATTTGATTGGTTTGTGGTTGTGGAAGAGGCTAAATTAATGAACACCATGTTGGTAGAGCCTTTGGTATTTTGGTTGAAAGGTGAAGTTGTAGAGGAGGAGGAGTCATTTGTCTTCATATTGGGATTCTTACTATGAAACTTGACTTTGCCTTCATCAATAACATGAACCTCTAGTTTCTGTGCCATTGTAAAATCTTCATCAAATGTGCAAAAAGTTTATACCTAGAGTGTGGATGATATTTTCTTATCACATGCCCTTGATAAAATCTCAATAATATTAGGTTGGGGTAAGGATAAGGAGAGTTGATTGATCAAGATTCTCCAATGAGCGACAAAATTAACAATAGAATCATCATCAAATTGTCTGATAGAATATAGGTCCATTATAGAAACCTTCTTAGAAATGTTAATAGAAAAATGGTCTAGGAATATTTATGCAAGTTGGGTAAATGAGAAAAGGGAGTGTTGAGGTATGGAGATATACCAATCCAAGGTAGCAACTAAAAGAGGCATAGGGAAAGTGCAAAGTAGTAATGCATCATCATGTCCTATTAAATAACAAGCATGTCTAAATGCTCACAAGTGTTTTTGTGGGTCATCTTTACTCTATAAATGATTAAATTTAGGGAGCTCCAATTAGATTGGATAATGGAGAACAGGCACAGAAAGATGGATTGGTTCATTACATATTTGATCATAAGATAATACATTCTTTGAACCAGAAATGGATGTCTCTAGATTAGACATCTTATCCATTAACATATTAATGAAGTCTAGAGGGGGATTAGTTTGGGGGATTCCTCCTAAGTTATAGGGAAGTTGATAGGAAGTATAGGGAGTGTATGACATATTTTATTGAGGTTGTGTTAGGGCAACATAAGGATAATGAGTCATAGGCTAAGGTGTGGAATGAAAAGGGACTTGTCCCATTGAGCTAGAGACAATGCCTTGGTTGGTTGTTGTTACTGTAGGTTGAATTATTGGCATGGTTAGATTGGATTATTGGTGAGTCATAACTTGAGTAATTATAGGCATGAGGGTGGATGGAATAGGTACCACTAAATTATAGAATAGGGTATGACTTTGCTGAATTGGTTGTGGTTGTCAAAGTAGGGAAGTTACACCAGTGTTTAGGTGGGATTGGATGGTTGGAGATGCCACATTTTGGACATTGTTTATAATTGGGTTACTCATCAAAGTGGTGGTTTGGGTAACCATGGGTAAAATAGTGGAGGCAACTAAAACTGAGCTTGTCTCCATTAAAGAGGTTGGCATACCATAAATTGGCTCACCCAAAGAATTATAGGTTTGGCTCATAGTAAGGTAATGTTGAAGGGATGCCATATTGAGATCAATAAATTTAGAAAAATCTTGATCTCCCTCAGGCATAATGGGAATTTGGTTAGGGCTAGGAGTATGCTTTGTATCTAAAGTATGCTCCATGATAGAATTGAAAGTGAGAGGGGAAGGTGAAAGTGGTAATCAGCTTGCATAATCAGTAAGAATTTTAGTCTGAGCTCATGTCAATACTATGATATAAGTGGTTTGAATAGTCTTGTTACCTTGTATTTGAAACAAAATAAAAAAACTAGGATTGAATGCAGGGAAATGGGTTATTTTAGATTTTTTTTTAAGCTAATGAAATTACACAGTAGTTGATGTCGATAAGGGTGTGATCAATATCGGTAGGAATAGTTTGCAGATGTCGATGGACTAACCAATTTTGGTAGGTAAAATTTGATAATATTGGTAGGGTTAATTGACGTCAGTCACTATGAAATCCTAGGAAATAGAAAATTTGATGTTTTATTTTTCAATCAAAGGTTTAAAATAGGTAAAATAATGGTTGTAAAATGTTTGTGTAAGAAGGAATAACACTCAAAAAAATTGAGATAATAGGTTATACAAATTGAGCTTTAGAAATAGTATTGATTTTGTGAATTAGTAGAAAAGCATCCTTACCAACTCAAAAATATAGAAGGAAATTGAAAAGAAAAAAAAAGAACATTCAGCTAGCAACTATTAAGTCTTAGAGATTATTTTTTAGTCTCATGTTGGCTTATGCCTTAATCAGAGAGTGAGAAGAGAATTTGGTTATCGAAGGTACTAGAAAGCAGTCTAGAGTTGGTTTAAGGTTAGTTTTGGTGTTCAAGAGGAAATTTATGTTAGACTAGGTACATGGCTTGTTATAGTATCTTGCTCTCTGCACTTCATGAACTTGGAGCTGAGCCAAGCTAATTAGCCAAAATATACCTTCTATCTAGAGATTATACTCTGCTAGAGAATGGAGTGGGTTCTACCCTTGGTGGTGAAATCCATGTAGGATAGTCAGGTAGGGTAAGGTGATCCACTAGGTGATGAAATCTTAATGGGCCTTTTCTTAGGTACATTTAGATGCTTGTTTATGTGAATGAGATTTGGTTGTGTAACATAGGTATACTATGATTTATTTAAAATGCTTGTAATTAACTAGGTGAGTTAATATGCAACAAGCAAACTATGAAATGCAATAATTTTTAAACCCAAATCTGAAATGTTTAGATTCAAATGAAAATAGAGAGGAAATAGGAATATAGTATGAATTTGAATATCATAATGTGCATGCAAGAGGAAGTAAAGAAGGGATTCTCTTTTTTTATAAAGAAAATGACAAATTGATTTTAGAGGTATGGAGAAGAGAAAGAAAATTTTAGTTTTAATGCCTTTTAAACAGAGAATAAGATATTGAATTTTTCATTTTTAAGAGAAAAGAGAAGGAAGAAGTGCAAGAAATGAATTTTTCACTATAATACACCTATATGAATGTTTAAAAAAATAAATGAACCCAAGGAAAACTCCAAGGTCCCACCAGGCATGTCATAAATATTTCACTAAATTTTGTCTATTTTAAGTCTAAAGGAAAATAGAAAGAAGGATGGGGATAAGTGATTAGAATGAACCTAGATTTGGTTTGCATGCCATATCTAGATATTGTGAGCACTCCTCTTTGGCTAGGGAGGATTACCTGCAAATAATAAAACACTACCACAAGATGTTTATTAGCAGATATGAGTGGGCTACCAAGCTATGCGCTTATTATAAGAAGTGTGAAACTTCCCTAGAGATGATAGTCCACTTTTGAGAGGTAAAAGAATAATAAATAACTAAAAGAGAGGTAAAGAGAGAGTGAAAATAGATAAGATTACCATTATTAACAACTTGTACCTAACAAAGAGTGATAGGGTGTAGGTGAGATACTTGATTTATGTTTTATAAGTTGTCTGGGTAGGTTTTGAAGAGGCTAGGGAATTCACAGTCACCAATGTTGATAGGAGTGTGACCAATATCAGTTATACTACTGAGGTCAGTAGTAAGGTGACTGATGTTGGTTAGGTTGCCAAGGTTGATAGGGGAAATAATTGTCTAAGAGCTTGTAAAAGGCTTTCCTAGGTCTGGGAAATGGTTTGAATCAGGTTAGGGAGTTTGAGAGAGTTATGAGAGGGAGATTATAGCTTGGTTAAGTCTAGTCAAAGGTTTGGTATGTTAGGTAAAGGGGAAGCAAGCAAGGAATCTTTGTAACTCCCTCATGGGTGTATGGTCAGAAGTGCATAAAGTAATGTAGAGTAGATATAAAGAAATAGCATAATAAATATTTAAATGACTTATAGTATCAATGATGTACTTAGTTGTGGTGGTTGTTGAACGATAAGTACCAGGTTGATGGTCCCTATCAAGGAGTCCAAACTTGAATGCCTAAATAAAGAGAACAAGTGGGTGTTATTGGTCCTCAAGAGCTCAATTGTTGATTATGATTTACTTGCATAAGGTGATTGTAAGCCTGGATGTCAAAAAATAGAATGTTGAGAGCTTGAATGAGAGTAAGAATTGATTTTCTTAATTTTTGATGACTTGAACTACAGGTTGGAGTTTGGCTTATATTGTCGATGTCAGTGATCCCACCGACATCGATCATGGGTTGACCGATGTCAGTAGCCCTAGAATAGGTAAACCTTTCTTTTTTGACCTATTTTATATTGTTGTGTGTGCCAAGTGTGACACTCATTATAAAATGGTAAAAATAAGAGGTTAGAAAGGAAGTAGTTGTTTAGGAATTTAGTTTAGAAGTAGGAATAAGTATTGGGTAGTTAGGATGAGGAGACCAGGTCTTGAGGTGACTCATCAAGGGAGAATTTGTCATAGGGTGAGGTGGCTAGGTAAGGTGGAAATATAATTTTTTAATTAACTTAATTAAGTATTTTAAATTAGTTAAATGTGTGAGGGGTAAAATTATGGGTTAAAGAGATTAATTGTTATTATTAAAATGGGTTTAGGGGGGTTTCAACATAGGGAGTTACACATGTGTGTGTGACATTATTTTGGTATCTACACTAGGTAAGAAGAATACTTGAGAGTTTTGGGGTTCTTGAGGGTAGTAACTTGGGATTGGGACTCTAGATGAGTAGGCAAAAATAAGGAATCCATGTTCCTAGTATGGTTTTTAGTAGTTATGCTTTTGATATAGGATCTAATTTTTATAGCATTTTGAAGAGGTTTTACACACTTCATGTCTTTAAGGATTTTTTCAATGTTTTTAACACTAATTAAACATGTAAAAATGATAATTTAAAACAATAAAAACAAGTACAGGCAAAATAACTTTCATGGTATTGAATACAAATTTACCAAGGATAAATGAAAAGAAAACAAACGAGATGAAGGCATAGAAACAAAGGAAATAGATCTACATACCTAAAACACAAACAAGTCTCAAATATTTTAATAAAAAATAACTCCAAAAGGTTGAAAATATTATCTCAAGGTTCACAGGTCTAGTGACATATTTTGACAACTCGAATTCTAAGTGGAAATGAGGTGGAAATTATTGATATTTATATTTTCCAATGTATTTAATGACATGTATTGGACATATGCATAGGGACCATGTAAGCCCTTAGTTTTTATCAGGTTTCTAGGACTAATTTTCTTAATTTATATTTTGGGAGTTAAGCATATTTGTAATCTTAAGTTGGTCTTGAATGGTGAGTCTTTCAGGTTCAAAAACCTTCATTACTTTTGCTTGTGACTTTGGATGAGTAAAGTTCCTTTCAAAGCCTTATTTGATTTGTGAATTGTTCAACAGACTTTTAGGAAAACTTTACTTATCTTTTGATGTGAAGTAAAATAGCTTGATAATTCTAATTTGAACTAAATAGTGTAAATCAAAGTTACGGGACTACTTTTCTTTTTGGTTATTAAGTAGAGTAACCTAGAGAACCCAAGTTGTATTTGAAATGAGTTCCATCTTTTTAGCATTTTTTATCTTCTAAGAAATATGAGTAAATGGGTTTTTTAGTGATGGTCTCAAGAAAATGTTTTTAAACTTTTGAAGCAATTTTAAAGTAATTGAGAAACGAAAGCAATTAGAAACAAAGTTACCAAATACTACGACTTTATTCAGGGGACTAGTTTAACAAAGACAATTGACTCACATAAGATAAAATGCAAATTTTTAAATAGGTCTAACCCAAAATTTCAAGTGTAAAATTTTGGGGACACTAGGACCCACTATTTGAAATCCAATAGCTAGTTCATGATCTTAAAATTGACGTCCTTACTCCCATCAAATGATGTTCATGCGACTGTCAATGAAATTAGCATGGCCATCAAATTTAAGCTAAAAAGAGTTGGTTTTTCATGAGCTTAAACTTGATGTTAGCATGAACATCTTATGTTGTAAGTATAACTTTGAAGTATTATAACTTGAAGTGCAAAATTCACAGAGGCACCAAAATTTTAGGAGATGTTCTTGAGGCCAAAAAGAACAAACCCATTTGATCCACTAGTCTTAGGAGCCTTCTAAGTGAATATATTAAATGCATAATTTAGTTGGTTCTAATGTTTTTTCATTACATCCTAGTGATGATCAAGCTTAAATGCCTAATTATGGAAAACTTAATGAAATATGATCAAGGAGCCAACTTTGAACATGCATAACTTCTACATTATTTTGATGGATGATCTAAAACTTAGTGCATAGAAACTAGGGACCAAGCTGAACAAACCCATGTGATCATTGTCCCTTGTAATTATTTCATGTGTGAGATATAGCTTTGTGAATATGCTCACTTAGATCTGCTAGAATCTCTTTAAAATGGCTAAGGAGAAACATGTCAAATTTCCTAGGAACCCAATTTTAAACATGTATATATTCTACCATGATTCATCAGAGGACCTAAAGCTTATCACATATTTTTTAGGCTCAAAACTAAATAGACCCATTTGATCAATTCCTCTAGAAACTACCACACATGTGAGATGTAACATCTTCAATTTATTCCCTTGGCTTTATTTGAGCTCCCTACAAATTGGCTATGTATGAGAAAACATGTAGAATGTGACTGAGGAGCCAAATTTGGACCTTGGTAGATTTTGATACGCTTTAGTAGAGGACCTAAAACTCGGTGCATATAAACTTGGCATAAATTATAACAAACCCATATGACAAATTTTCCATAACTCATCCACATGTGTTAGATATAACATCAACAAACTACCTACTTATAATTTCTTCCACTAGACCTAGGATGTTTAAATGAACACAATGAAGAACTAGATGGATCCTTTACATTTCCACTCTCATTCCAAGAAATTTTGACATCCCATATGGTCTCCAAAATACTTTAGACATGTCCCAAATCTTTTTGATACACTTATTTATCAAACCATGTAAGAGATTCATATGTGGGCCAAAAATGTCCAATAGTAATCGTATCAACCTATATTGTGTGGGAACCACAAACAAGAACCATCTATTCAAATTTCACTCCTACATATCCTAAACACATTTTTTAAGCAATAAACTATGTAGGAAAATGAGAAATACACTTTTTATTCATTAGGCATATAAACAAGTGTATAAATTATAAAATATATATGCACTACTATAGTTGAATTGCCCCTTTATGACTGGCTAATGAGAGGCATAGAAATCCTCCATCATCCAGTGTCCTCCAACCTACAATAGGTCACTGCTTACTCATCAAATGTTTAAGTGAATCTTAGAATCATGAATTTATCATGGATAAATCCCCCCATAGTTTGGATGTTACATACAAATGATAATGCATCTATACACAAAATGGTATCTTTGATTTTGGCACATTTTATTGACATAAAAATGACTCTTAGTTTTAACACTTGACTTGTTTTATTTTGAAAATACTTGACATTAGAAAAATAACTTGATGAATTTTGATTCTAAAAATAAACTCAAAAATTGACACTTTGAATTTTTTTGACTTGATTCTTTTGACATATTAAATTTACATATTGAACTTAATAATAAAACTTAAATCTTTATAAATTACCCTATCGACTTGACAATTATTAATGACCACACAAAAGACTTTGACTCTTTGCAATGACCATATAAATGATTTTAAATATAAAATAATATTAAATTATTGTTTAATTTAAAGTTACTGAATAATTTATTTTAAAATCATGACATGTAATAACTTTTATGGTTTGACTAACCATACAACACTTGATTAATAACTAGACCTATTAACAAGACTCATAAACTAAAAATTTAAAAAAAACTTTTTATAAACCTATAAGAATACATAATATTTACCATTAAAACAAATTTTTTACATATGCATTTGAATATAATTTGCATAAAGAGGATAGAAAGACCATAGTTTTAGGAATGGACCAGGTGCACAAGGAAAGGAAGAAAATAATTAGATATCTCAGAATTGATCCTCATGAAGTATATATATCACCTTTGTAGTGGGATATAAAGTGTATAATGTATCATGAAAATTGGATTTGATGGTAAATTCCAAGATCAAAATAAGTGGGGAGAAATAAATGGAAACTCAACAAAGGACATGCAACTCAATGTGGATTCAATGTAAGGAAAATCTAAGCATGGTATTGAAGCTGGATATCATGCTTATTTGATTAGTCTTATTACTCAGATCTCAGATCTAGTCTCACTAAAAAATAATAAAATATATCATAGTTGGATGACACTTATAGTTGTCTTAGATGCATGGGCTAGAGACTACCGATGGTCAACTATCATAAATGGAGACTCTAGTTTGAGAAATCAACAAAGATATTTGGTTTGTCTGACACATTTCATATTCCATTAAAATGCATAAGTTTTGAAAAATTCACATTTATCAATCCATAATGTTATGTAGATGACATATAAATCAAAATAAATAGATATAATAACTTGTTTTTGGAAACCATGATAATAATAATTTGACTTAAAAGAGGAGGTTAGATCTAGTGTTAGTTTTCATATAAAATCATAAAATAAACACACTAATAAGCATAACATCTCTAGGCCTAGATCATAGGGGGATCATAATAAACAAAAAAGTGATAAATCTCAACTAAAAGGCAAATAACTACAAATTCATTACCTTCCTTAAATGTTCGAAATGATTTGTTATGTGGCTTGCTCAACTTGTGCTCAATAAATCTGTGGCAATGGAGCTTGCCTATCTCCTTCTCTCCTTGGCACCATGGTTGGCTTGTTTGATATGGATTGATGACCTTGATTATGATTTTATAATTATAACATTATTATTTTAAATCTTGTTATAAAACCTACATTATAAATTTACTAAGTCTAAGCTCTCATAAATGAGAGGCAAATGCTTGTATTTATAGGTTTAGATACTAGCCCAAACCAAGATGAGTTAAGGTATAGTTTATGCTTGGAATGGGATCAAACCTAACCTAAGTGAATTAATTAAACCTAGTAGAGTTAAAATGTGTCAAATGGTCATTGTTAGAAATGAATAATAATGTTTGAGATATTTTGTGATATTTGACAACTCACAAAAGGTAATTATGAAATTCTAGGATATTCTTTGATTTTTTTAATTTTTTTTTTTAGAATTTCATTAATTAATCATGGTTAATTTAACTAGGAATTTGATTTAGTTTATAATTTTAATTAATTATGATTAGGATTTTAGTATTTCAAGATTTGATTTAATGTCCATGTGTGCATTTTCCCCATTTAATTGGTCTATAGGTTAAATTGCATGTTGTAATGCCATGGAATGATTGGAGATGAATCTATGAGTAATTTTTATTGTTTGTGGTACGATACCCCATATAGGGATGTCTAAATAGGATTATAAGATTTGATGATTTTTACACAAGTAAATTCAAGATGTTTAATAAATTCTAGGCATAATTTGCAAAGGTTGGTAGAAATTGGTCTAAAGTCTAGTATTAAGCCATTAGTGGCTAGTTTTAGGTGTCTATAGTTTCCCCCAAATTGGGAAGATGTTGCAAGCTATAAGAATAGAAATTTATTATCAAATAATGAAAAAAGTCCTATATACCTAAAAATAAGATGATGATTGAATAAAAAGGCATGTATACCTATAATGATGCCCCCTCGAGGGAGTGGTTGTCATATGTTTGATGGACAGTCCATTGAAAAGAATCAAGAAGAATAATGAGATTAACCCATAGATGAGATTAATATAATTAATTTAAAAAAATCATGTATTTATTTAAAAATTATTGATTTGCCCAAAGGTGGTTATAATCAGTAACAAAGGTGAAGACAACGATTTTCCCATAAGTGGTTATAATCAGTGACAATGGCATATGCCCCAAGTAAAGATGAAGAGTTAAAATAATGATTTTCCCATAGGTATTTATAATCATTAAGATGATTGAGATTGAATAAAGATGTTTGATTATGCTCTAGTAGGGTAGATTAGTAAGCATAACTTAAGGATATAACCTATTACATAGATTAAAGATGAGTAGGTTCAAACGTAGATGAGGTGGTCTAATGAATGAAGAAGCAACAAATAACCTATCATATGAGGATGTATAAAATGATGAAAGAGATGAATAAAAGAATAAGGAATAATAAATGGAAATTATTAGGCTATACCTACCAATGCAAAGATGCTCATCCTTATTAATATTGATACAACTAGAATGGTCAATGGGTTGATTTGATTAATGAGGGTGGGAGGATTTTCCAAGGGTGACAAGGAGAAACTTCCATGACTCCATTGTTTTTAAGATTTCTTGAGTTGATTTTTGTTTTAACACATGATGGTAAGCCTCATGACAAAACACCATGAGAACTTTACCAAAATATGCATAAGGACTGACTCTCAATTGAATAAACATTTGAAAATAATGCACCAATGATCAAAACCATGATGACAATGTTAGTGTATGAATATAGTTGGAATCAATAATAATGGGTAAGGAATCACCTAATGAACACATATAGATTGAGTCAAGGTAATAGTAATAAAATTAAAAAATAAGAAAGAAAACAAACAAATAAACACATAAAAATCTTGAAAGTTAAAAGAAGTAAAAAACATCCTAATAATGGATTTGCCCCAGTAGGGTAGATCGAGGATGACTAAATAGGCTTAGATATGACAAATTTGGATTTTAAAATGTTTTGAATGTTTTTGGAATTTTATAAGCATCTCAACCTGATTGGGAATTACAGGATACTAAATGGTCCAACTCAAAAAATTGTGAGAGCATTAGCTTAGGTTACTCACAAAATGATGAGAGTGTATGGAAAATGTCACTCATGAAATAGTGAGAGTGTTATCCTAGGTTAATCACAAAATGGTGAGAGTGTATGGTAAAGGGGGACTGAGCTAATGTCAACATGAATTGATCATGACATACATAGTCCCAAACTGATCTCAAGTCATAGTAATTTTCTTTGCATAAAAGGTGGGCACAAAATTGACAAGGTAACAACAAGTTCTCAAATCTATTAAGTGGCTATGAAAATGAGAATAGTAATGTCAAGGTGATACGACAATACATGGTAAAGGTGTTTCTCCTAATTTTCCCATAGGTGGTTATAATTAGGAAATAACAACATAGGTCTATGGTACTAATTCTCCCATAGGTGGTTATAATTAATAATAGAAGGTGGACTACTAATTTACCTATAGGAAGTTATAATCAATAACACTTATTAAATGGTAAATGAAAGATATATTACCAAATCAACTATCACACTACTTTCATAGACTGTCATTTAAAAACAAAATTCTAAAACTACTAAAACTAGATCAAAATCCCCTCACGAAAGGTATAGGAAAACCAAAAGAACTAAGATCAAAATAGGTTGGGTAGGATGACTAAAAACAAGCTTTGGTTTAATAGGAATGGACTGATATAACAACATATGGTATTGCAAAAAGAGAAATGATAAGATGGTAATTAGATAAAATGGTAATAGGGTTTCCCCCAAGTGGGAAGGTAAATGGTAGGGTATGAAACAATGGAAAGGGGAATGGGAAAATAAAATGGCAAGGTTTTTGGCCAAGGGAAAAAATATGGTACATGTTTTTGGCCTAGGTGAATGTTTTTGGTGTTCCTACTAATGTGGAGATGCATGTCTTGATCAGCATATAAGACAACTAGAATAATTATTCATGTAAATTTCTAGCCCACACCTCATCTAAATAACTATTCTATCAATAACTGGATATAGATTTGGATGTAAATGATTTTTGTGTGATCTTTGTTAGTCATTGATTATGTTTCCTTAAAATATCAAGATAAGGTATCTTTGTATCCTCTATAAAATAAAATGTGGCTAGGGATTGTAAATAGAGATAAATGTTGGATGATAGGTTTGATCATAAAATGCAATGGTGGATGATAATGGAATGTATAATGGTTGGGTAATAAATGTAGATCAGGGTTTTTAGGCACACACATTTTTATTGATTCTATATTTGATATAACTTTGGATGTGGCAAGGCCAAATAATTATACATATTCTCTTAATAGGACCACCATATTATT
The DNA here is from genome assembly GCA_037957365.1 of Torreya grandis. Taxonomy (NCBI): domain Eukaryota; kingdom Viridiplantae; phylum Streptophyta; class Pinopsida; order Cupressales; family Taxaceae; genus Torreya; species Torreya grandis. The sequence continues at coordinate 4,298,864 of JARHVA010000197.1, forward strand.
TTATTGTTTGGGCCTACGAATAGATACCATCTGATTAGGTTGTATATTGGAAGCTATATTGATTTAATCTATGATTTTGTCTTCATCAAGTTGTGAAGTAATATTATGCTCAACTATTAGCACCTTAAAGAGGTTTTAACTAATGAAGTTATCTTTATTTCTCCATAGAACCTTTGATAAGGTTTCACTAATGAACATTGAATTTTGACTTTGATTATCTTCCAGTGCCTCTAAAAATGTTTCACTAGAATATGATAAGTTTGAAATTTGATTATCCCCTAGCGCCTCCAAAAAGGTTTCACTAGGAGATTGTTCTTCTTCTTCATAAAATTGGTCTTAGCCTCCATGATGTTATTCAATTGATATGTCACCATGGATGCATTAAAATAAGGTGTGATTATGCTGGTCCCAATCGACACTTGTGAGAGGTGGAATGCTAATAATATGGCTAGTTTGGTTGGTGGTAATGGCACATGAAATGGTAATGGAATGGGGAGAGGATACACAATCCTCATAGAAGATGCTAGGATAAATTGTGTCGATGTTGAAGTAATCATCCTAAAAAATTGTATAAGGATCACAAATGTATTTAAATTGATCTACAAGGCATGAGTAACCAATGTTGTAACAAATATGAATATATGTTTCTTGACTCAATGGACTGTGAATCCAATGTTGAGACTAACAATGATTCTACTTTTGATGTTAAATTTGATGTTGGTTCAATAATATAAACTAACTCTTATTCTTATTATTTATCTAATGTGGATGTTACTATAATGATGTTTTGTTTAATGTTTTGTTTTGAACAAGTAATGGTCAGTGATGGTATAATGGGCTCCACTATGACTATTTTATCAAAGTGAGACTCCTCAATGATGGTAAAAAGGTCAAAATACAACTTCTCAAAGAATGTCTTGTTAGAGGGAGGATATTGAAAAATAATCATATGGTCAAGGTAATGATTTGCCTAAAGGTAGTTATAATCATTAATAAATGACTTAGTAAATACTAGCTTGTCAGAGTGAGACTCCTAGATAATAGGTATAATATTAAGAGGTTATTTATCATAGGTTAAATTATCACAAATGGTTGTGTTATCACTCTAGAGAGAACCCTAACTGAAGATGTGAAAGTCACAACTTCTCTCTAGCTGATACAATTGGATCTTCTTAGAGTGTGGGTGACTTTGTATTGAGAAGAACCTCTATAGAGGGTTGGTTCCCTTAACATTTATCTCTAAAACTAATCAAATTTTGATTTTTTGGTATGAAAAGGGAGAAGAAAACTAAAATGGGAAATCCTATCTAATGGGGTGATGCACTTAAATGATTTATATTATGTGAAAGCTTTTTGAAATTGATTAAGACACACATTAATCTAAAAGAAAACTTTGTATTTAATCCTAAACATTAGTGTTTGAAAAGAAGGCCTAAAATAAATTTGCAAAGCAAATTCAAATCTTATCTCTTCTAATGACCTGTAGAGGATGATATTTTCATAGTAGGTATGGAAGGGACCTATAAAATGGTAATTAGATGCCACTTGTATGTTTGTACATAGTTAAATTACACTCTATTATGATCCAAAACCATATGCAAAAAGATATTTTATTTGATAAAATGGTATCAATTACAATTTATTATCTACCTTTGGAATTCTCCAAAATGGCTTCAAAAAGTCAATATATATGTAAAAAACAAATCCAAAATCCAATGTGGCATTGAAAGGAGATAAAGGTTAGTCTTGGTTAGTTAACTCAAGACTAACTCCTTTTACAATATTAAAACAAATCATCAAAACACTCTAAGCTCCATGAAATTTGCATGATCCTCAATCTTGGCATAGGAATAATGTGGTGGGGCCCATTTGAAAATTGAAATCCTCCTCATTCATGGAATGTTATTCCAAACCAAAAAAGGAAATCCACTTGAAGTTTTTGAAATATTTAATGACATGTCCACCTAGGAGAGATGCATGATACTTCTGAAAAGTGAACTTGAAGCTTGATTGGTCAACTCAAAACTAACTCCACCTTGCATAAAAATGAACTTTGAAGAATGAGGTGTCCATGAAAGATTCATGTAACAATAACAAAGTGGTGTTGAAATTTAATTAAACTACATAGTATCTCCTTCAATGCCAATCTTCAAGTTGACCATTTGACCAACTAGGCCTATCAGACCAAATAGGCCTAAAAGCCAATTTGTGCATTTGAATTCTATGAAACCTGAAAAACGAAGTCATGAAACTTAAAAAAATAATGAATTATACTTTAAAAAACATTCCTCATCACCATATATGTTATTTTCATGAGAAAACACTCAACATTCAATCAATAGGGTTGGATAGGCCTATTTTGCTTTATTTTCCTATAGAATGGCCATTTTGATTGAGCTAGTAGGGGAAATTCTAGGAAGGTTTCTAACCAAATGAATATTTAAGTATGAATAAAAAGTCTTAGGATTCAATCTCCACTAATTATATTTCATTGAATATCCTCATCTTCATTTTACATGTTTTTTTCCCAAAAAAAATAATTTATGCCCTCATCCATATAGATTTATACATAAAATTGACATTTTTAGAATCTCCTCTAAGTTTAATTGATGTTTGGAAATGTTTTAGGTTTATCCATGATGATTTGATTGTAATAAAATCTACTTTTCACAAAATTGAGTTTTTGAGGGTTTAGGAGGGGTTTAAAGCTATATATTCAAACTAATGATTCATGAAGTACAAACCTCCAAATCCCAAAATATTACCATTTATGTGTGTAAAATTTACCACCCTAAAATCCCTATAAATATTGGATTACCATGCAAAATATATGAAAATTTACCATGTGGAGGAAATTTACTTGTAGGGTTTAGCTTGCATTCTAAGTTGTCTACATAACCTAAAATTATCTCAATTGTTCATGAATTATAATTAAATAGGGTTCCTCAAAATATAGTAAGAGCATTTAGCCAAACTCCACATGTGGTGAAAGATATGAGCATCTGAACCAGAGGCTTATAAAGGTGTCTAAAACTACAAAAAAGTGAAAATATTCACCAAGATGAAACTAAATCTTTCCCTAATTCAAAAATCCTAAAAAATCATCATGGGGATTTTACCATGCTATAAAAACACTCTAAAATCACATTTTGCTTGAAAAGGCAATAAAATTCCTTTTTGGCCTATATGCATGTTTGCTTGCATAAGCCTATATGAGCATGGTTTGCATAAAATTTAGAGTTTTTAAGATATTTAAAGTTCTTATGATGATTTAAAACATCATCCCAAGATTTTAAAACTTTCACCTATGTTTATAAATCCTTGTGGCACTCCAAAATGATGCTTGCTCCAATGGTGATCTCCAACAGATATGTTGAGGGACTATGAAATTTTTTTTTATCTCCACTCATAAAATGTGAATGATTTTTTTTTAAGTTTATCCAACTCATAATTACCTTGTGTACAAAATTTTTAAGTCTTGACACCACCTAAATCTCCCAAAAACCTTAATTTTCTTCAAAATTGATCCCTTGTGCATGGACTGTCTACATTTTTTAACTATGTTTTAGTGTTTTGGAGGTTATTTCATGAGGTTTTTATATATTTTTAAGGTTAAATAATCATCAATTATCTCTATATTCTCTTCAATAACTTGGACACCTCCATTACCCCTATTTCAAGCATGTCTATACCTCATAAACAAGCCAATTAGGATTTAATGACTGTGTTATTTTGTTATAGGTGGGAATTAATTAGGTTTGAATAATATTATTATTTCAATCCATATTAAATATTTTTTTAATACTATTTATAAACTTAGGTTCCTCCACACATCTTTATCACAGTTTGACTAGTTGCAAGCCATTTTAGGCCTTGAATTAGGTATATTTTGTATAATGGGTTATGGGTGCATGAGGTAAGGTGAATGAATGTTTTAAAATGATTGGAACACTTATATTCCATTTTTAAGTTTCATCTTACCAATTATATCAAATATCATCATGAGACTCATTAAAGAGCCATTGTATATCAACCTCTTCTAGTTTGTGAACACACATGTATGGTTAAGGCCAGAAATTGAGCTTGATAATGTGTTTGACTGTACTTTCATGATTATTATACCTTTATGGAATGATTTATGATCCTATCATCATTATATTTTTAAATACTATTTGAATGAAGATAAACATGAAAATTTTACTAATAGTATTGCATCCTTAACCTCATAATGGTCAGCCTTGAAGAAAGGGTTGTGTCCTTAAGTTATTGTATGTGAGACATTTAAAGGTGAATGATTATCACCATGTGCTTGGAATCATTAATTTATCCTTTGATAACCCTATCCTATTCCATCATATTTGAAATATTACTTGGTTTATGATCAGTAAATTAATTGCATACCATTGCACTTCTATTGACCCATGCAACCCTAGAGGTATGGGTGTAGGTCATTATTAATTAACAAACCCATATTTCATAATGATATGGATGGAAGATTCATATGGTTAAGAATACCTATATTATTTCCCATATTTCTCATTACCCTAGTTTCATTTATTAGTTATACCTTACTACTATAAATGCACCTCCTCATTATAGACTGTAGGTTACTCAAAAGGTTGGCTATAAGATGTCACTTTTGGTGACACTGTAGCATTAGGTTTTGAAACCCTCACTATTCTTCCCTCTAAAAATTCATAATTTTTATCTAAAATCTCATCTATACCTATTGATATCATTCACTCCTTATAACACAAAACACTCCTCTTGATCTTAGACCTTGTATTAAATATTTACCTATGTTTTAACTTTTAATGGCCCCTATATAGACTGAGAACAAGGTCCTTGAGTGCCTAGAGAGAGAGTAAAAAATCATGATATGTCACTTAATTCACCATTATATGTGGATTATTTAAAAACATCACATATCTTTATGGAGTAACAAAACATTGATGAACACTCAAAAGAGTAGTTGATCACGTAACTCCCTTCCAAGCTATAAGCACATCTATACAAGCATATAGGGCTATTTAAGGCATTGTAGGTTACAATAATAGCTCTAAATACAAAATGTTTCAATATATACATGTGTATTCAAACCCATATTAGGTCATTTATCAATAATTCATGCTCCTTTGTCATACCTTAATACGCATCTTGAAACATTCAAAACATACTTAGTTGTAGATGATCTCCAAGTATAGGCCTATAGGTCATTTATAAGATAGTTTACAGACTATGAGAACAATCCTTATGTGCTTGGATACCTTGAACAAAATCAAATCCATAATTAACTATTTTTTACTATGATGATTAAATTATAGCATCAAAAACCCTATTTAGAATAGTCAAAACCCCAAAATCATTATAGATAATGAGCTATAATAGCCTACAGGTGTGTTTCAAGTTATAGGTGAAATATTAGAAATGAGATGATGTCTTAAAATTATCCTTTACTATTTGAATTTTTATCATCCTTTTGAGCCTTATTTTATTCATTTGATCTCTTTGGATATCAAATCATAACCAATTTTATAACCATGAAATGACATTGATTTTGCAAAACTATAGACAACCCTATTGTAGGTGAAAAATTATTAACTATGATAGTATTTTCATGATATGTATATCCTTTATCATTCTTATGATTCCCTCCTTGATGGTGGTGACTTGGAATGGAGGTGTGATATGGGGGGTGAGTGAAGTTAAATGATGATGAAGAAAGCATGATAGAAGATGGAATGAAGCATGAAACTTAGTGAAGGAGAAAAGTATGGAAGTGATATGGTAAGAATGTGGATGAGGTGAAAAAAAACATTTGGAAGTATGATAGGACCAAGGAAAGGAGTTATATACAAAATTGGCATAAGATCATCATGCCATATCAAAATAGAGACCATTGGAGGAGAGCTACAGTCTAAGAATGAATCATGGTTTTATTTAAAAACCTTAAAATATGCAAATATTCCTTAATTTATGATAAATAAGCCATTTAGAGACAACTTTAGAGGATGGATATGTGAATTATTTGCTATAAAACAAGAATAATCTCTAAGAATTTAGCTTGAAAATCATGAAAATTTGATGTAAACCTTGAAAAACACAAATTCATTAAAATTTTGAGGTTCCCTTCCTCTTCAAGGACCATACAATTCACCTTTAAAACTTATAACTACAAAAACATACTCCTAAAAAATCTCCTTTTTTTGATCTATACAACACTTCAGGTGATAAATTAGGTGACAATTCAGGGGACGGTTCTACCCCAATTGGTGATAGAACTTTTGTGAGCCATAACTTTTAAACCATAACTTTGATTGACTCCCCATTTGAACTGTTGGAAAGCTAATAATGAGGAAAAATGATGAGATGGTACATATATATTATCAATGGTTTTTGACCTCATAAAACCCAATGAAAGTGCCCATAATTTTAATTTTAATAGTGCAGTCTAAAAATACTTTTTTTTCTAAAAATAGTAATTTCTCAAATTTTTTGTTGTTATAAATCATGGAAGTCAAACCACTTCATCTCACTAAAGATTGGTGACCTTCCACATCCTCTTCCTACCTTTAAAGTATGTATAAAAATAGATGTATCCCAAGAAGGGGATCAGATATCTCTTTCTAGAGATAAGCATATGTTTTCTACAATTTTGTGAGTAATAAAACATCTCTTCCTAGAGATAGAATTATATGATTGTGTTATTTTGTGTTCTTGAATTATCTTTCAACCAAAACCTTTGAGTTTTGGATTAGTTGTATTATATTGGTTTGTATTAAGAGTGTATGATCCCAAGGATGAGGTTGAATTATAGGAATCTTAGGTATAAAATAATAGATCCAACAGACTATCCACATGTGCACTTCAAATGACCTCAAATGGTAGACAACACTGAGACATCTGATCCATTCAAGGAAATGGTGAATGCATATCTCTAGTAGCATCAAGTGTAGATGATGAAATAACTAACCTAAATTATTTAACAAATATTGATGGGAAAATCTGGCTCCTCATCTACAACCCCTAGCTCCCTATCTATGGAACATCTTTTCAATGCTCCAATACCCTTGAAAGTTTAGGTGAATTTTGATATCCCTAAATTTGAAGGAAAAATCAATGTTGATTCATTATAAAATTGGTTAGATCAATTATCTTCCTATTTTCTATAAATAATTTCACCAATGGAGAGAAGATCATTTTTGCTCTTTTGAAAGCATCATTGCCCATCAAAAATTGGTTAGTAGTGTACAAAAAGAGGTTCAGTATGGATGACATTGGCCTTGAGGTGGAACCTACTTAGGATGATTTCATGGAAGCTGTAAAAGAAGAATACTACCCCATTTAATCATATGATGATCTATATATATAGTGGCAACAACTTCACCAAGTTAAAGAATAGTCTATTCAAGATTACACTAGCATTTTTCATTCTCTATCTATGAGATTGGGCATCTAGGTAAGTGATAAACACAAGGTTATCAAATATCATGGTGGACTACAATGGTATATATGAGGGGAAATGTAACTCTCCAATTTGAAAACCCTTAGTGAGGTGTATAATTTCATGGTGAAGATTGAGCAGAAGCATGGAAGAAAGAATATGAAGAGTCAACCTTTGAAATGGAAAAGTGACAAAGAAGGTAAGATACAAGGCCAACATTGGAAGCAAAAGGATTTCCAAGATAAGAATCCCTAGAAGGGGAAGACTAGGAAATGGTGTGATTACCACAAAATTGGAACTCACTCTAAAGAAGAATGTTGAGCCATCAAGTCCCTGCTTTTTGAGTCACAATCCTCAAAATTTACTGCTTTACCTCATACACACCCTAAAATTGAAGAGGATGAAGAAGATATTATAGATGATGAGCTTGATACCATTTTTGCTTCATCATAGACCTACATGGAAAGGCAAAATGATAAGGAAAGGTTATTTCACTCTAAGTTATGGGTGAAGGGTAAGCCTCTACATTTTATTCTTGATAGTGGGAGTCAAAAGAATTTAATCTCTGTTAATATTGTGAAAAGTCTAAATCTATCCAAGAAGCTTCATCCAAAGCCATACAGTATTGGATGGTTGAGCCCTAGGAGAGACCTCTATGTCACCCACTAGTGTCTTATTTCATATGCAATAAAATGTTTCCAAGATGAGGTCTTGTGTGATGTGGTCAATCTAGATGTCTATGATGTATTCCTTAGTCAACCATTCATGTATGAATGGCATGGCATATATAAATCAATAACCCAAAATATCACCCTTACTCTTGGAAAGTAGTGATATAGGGTACCATAGGTACCACCTCCCACATCTATCTCATTGATTAGTGCCAATAAATATAAGATATTAGTGGGGAAGACCAAGCAATTCATTCTCATGGTGGTCAAGCCATAGAGATCCAAGAAGGCCAATGTTGTAGCCATGACCACATAACAACACAAAAATATAAGTAGATAGGTCAAATCATGGGACAATATGATGACTTATTCAAGTCACCCATGGGAGTTCCACTTTACTATTAGGTAAAACATTTTATCAATTTAGTTCTAGGGTCACCTTTGACTAATAGCCCTATGTATCACAGATCAATCATAGAGAATGATGAGATAAAAACAAATATTCAAGAATTAATCTAAAAGGGTCACATCAGGCCAAGCTCTTCACCCTATGGAAGCCCAATTATCCTCATGTCAAAGAAGGAGGTAACATGGAGGATTTTCATTGACTATCAATCCCTAAACAAAATCACTATGAAGAATCACTATCCCCTCCCTAAGATTGATGACCTATTGGACCAAATACACAATGCAAAGTTATTTACCAAAATTGATCTTAAATATGGGTATCACCAATTCTTATCAACCCCATTAACATCTAGAAGACTACATTGAAATCTAAGGAGGGGCTCTTTGAATGGTTGGTTATGCCTTTTGGCTTGAGTAACACACCTAAAACCTTCATGAGGATGATAGAGGGAATCTTTTGACCCTTCACCAACTCATTCATGGTTGTCTACCTGGATGACATACTCATCTATATCAAAACATGGGAGGAATATATGTAACATGTCTATAAGGTGCTTCAAACTCTTTAGAAACACAGTTTTTATGTAAATATCCAAAATTGCACATTTGGGATGAAAATAATTTAGTACTTGGGGTGTATTGTATATAAGTAAGGGGTCCATGTCAATGTAGAGAAGATTCAGGTTATTCAAGAATGGCCTACACCAAGGACCCTCATAGAACTTCACAGTTTCTTGGGTCTTGCAAATTTTTATCACAAGTTTGTTATTATATTTTCACATGTGTGTTGGCCACTAAACCAAGTGATTAAAGGAGGAGTTAAAGCTACATTTAAGTTGGGAAAAATAAAACAAAGAGAATTTGATAATTTGAAAAGTAGACTCTATTCAGCTCCTATTCTTACCTTGCTAGAATTGCATCAACCTTTCAAGTTGATGACAGATGTATTTGAATATGACATGGGAGATATCATCATGTAAAATGGCCATCCTATTGCATATCATAGTGAGACCTTTAATTATATAGTCAGGAAATACACAACATATGATAATGAGCTATATGCCATTGTACAAGCTTACAAACAATGGAAACACTACATATTGGGAAAAGAGATGGTCATCTACACTGACAATAGACCATTATAATTCATCCATATGTAGAGAAAAATACAAAATGAGAGGCACCAAAATTGGGACACATATCTACAATAATTCTATTTGATAATCAAACACAAAAATGGGAGCTCAAATACTATCATAGATTATCTGAGCCATCCACCAATTACTGCATTCATAATAGTTCTTGATATGTGCAAATACAAGACTAACACTTGGGGTACTTTATATGAAGTAGATCCTACCTTTGCTAATACATATTAGGCACTTCAAGAAGGTAAACATGTCTCTAATTTTTATTTTCAAGATAATTTCCTCTATCATATGGGGTATGTCTATGTTCTAACTATAAATCAATAGAAGATGATATGGGAAGCACATTTTAGGAGGACAGCTGGGAACTTTAGTGTAGAGAAGACATTGGTAGTTCTTCAAAATCACTTCTACTAGCCTTATATGTGGAAGGATGTGGAGAGGTACCTCAAATGTTGCACCCTTGTGTGACAGCAAAGCTAGTAAATAAGAAGCAAGGATTGTACACACCATTGCCAGATAGGCCTTGGGTGTAATGTCCCCATTTTAGCAGTTGGGCTTACTTAGTTTCTATCACACTTACTATTTGTAGTAACCTAATAATATGCAATGGAGGCTAGTTCTGATGAGTGGATTTGATGCTCCTTCCTGAGAGCTTTCTGGAAAGCTATCACTTACACCATTTAGAGTCCGGTTGCTAGTATTTTTTGGGGCTTGAAGTGCTACAAAAAGAGTAACATTTTACCCAACTGAAAGACATTGAGTGTCACTTTAAACGTTTACTTTATGAGGGATTATTGCACATCCTTTATCCCACATTGCTCAAGTGAGTTAAGTTGCCCCTTGGAGAAAGGATAAAGGGGAGTGCTTATGGCTTCTTTGGGCATGATGGATAAGAAAAAAAGAATTGTTACACTTGTAGCTTATTTGGGAATTTGAGAACATCCTTCTCATTTATAGCACTCTAGACATCAATCCTTGGGGTTAGTCTTTAGAGTTTGTGCTCTCAGCCACTGTAGCACCACATCATTGTAGTAGCTGTGCCACTGTAGCAGTTGTGCCACTGTAACGACCATATCATTGTAGTAGCCATACCATTATAGTAGCACATCACTATAGTAGTAAGATCACTGTAGCATCTATATACAACTAGGTGAGTCTGTAGTTTTTATAGAGTCTATATTTTATGCTTGTAAAGTCTATAGTTTCTTGCCTGTAAAGTCTATAGATTTTTGCCTATAGAGTCCATAGTTTCTATAGAGTCTATAGTTTATGTCTACAGAGTCCATAGTTTCTTGCCTACAGAGTCTGTAGATTCCTACCTGTAAAGTTTGTAGTTTTCTGCATAGTCTGTAGTTTCTACCTGTAGATTATATAGTTTCTTTCTAGTAGAGTCTGTAGATTTCTACCTACATAGTCCATAGATTTATGTAGAGTTCATAGTTTTCTAACTATAGAGTCCATAGATTTCAAGCCTGTGGAGTCCATAGATCTTAGCCTGTAGAGTCTATAGTTTTTCCTGCAAAGTCCATAGAAGCTTCTATAGAGTTCATAGATTTGGTTTTAGAGTCTGTAGAAGTGGCTTGCAGAGTTCGTAGATCTAGTATGTGAAGTCTATATAAAACCTAGCCTATAGAGTTCATAGTTCTATGGGTTGGAGAATAAATTAAGCACCTTTAGCACATGTTGGGAAATCTACTTGAAATAATGTTCATGCAAATCCTAGAGAGGATTTAGTGAGTCACCACATGACTAGCATTATACTAGTTTACTCATTTTGTAATTAATACAAATATAGTGTATTGGTTATTTCATTAGTGTGTATCTATGCTTGCAATTCTATATTTATGTTACATGCATTGGTCTTTGAAAATCACAAAAATTAATTCCAACAAATCTACCAGAGTCATAAAGAGCCCTATTGGGTTAGCTTTGGGTGTAAATGGGGTGCCCATTACAGCTGTATCAGAGCCTATTATTCCTACCATCCTGTGAGGTTTCATGCATCCCACACATCAGTACTTCTTGAGGAGAAACCAGAGAAACCCAGACTTACAAGTTTTTTCAAAAATTTAGGAGGAGGGTGAGCCCTTTTCAACACTAGCCATGGGTGATCAAGATGGGGAAGGGGGAGAAGCTAGCACTAGGATGATGCTCAATGATCTTGCTAGGGGGCAAAGGGAGCTACAGACCACATTGTAGCAGATGGCTCTAGCAATTACACAATACCTGACTAAGCAAATCAAGGCAAAAACAATAACCAGGTAGGTGGACTAGGTAATGGAGGTAATGGAGATGCATCAATTAATAGAGGATCCCAAACATACACTAGAGTAGGTTCTTCTACAAGGCCGTTCATGCCATAATTACCTCTAAGATATACTGACTAGGATAACTTTGGTCCTATACAGCAAGAGATACAGGACCAAATACTCTATGATTGGAGAAATGTTGGATTAGATTTTTAGGGTGAAATGTCCTTTAGGGAGTATATGGATGTTAGACTCAAGCATATGCCCATGAGGGGGAATAGGAAACAAAATTATGAGATGAGGAAAAAGTTGGGAAAGTTGTCCATTCCATATGATGATGGTATAGGAAAGACTTCAGCGTGAATGTGGGTCCAAAAATTAGACACTTATTTCTAGCTTAATCCCATGCTTGAGGAGGACGTGATTAAGTATGCTACATTGCACTTGGATAGAAGTGCCCATGAGTGGTGGCACCATGATATGGTCATGATTTTCCATAACCAAATAGATACGTATAGTTTACTAAGAGACTCATTGACAGGTTTGATACTAGGGACCCAAAATTACATTTCAAGGAGCTAGCTCAACTTAAACAGTGGGGTTCTGTGGAGGCCTATATCACTGAGTTCAAAAAATTAGCAATATTGGTGATAGATATATTAGAGAGGAGACTAGTTGTTCTTTTCATGGATGGGCTTTCTAATCCCTTGCGAGGATGGGTGAAGGGACATAACCCCTCTTCACTACAAGAGGCTATTAAGAAAACAAGAGACCTAGCATCTTCTTCCTACAGGAGTAAACTTTGCTCTAAGGACTCTCATTTTAATAAGGATAAGGAAAGGAAGATGTTTTATAAGGACCCTTAGTGGCCTAAGGGGGAAACTAAAGGGTTGGAAAGTGATACCCTCAATGAACTCAAGAAGAAAAAACTATGTTTTCATTGTAGGGATCCATGGAACCCTTCCCATGAATGTCCACTTAAAGTGAAGGATAATCCCATTGAGTATTTCTCAGTAGATGAATCACCTTCTAAAGACAAGGGGCAGCATTTAGTTTCAAAATCTAGTCAGGGTGATAGTGCTACTGAGGAGAGTTCAGATGATAAGTTTCTTGCTCGGTTGACAGGTGTCTAGAAGGCCATGACCTTTAAGGTAAGAGGGATGATTCAGGGGTAGCACATGGTTTCCTTGATTGACATAGGGGTAACACATAATTTCATCAATGTAAAACTAGTGGCCAAGAGGGGTCTTCAAACTGAAGAGCACACAGGGTTTAGCATGGTGGCCAATGGCCACAAGTTATTATGTACCAAGAAGATTTCAAAACTTCACATCAGATTGGGAGGAGATTATGAGTTGAAGGATGATTTCTACATAGTTGACATGGGTGATTATGATTTCATCTTGGGAATGATGTGGATGGCTTCTCTTTTAGAGTTCACCTTCAACTTGGCTAAGCTAGAGATGAGGTTTCAGCATCAGGGTAGGAAGGTGGTGCTCTGAGGTTTACCTAATGGGGGCTCAGGGTAGTATCCTTGAAAAGTATAGAATGGTTGTTTAGACATGACAATGTCAAGTGGGAAGCTAAATGTTTGATCATGCCTATGCCTCTAGAGCAGCTAGTAAAGAGCTATCACCCAGATGTACAAGAGATCATTGCTAGGCATGCTAAGGTGTTTGGTAGCATTCCACATGGGGTCCCTCCTGAGAGGGGTATAGAGCATGTTGTTGAGTTAGAGGAGGGGGCTAAACCAATCATCATCACCCCCTACCACCATCAAAAAAAGCACAAGGATGAAATAGAGAAGTTAATAAATGAGCTATTAGATATGGGGCATATTAGGCCCAGCAAAAGCCCCTTTGCTTTAGCAATTATTTTGGTGAAGAAGAAGGATGGGACAATGCGTATGTGAATTTATTATAGAGCTCTCAATAAGAAGACAATTAAGAACATGTACCCCATCCCTAGGATTGATGAGCTAATTAATGAGCTGCATGGAGCATGATATTTATCTAAAATAGACTTATGTTCAGGATACCATCATATTAGGATGTGAGTGGAGGACATAGAAAAAACTACTTTCTGGTGTCACTATAGGCACTTTGAGTTTTTGGTTATGCCGATTGGGCTAACCAAAACTCTAGCTACCTTCCAGAGTTGTATGAATTAGGTGTTTAGAGGGTAGCTCTAAATATTTGTATTGATATTCTTTGATGAAATCCTAGTATTCATTAGGACATGGGATGAACACCTACAGTAATTAGAGAAGGTGTTGGTCATTTTGGAGGAGTCACTATATGCCAAGGAATCAAAGTGTGAGTTTGGCATGACCAAGCTACTCTAGCTCAGCCATATTATCAGTGCTAAAGGAGTTTGGGTGGATCCAAAAAATATTAAGGTAGTTATTGATTGGCACACTCCAACCATCCTTACACAACTCAAAGTATTTTTTTGATTATGTGGATTTTATAGGAGATTTGTGAAGGGCTTTTCACATACTACAACACCATTAACAGAACTCACCAAGAAGGGTGATTTTGTATAGACAGAGGTAGCACAACAGTGTTTTGAACATTTCAAGTGGGTGATGTCTTCATGTCTAGTTCTAGCTCTACCCAACTTCATGAAGCCTTTTGAGCTTCATTGTGATGCATCAGGTGACGGGATTGGAGCAGTATTGATGTAAGAGAAGCACCCCATTGCTTCTGAGAGTAGGAAGCTCTGAGGGGTGGAGAGGAGCTATTCTATTTATGATCAGGAGATGTTAGCCATCATGCATGCCCTGGCTAAATTTTGATCCTACGTGGTTGGAGTAAAGTTTGTGATCAAGATGGATCACAAAAACATAAAGTATTTCATGGGTCAGCGAGACTTGAATGACAAGTAGCAAAATTGGGTCACTAAATTGGAGCCTTATGACTTTGACATTGAGTTTATCAAAGGAAAAAAGAATGTAGTAGCTGATGCCTTATCTAGAAGACCTCACATTTGTGCTCTTATAGAGATTTCAAGATATTGGTAGGCTAAGATTATAACAGAATATGCTAGAGATGCTTGGGCATCAAGATTGGTTTCAGGCACTATACAAGATGATCACTATGAGGTGATAGATGGGTTGATCAGGTTTTAGGATAGAATTTATTTAATTCCATCATCACCCTTAAGAGAGATGATACTGAGGTCATTTCATGATGCACCCACGTCTAGACATCTAGGGGTTTTCAAGACCTATAGGTAGATCTGAGAGTGCTTCTCATGGAGAGGGCTCAAGGATGATATTTAGAGGTATGTTAGGGAATGTGTAGTTTGTCAATAGAATAAGGAAGAACAAACATTTCTTGCTAGTTTACTACAACCTTTACCCATTCTGGACTAGAAGTGGGAAAGCATTTCTATGGATTTCATCACTAGCCTACCCTGAGTGTAGGGAAGAGATTGCATTTATGTGGTGGTAGACAGATTGATGAAGTTTTCTCACTTCTTTGCTATCCCCTCTACTTATACAGTAGCTCAGGTGGCAGATGTGTTCTTTAGGGAGGTTTTTAGGTTGCATGGGTTACTGAGATTTATTATCAGTGATAAGGATAACAAGTTCATGAGCACTTTTTGGTGGGATTTGTTCAAGCTATGTGGTACAAAACTTACACCTATTATGAGCTACCATCCCTAGACAGATGGGCAAATAGAGATAGTAAATAAATGGGTGGAAGGTTATTTTTAGAACTATGTGACTATACAACATAGAGCCTAGGTTAAATGGTTACATATGGGGGAGTATTGTTACGATACCACTCATCACATGACCATCAAGATGACCCCATTTATGGAATTATATGGGTATGAAGCTCCAAGCTTCATGGATATGGATTTGGGGGACAACAAAGTGCCCAAAGCTAAAGACCTGTTGAAGGATAGCTAAGATATCTTGAGAGTGCTCAAAGAGAATATATGATAGGCTCAAAATTAGTAGAAGTTGTATGTTGATCAACATAGGGTAGATCATAGTTTTGAGGTAGGGGACATGGTGTATTTGAGGCTACAACCATATAGGCAGTCATCACTCAAGAAGAGTGGAGTAGAGAAGCTTAAGCCTAGATTTTATGGCCCTTATAGGGTGATTCAAAGAAAGGGTGAAGTCACCTATGAACTTGAGCTTCCAGAGGGCAATCGAGTACACAATGTATTCCATGTGTCTAGGCTTAAGAGGGCCATTGGTTAGGGTGTAGTGCCTACTACAGATTTACCCCCTTTAGATGAGGAAGGGAGGCTTGTGTTAGAACCTGAGACTATTCTAGACACTAGAGAGAGGAAAATCAGAAATAGGATAGTGAAGGAGTATTTGGTCAGATAGAAAGACCTACTAGAGGAGGATGTTACATGGGAAATTGAGCAAGTTATTCAGCAGGCTAGGCTGAATTGCTTGAGGACAAGTAATTTCAAGGGGGCAGACTATAATGTCCCTGTTTTAGTGGCTGGGCTTACTCAATTTCTAGCACACTTACTATTTGTAGTAAGCTAATAAGATGTAATGGAGGCCAATTTTGATGAGTGGATTTGATGCTCCTTACTGAGAGCTTTCTGGTAAGCTATCACTTGCACCATTCAGATTCTGGTTGCTAATATTTTTGGGGGCCTGAAGTACTACAAAAAGGGTAACATTATACCCATCTAAAAGACATTGAGTGTCACTTTAAACATTTACTTTATGAGGTACTGTTGCACATCCGTTATCCCACATTGCTAAAGTGAGTTGAGTTTCCCCTTGGAGAAAGGATAAAGGGGAGTGCTTGTGGCTTCTTTGGGCATGTTGGATAAGAAGAAAAGAATTTTTTCACTTGAAACTTATTTGGGCATTTGAGAATGTCCTTCTCATTTATATCACTCTAGACATCAATCCTTTGGGTTGGTCTTTGTATTTTGTGCTCTCAGCCACTATAGCAGTTGTGCCACTATAGTAGTTGTACCATTGTAGCATCTATACCACTGTAGTAGATGTACCACTATAGCAGCACATCACTATAGAAGCAAGATCACTGTAGCATCTATATACAGCTAGGTGAGTCCATAGTTTCTATAGAGTTCATAGTTTATGCCTGCAGAGTCTATAGTTTCTTACCTATAGAGTCCATATATTTTTGCCTGTAGAGTCCATAGTTTCTATAGAGTCTTTAGTTTATGCCTACATAGTCCATAGTTTCTTTCCTATAGAGTCTATAGATTCCTACCTACAGAGTCCATAGTTTTTTTCATAGTCCATCATTTTGGCCTATAGAGTCCATAGTTTCTTTCCAGCAAACTCCACAAATTTTTGCCTACAGAGTTCATAGATTTCTATAGAGTCTGTAGTTTTCTACCTTTAGAGTCCATAGATTTCAAGCCTATGGAGTTCATAGATCTTAGCCTATAGAGTCCATAGTTTTGACTATAGAGTCCATAGAAACTTCTGTAGATTTCATAGATTTGGCTGTAAAGTCTGTAGAAGTGTCTTGCAGAGTCTATAGATCCAGTATGCGGAGTCTATAGAAAACCCAGCCTGTAGAGTTTATAGTTCCATGGGTCAGAGAACAAATGATGCACCTTCAACACATGCTAGGAAATCTACTTGAAATAATGTTCATATGATTCCTAGAGAGGATTTAGTGAGTCACCACATGACTGGCAGTGTACTAGTTTACTCATTTTGTAATTAATACAAATACAATGTATTGGTTATTTTAGCTGTGTGTATCTATGATTGCAATTCTATATTTATGTTACATGCATTGGTCTTTGAAAAGCATGAAAAGTAATTCTAGAAAATCTATCGAAGTCATAAAGAGCCTTTTTGGGTTAGCTTTGGGTGCAACTGGGGTGCCCATTACATTGGGAATCTATCTGAATGGATTTTATTTTAGGTTTGCACACTTAAAAACATGGCAAGGACTGTATTCTTGTTTTAGTTCATCATTTTTCAAAAATGGCTATCATGATTGCTTGTAAGAAAATTATCTACTAAGAAAAATACTCAGCTATATTTCAGTCACGTATGGCTCCATTTTGGTCTCCCCCAGTCCATTATTTTAGATAGAGATAATAGATTTTTGAGTATATTCTAGTATACTCCATGGAAAATGATGGATACCAAACTGATGAAGTCCATGACCTTTTATCCATAGACTGATGGTCAAACAAAAATGGTGAACCACCTCATTATCCACATGCTTCAGATATATCACTCTAAACATCCATGCACATGGTATGAGTGGATTATTTTTATACAACATGGATACAATCAGGCCCTACCTAGCTCCACCAAGCACATTCTATTCCAAGTATGCTTTGGGTTCCAACCCATGATACCAATTGATGTAGCCATTCTATTCTCCAACATGGAAAACATACCTCATGGGATATCTAAGGTAGCAAAAGCAACAAAATTCATTGAATAAATCCAACACTTCTAGTAGTAGGTTCATGACATCCTAGAAAATATGAATCAAAATTATAAGTGAAGCCATGACAAACATAAGATTACACACCATTTTGCTATAGGTGACAAGGTTTGGTTATAGATTCAAAAGGAATGACTCACAAGCCCACACAAAAAAAATTGGCCTTTGTGATATGGTCCATACACCATCATCAAACAATTTGGAGAAAATTCTTTTGAGTTGAACCTATTGGCCTACCTTGGTCTACATCCAATATTCATCATGGAGCTCCTCAAACCATATCACCCACTTTTGTTGGACACTTTAATCATAGTAGAATAACTAGACATATAGAGCTTGATCTATAGAGTTTTTTTCTAGTAGAGGAAGATCATATTATGGACACCTAGATGAAGACAACAAGAAGGTTCTCTATTCCACTTTATCAGGTGGTCAAATGGGGCAAGCTTAGCCACCAAGGTGAGTGGCTCATAGAGAATAAAATCAAGACATAATTACCACACTTGATGATGAATCTTGATGCAATGGGGACCATTGCTTCTCAAGGAGGGAGGAACTATCCAAAACTTAGAGGTTTTTGTTTAAATATAATTCAATAACATAAAATAACATAATCATATAATTTTATCTCTTGGAAGAGATGTTTTATTGCTCATAAAATTATAGAAAACATATGCTTATCTCTGGGAAGAGATGTTTGATCCCCTTCTCAGGCTACATCTATTTTTATACATAATTGTAAGGAAAGAGGAGGATATGGAAGGTCACCAATCTTGAGTGAGATGAAGTGGCTCAATTTCCATGATTTACAACACAAAATTTGAGAAATTACTATTTTTAAAAACTTTCTATTTTTAGACTGCACTATTAAAATTGAAATTATGGGCACTTCTATTGATTTTTCAAGGGTCAAAACCACCAAGAATAAATCCTTACCATCTCATCATGTTCTCCTCATTTTTATATTTATAATGGTTTAAACGGGGAGTCAATCAGATCTATGGTTCAAAAGTTATGGCTCTTAGAAGTTCTACCACCAATTAGGGTAGAACCGTCACCTAAATTGTAGCTTGAAGTGTCACTCCAAT
Organism: Torreya grandis; assembly: GCA_037957365.1. Lineage (NCBI taxonomy): Eukaryota > Viridiplantae > Streptophyta > Pinopsida > Cupressales > Taxaceae > Torreya > Torreya grandis. The sequence goes on from JARHVA010000197.1 coordinate 4,318,306, forward strand.
TGTCACCTAAAGTGTTACCTATATCATTATTTGAATATATGTCATATGAAAAAGACCTTAATAAATCCATGAGAAGGTATAGGGGATCCTTGAGAATCTTAACCAACTGGAATTTTCTTGAAATGGTGCTTTCGTGAAGAGAAAATGGATAAAATAGGTTGCCTTTCTAGTTGAAAGGAAAAAAAAATTGACCTATCTTCAATTGAATATTTTATGATCTTGGAGAATCCAAATGAAGAGCCACTTATAACATCAATAATACCTTTGAGTCTAATTTCTTCACCCCAAAATTGAGAGTTTTACCCTTCCTTAGCAGTTCGTACCACTCACAAACTTGCAAGTAGGTCTCTTTATGCCAACAAACAAAGTACCAAAAGAAGGTTGGTTAAAGGATTATATGGTCATGAATTGTCATAATAATTTTTATAAATCTTGGTAATGGCATGATGAAGATCTCCCCTACCTTGTATTATACAAGATCCATACTTCTCTTGAAAAAGTGAAGGAAAAAATATCTTTTTTGCTTTTTAAAGACCACCAAAGCATTCCACCACATGAAATAGAACCTTTGAGAAGTAATACATGATATTAATGTAAAATTAGTCTTTTTACATGTTTTAAAATTTCAAATTTGGCATTTGGGAGAGGTTTTGGGGTCTTTTTGGCTTATAAGACATATCAAAACACTTTTTTATGACTTGAAACTTTAGACTTGGGATATTTTCATACTTTTAAACATGTTAAAACCCATTTTGAACTAATAGTGACCCATTAAAAATTAATTTTTGATCAAATTTAGTGCTTTTAAGGTGACAAATGATTGGTTTGACTAGTTGCAAAGGGATATTGACTAGTTTTAGGAAAGTCTTGTATGATAGGGGTAGTAATTTGACCTTGATAGGTTAAATTACTAGAAATTTTGGTGAATTTAGGGAATTAACCAACCTACTGGTCAAAATAACTTAGAAACTCTGGCTATAATATACTTAGATAAACACTTATTTCTTAGGATATTTTGTAGACAAAGACACAAACAAGACAATTGACACAAACAACAACAAACATGTGCACGTGTACACTTAGATGAAAAGATAACAACTAGAAAAGAGACAAAAACTACTGAAAGCATGTGCAGATATGCACTTAGAGAAAACAACAAAAGGTAGTCTATTATATACAAACTAACCTTGAACTTGTTGGTCCTCTTAGATCAAAAGGAAAATTTGATAATTCACTTCCATGATGAGATGGAATATTGAATAAGGCATACAACTTATTGACCCTTGGTCTTGATACCTCCTTCTTCTTTATTGTATCTACCACTTTCATGAGCATAATGATTATTTAGAACCAGGTAGCTCCAAATTAGTTAGTAATATGTATCCAAATAGTCCTAATTTATTCAAATGGCTCCTTAACTGTAGCTTTCAATGGTGGTACCATAAGACTTACCTTTTTGATTTCTATGGTGTCCATAGTAAGACTGGGCTTCTTCTTGGCTAAAAGTTATTTAGGCTCATCAAGGAGCTTTGCATATTTATAAAACTCATTGTTAACCTTCTCAAGCACTTGATGTCAGGGAAGTCCAAGAACAAACACACCTCTGTTCTGATTCCTCTTGTTGGATCTTGCTCCTCAGAAAGAGCACAGTATGATTACGAAATATAAGCAATTAAATATGCGGAAATAACTAGAAGCACAAGTAACTAGAATTCACCAATAGCATAGAATATGAGAGACAATACACTATCTTGTATTAACACTTTATAGAAAAGAATACAACAAAGAGTCGCCACACTCTTTCACCTTACAGAGGTTTGCCACACCTCAAGTGTACAGTAGTTCTTCTCACACAACACTCTCCTACACAAAAAAACGGTCCCAACAACCAACTCACAAACAGAATTGGTATTCACCTCTCCAACTAGTCAGTAATAACCCTGCCAGTTCACCAAGCACTCTAAAGTAATTCAAGTTGATCTCCCATGAACCTGCAACCTGCAATTCAATAGACCATACTCACATGTAGATCCCCTATGAGCTTGCAACAACCTGCAACTCAATGATCTTACAATGGAAGCAACTTACTTGCCTTCCTTTCTAACTCATTCCTTAATTACAATACATGCCAATGGGTTTATAAATAGATCCCTAACTCAAACACTAACTTAGACTCTTAATTTAGACAATTATCCTCGCAGCCAAAGACTCTAACTGGCCTTTACATGCAAACACTTCATTCACTTAACTAACTATCCGTGTAACGAGCAGTTCTCGAACACACAGGCGACCGATGTCGGTCCCTGATAGTCTGGTTCTGCCGACGTCAACCGACTCCCTGCCATCGCCGATGGCCTTCTGCACTGGTCACGACTGACGTCAGTTTTGCTGCCGATGCCGGTGCTCCTAGATCAGCAACCTTCTTGTTTCACCTGTTTGCAAGGAGTTGAAGCTTTTAGCTCCACAACTCAACAATCTCCCACTTGGAGATAAACATCTGCAACCTGTACATGTACTTGTACTTCATCTAGTTTGTTCCCTTGGCTTTGTATCCCTCCTCAAGATCACTCTTGAAGACCAACCACCACAAACCTGTAGTGCAAAACCTGTCATCCAAATCACCTGCCACATCCACATCTACAAACCATGTAGAAAATAACCTGAACCTGCATAGCATGTGCACCTACTGCTAGTCCCTATAAGAATCCACTGAACTGTCCTCCAATGGTTCTCTCTCGAATTGGCTCCAACTTGTGACAACTCCCACTACTTGGGAAAACTCAGGTTTAGTACATACCATGCACTCAACCTCATTATGTGAATCAAGACACCTATTCATAGAACTGTCCAACCATCGGCATGCTAACCAATTTCACACAATCATCCTAAAACAAAGTCAACATATGACCTACCATGTCTCTAGAACACACTCATGCCAAAGGGTCTTGCTGCTCCCAGATTCTCCATGACAAACACCTGAACTAGCTTTACCTTTAGTTCAGCAATACCTATATATGTAACCCTGCAACAAGCACATCATACAGTAATAGGATAATGTAGCTAATATTATCCAACCTGGTAAAGAGAAACACAATGATCAAACCTCCATTACCCTGCAGCTATACAAGACCATATACCCTGATCTTCCATCTCATGTATCCATTTCCGCTCTTCTTTATCCTGAACATCCTTTCATCTCTCAGTGCTTACTTCCAGCTGGCCACTCTATCTAAAACACCTATTTGGTACTCCTCCAAGGAATCGCATCCTCATCCATGCCAAGCTCCCACTGTTTCTTGGATCTACCTGTTCTACTTCTTCAACAACTTCCTGGTTCTATGCCATAAGTGAGCAACAAGTAGTGTAAAGAAGGGAAATGATGAATTTAAGAACTTACTTACACCTTCAGTCCTCCATATGGGTGCTTGAGACTCCATGACAGCTTATTGTCCACCCAAAATTCATCTCAGTAATTGATGCCAGTCACATCTTAGTCTGCAGACAACCGAAGTCGGTTCCCTACGACTACCACCTTACCGACGTCGGTTTCCCCTGGCCGACACTGGTCATTATTTGCCTTGAGTCACTGACATCAGGCTACACATATCCCATGTCGGTCCCTGTCTGGACACTGATGCCAGTTTTTCTGCCGACGTCGGTCTCTGTGTTTTTCTTGTGAGACCTAACTTTTTCCCGCGAGCTCTTTTTGGATCAAATCCTTGTCCAAATCACCCTTACTCTGCTCAAAATTCTCCTGCATCTTGTGCTGAACTCTGTCCGTCACCTTCTCCTTGAAAACCAAGGCTTTGCTATTCTTGTAACTAACATCAGATCCCTCAAGAAACATTACCTTCTTCTTCTGCATACAGAAACCATGATCCATACCTTCCAAATCTGAAAGCATATCCTTTGACTCAAGAACAAGCATCTCCTTTTTATCTATGTGACCAAGCCTATAAAGCCACATCTCTAAATCTATAGCTAAAGTAGAAAACCCAAAAAGTGAATCAGTAGTACAAGTAGATAGATAAAGCGTACCTACTTTCTTACCTCTAGCTACAACAAGTGTACCCTTGATAACCTTCCAAGAGTCCACTGTGAGAGTTACTGTGCAACCCTCATCACCCAAACTTCTAACAGAAATCAAATTTCGCTCCAAAACTGGGACATGCATGACTTCTTCTAACACCCATGTGTTACCTGTCTACAGTTTCAGCTTCACTTTCCCTTTGCCAACAATCTGACAAGGCTTACCATCCCCTACATAAATTTCTCCAAAATCTCCCTAGACATACTCATGAAAAAATTCCCTATGTGGGGATGCATGAAAAGAGGCACCAGAATCTAAAACCCAAGATTCTACTTTATCCAAAGAACATACCAGAGCATTTCGTGCAGCATAATCTGCAACATCTGCTTCTTCTTCATGTTCTTCATGTTGATCTGTACCCGATCTGCAATCTCTCTTTAAGTGCCCTTGCTTTCCACACTTCCAGCAGGTTATTCTGCCATACCTGGACTTGGATCTTCTGCCTACCTTGGACCTTGATCTCTCATGCTCTATCTTTTCTCTTTGCCTTCCTCTACCTTCAACACTCAAAGCATTTCCTGATGATTCCCCTATGCTATTCCTACGTATCTCTTCATTCAAGATCACACTCACAACATCATCCACTTTTAAGACTTTTGAAGGAGACACAGTATTAGAAACTGCCATTACCAAACCTTCCCAACTTTCAGGTAATGAACACAAGATTAAGAGAGCTCTAATTTCATCATCAAATACAATATTGACTGAACTTAGATGGTTTACTAAACCATGGAAATCACTAAGATGGCTATGAACAGATCCACCTTCCAACATTTACAAATTAAATAAACGCTTCATAAGAAATACCTTATTAGAAGCTGAGGGTTTTTCATATAAATTTACCAAAGATTCCATCAACTCCACCGTTGTCTTACATTGTGATAAGCTGGAAATCACAGATGATGCAAGACTCAATCTAATAGATCCCAGAGCCTTCCGATCAAGAACCTCCCATTCTTCATCTTTCATATCTGAGGGTTTGCAAGTAACCCCTCCCAACGGTAAGTACAAATCTTTTTGATACAGATAATCCTCAATCTGCATCCTCCACAATTGGTAGTTCTTGCCATTGAACTTTTCCATCCGTAGCTTACTGTCTTCTGTCATTGCTCAACTCCCACTCAAGCAGAAACCCTATGAGTAACCTGTAATCAAAACACACTAACCAGATCTAATCCAATCTATTAGTATCCCAACCAAAAGCTCTGATACCACTTGTCAGGGAAGTCCAAGAACAAACACACCTTTGTTCTGATTCCTCTTGTTGGATCTTGCTCCTCAAAAAGAGCACAATATGATTATGAAATATAAGCAATTAAATATGCGGAAATAACCAGAAGTACAAGTAACTAGAATTCACCAATAGCATAGAATATGAGAGACAATACACTATCTTGTATTAGCACTTTATAGAAAAGAATACAACAAAGAGCCGCCACACTCTTTCACCTTACAGAGGTTTGCCACACCTCAAGTGTACAGTAGTTCTTCTCACACAACACTCTCCTACACAAAAAATGGTCCCAACAACCAACTCACAAATAGAATTGGTGTTCACCTCTCCAACTAGTTAGTAATAACCCTGCCAGTTCACCAAGCACTCTAAAGTACTTCAAGTTGATCTCCCATGAACCTGCAACCTACAATTCAACAGACCATACTCACATGTAGATCCCCTATGAGCTTGCAACAACCTGCAACTCAATGATCTTACAATGGAAGTGACTTACTTGCCTTCCTTTCTATCTCATTCCTTAATTACAATACATGCCAATGGGTCTATAAATAGATCCCTAACTCAAACACTAACTTAGACTCTTAATTTAGACAATTATCCTCGCAGCCAAAGACTCTAACTGGCCTTTACATGCAAACACTTCATTCACTTAACTAACTGTCCATGTAACGAGCAGTTCTGGAACACACAAGCGACCGACGTCAGTCCCTGATAGTCTGGTTCTGCCGACGTCGGCTGACTCCCTACCGTCGCCGGTGGCCTTTTGCACTGGTCACGACCGACGTCGGTTTTGCTGCCGACGCCGGTGCTCCTAGATCAGCAACCTTCTTGTTCCACCTATTTGCAAGGAGTTGAAGCTTTTAGTTCCACAACTCAACACTTGATCTTTTTGAACAAGAGATATCTTAATCTCATCCATGTCCTCTATTTGTACCAATTTCTCTTTAAAATCAGCTTTCTCATTTTGATTAGGCATCCCTAGAGTAGTATTGTCTTTTTGAAGCTCCAAAACATTAATGAAAACCTTAGATGGAGATTCACCTTGCTACACTATGTCATTAATTTCTTATTGATGAATAGATGCAATAATACTCTTTACAAGACATTCAACAATCTCCACTTGGGGTGGAGATGGACTATCAAACTTTGCACAAAACTCTCCAAGTCATCCCAAAAGGTTTCTTCATCATGATCAACTAAAAGGACATGAAATTCATTTTCAATATTACCATTTGAAACAAGTTGATCACATATTTATACCTTTTGGATGGATTCATATGAGGGTTCTTGATCTACTTCACTTACTTCATCTTCATCCCCTATAGAAAATGGGATCTCATATATACACTCAATCTCTAGTTCATCTTGCTTTGGGATCTCTAAAATAGTGTTGTCTTCTTGAAGATCCAAAACATTGGTAGAGTGTTCTTCATGTCTACTTTCTAAATAAATATTTGTTTGCACTTCATTTATCTCAACTGCTGTAAGCTCTTGAGAATCCTCCTACAAGTCATCTTCTTGTTCATTATGAAAAACTAAATCATTTTTGTCCCTACTCAATGGTGTCCCGATTATGATTTCTTCTTCTTGATCACTAAATTCCACTTCCTTTTCCATCTCTTTAGCTAAATCCTCTTCATTTTCCTCACAAAGAAGAGGTTCTTTCTCTAAGATTGGCATAGTAGACCCTTCGAAATACTCTAGGAGATGAGAAACATCCAATAGTTGTGACATAGATGATTGATTTTGCTCTTGAGACTGTTGAACCTGGACAATTTTCACCTCCTCTCTCTGCATATTTCCTTAAATGGATTCCATGAAGGAAAGACTTTGGGCTCTTACAGAGGGAGGGGTGAGGGATAAATATCTTTGGATTGGATTTATTGCATGATTTGGTTCTAAGATGGGAATGATAGAGGCTCTTTCTTAACCTTTTGATTCTAATTCTTCTCCTATTTCCTTGTCTTTAGCTCCAATCTATTATCTACTATTCAATATTCTCTTGGAATATTTTCTATTTAAAGTTATTAGTAGTTTCATGAAGATAAATAATAGAAAAAGACTCTTGAGAGAGGATAGAGTCTTGTATATCAATAGTACGTTGTCCCATAATAATCTCTTTCTTTCTTTGAAAATTTTATTGGATAGATCTCCACGAAGGGAAGGTCTGAGAAACACATGAGGAACTTGGATAACTCAAAAGGTTTCTTAGAATGGTATCCTAAGGAGGAATGGATGCCATATAAGAAGAGTGAGGTTGGACCTATTTTTCCTTGAGGCCTTTTAGTTTATCCTCAATATTTTGAATAAAACCACCTACATCCATCATCTCACTAGTCAGATTGCCATAATTTTCTCTCTCAATAGGTGCTCATTATTATTTTAATTACTTTAATGAATCTCTCACATAATGGATCTAGTGAGCATGGGTATCATGTCCATTAAATCTCTATGAGTTAAACTCTAGTGCATGCTTTTCAAGGCTCAGTAAAGTTTGTTTAAGTGATGGTATGGATTGGGTAGCTATAAAATGGCCATGTTTATATTGTTTAGATTGATAGGATGGCTCATGATAGGGATAGTAACGGGTATTATTATGATAGATTATATATTCATAGAGAGGGTTAGGGTAGTACTCTTGCATATATGTTTGATATATATCATCATATTGCTGATGAGTATCATAGTGTGGTTGGTCATACTTATCATAGTGAGAATAATATGGATCTTTACTAAAACAAGCCATTTGAGACCATTAGTAATCCAAATACTAAAATTAATCAATATTGAAAAGATACCTGAAGTTCATAACTAGCTTTGAATGGATTAATGTTGCACTAATATTTTGAATGCCTCCAAAGGCTAGTGTGTAGAATGAGGTCCCACTAAGCATGATAAAAACTTTTATCACTATGGAGAGCACCATAATTGAAAATTTTAAAGGCACACCTTCTCTCAAACTAATAAAATTAGATATTTTAATAGTTTGGGTGACTCTATATTGATAAGAACCTCTAGAGAGGGTTGGTTCCCTTAAGATTTATCTCTAAAACTAATTTACTTTTGATTTTTTGGGATGAAAAAGAAGAAGGAAACTAAAATGAGAAATCCTATATAATGGGGTGATGCACTTGAATGATTGGTATTCTCTAAAATCTTTATGAAACTGAGTAAGACACAAATATAAATCTAAAAGAAAACTTTGCATTCAATCATTAACATTAGTGTTTCAAAAGAAGGCCTAAAAGAAGTTTGCAAAGTAAATTTAAATCCTCTCTTTTATAATGACCTATAAAGGATGATATTTTCATAGTAGGTGTAAAAAGGATCTAAAAAATGGTAATTATATTCCATTTTTATGTTGGTACATAGTCAAATTACACTCTATTCTAACCCAAAAACCATATGCAAAAAGATCTTCTTTTATTTGATAAAATGGTGTCAATTATAATTTCTTCTCTACCTTTAAAAATCTCCAAAATGGATTCAAAAATCCAATATATATGTAAAAAATAAATCCAAAAGCTAATTTTGAATTGAAAAGAGATAATAGTCTTGGTTAGTTAACTCAATACTAACTCCTTTTACAATACTAAAACAAATTATCAAAAAACTCTAAACTCCATGAAATTTACATGATCCTCAATATTTTCATAGGAATAAGGTGGTGGGGGTCATTTATAAATTCAAATCCTCTTCATTCATGGAATGTTATTCCAAACCCAAAAATGAACTCCACTTGAAGTGTTTGAAATCTTGAATGACATGTCCACCTAGGAGAGATGCATGATACTTGTGAAAAGAAAACTTGAAGCTTGATTGGTCAACTCAAAACTAACTCCACCTTGCATGAAAAGGAAATTTAAAGAATGGGGTGTGCATGAAATCTCCATGGAACATTATAAAAGTGGTGTTTAAATTAAATTCAAATATATGATAGTTCCTTCAATGTCAATCTTCAAGTTGACCATTTGACCAACTAGGCCTATTAGACCAAATAGACCTAAAAGCTATTTTGTGTATTTAAACTCCATGAAAATAGAAACAAGAAGCCATGAAACCTAAAAAACAATGAATTAGACTTGTAAAAACTTTCCTCATCACTATATATGTGATTTTTATGAGAAAACACTTGCTATTCAGTCAATAGGGTTGATTAGGCCTATTTTGTTCCATTTTCCTACATACTGGACATTTTGGTTGAGTTGTTAAGGGCACTTCCAAGAAGGTTTCTAACCAAATTTGAATTTTATTCAAATTATTTCAACCCATACATATTTAAACTTTTTCAAAGGTTCTTATATGTATAAAATGGTCTCATGTGTGTCTAAACACCTCTCCTATCCCTTCTCTAGCCTTGGTCTAAGTCTAGCTTCCTTGTACTTGTCTAGTCAACTAAAGTCAACTCTAGTAAAACATGGTAAAAAGAACAAATTACTTTTAAAATTTCCTAATATGATCATTTAAGTGTTAATAAATCATAAATTTTCCATTTGTCATGTTTCATATGCAAAAAATCCCTTTTAGTCATATTTTTGGCTTATTAAATGACTTGTACGTACTTGTTAAGGAATAAATTTGTCACAAAGTTTTATTTAAATATGGATGAGGTCATAACATGTAATTAATTAGTTATAGATAGTTAAGAAGTAGTTTCATGCATGAAAATAGGGAAAACTCCTCAAAATCAACCCCTTAATGGTACTTATATGGACTTGGGAAGTCCACCTTCAACTTAAAACATGGGAATAGTGTCTCTTCATCTCTTTGAGGTCTTTACCATGCTTTTTTTGTAGATAATAGGTCATAAAATTTTGTTTTTACTTCTATTTCTTCTTTCTTGACTTTGCAAGCCAAAGGGAGTCAAATTTGGATGCATAGTATAGTCCGTATAGATGGATTTGGGAGGAATGATCTTGGGGGTTGAGATTGGCCTTAGTCTACTTAAAATTCATTTCAATCATTCTAAATTTGATGGATCCTCCTTTATAAAACATTGTTAAGAAGTAGTCAGCTTTTTATGCTTCTACATCCATGAGGGGTTACTATTTAAGCCTATTTTAGAATGTTTTGCTTTAGTTTGATGGATTGATTACATTAAAGTGTTTATAAAGGTTTTCTAATACATCTCCATAGTTTTTTATTTGTCTTATCAATTTTGGAGACTTCAAGAACTCAATAAGCCTCTTTTAGAATTGTTTATGTTTTCTATCATCTGCTCTTTTCACCTATAAATAGGTGATTTCCACATAAAGTAAGGTGTTTTTAAGTTGATTTAAAGTGATATTAATGGAGGTTATCCATTTTAGGATTGAAAAATTCATTTGAGGTGTTAGTAGGCCTTTAAACAAACATATTAGTGCTCAATTCCATCCTCTATATCTCACAGCTTAAAATTTACATCTACAAGACTCTACTGACATCATGGTGATGTATGGAGAGGTGGATAGGTACTATAATTTCTTAGTATTTTCAAATTTACTTTGATATTCCCAAGTAAAATAAATAAATTTCAAATTCATAAGAGTTTCATCTTGTTCATGTTATATCTCATTGTGGTGCAGCAGACTTCCACCTATAGGTGGCCTAAACAAGGGCTTGAGATAGTTATTTGAGTGTGGAAGTGAGGTAGGACCTCACTTGGAACCTTTGAATGTTTAAATTATCCATTATAGACCCATAAAAGATGTAATATTGCTATTTAGAGTTGAAATTCACTCTAAGAAGATAAAGACTATATTTTGGTCTCTTTGTCCCTAAAATAATCAGAGATACAAGAGCTTTTTCAAGGTGACATATAACATGTTTGATAGGGTGTTAAAGAACTAAATTTAGTTAAATTTGTTGTATCTAAAATTAAAATTTCTTTTGAAAAATATGGACTCAAATGGATTAGTGTAAGGTAGTTATTGAGGAACCTAAAAATGCATTTTGAGCCACTAAAATCAAACAGTGAATTCTACATGTTTGAGCCTTAAGTGACCATTGGCCTTAAGAAGAATCAATACATGCTCTTATGATTATATGATATAATGGTGAGTAAGATAAATTATGAATCATAATTTTCATCTATTTTAGGTTGATATTCAATAATTTATACCTTCATATACTTACCCAATCCATACACAAGCTTGTGAGTGACCTACAATAGGGTCTCAAAGAGAAAGGATCCTAGTCAAGAGTGAAAGGCATATTTTTGAGTCCAAATGGATTATATAGGTTAATATTAAAGTGATATTATTGTTTTATTACCTTATAATATTTTTCAATATATCTATTATAATCATTCCCAAAAGAAGAAGAGCACGGGAATACCTACAGGTGTCTTAATCTAGCCAAGTAGGAAAAAGTGAGTTTTTGATGTATTGATGGTGTTTGAAGAGTATTAAAGGTATGAACTATATCAATTGAAATTATTGTAACATCACTATATTTTAATATAACCATAGGCAATATGTCTCACAACCACCCCCACCTACAAGCATGTCTATAAGTTTGTCTCAATCATTTTTAGGGTAGGTCCTAGTTTGGAAGGAAGTGTTTAGAGTATGATAAATGAAAGAAAATGAAATAAAGGATTCCAAATTAATATAAAAAAATTACCTTGATGAGACTAAGTAGGTTTATGACAATACACTTTATGTCTAACCATGTTAAATAGCCACCTATAGGGGTCATTCAAGCAACCTATAGTTAGGGTTTTGTGAACCTAGTCTTAGAAATCTAAGAGCATGGAGGTTATTTGAAAATAAAAAGTGTTATATGGATATTTGAGACAATATATGTGATTATAAAAACATAAAAAAACTTTCCACAATAAATATGGGTCATATAAAATCTTTAAAAATATGCAAACATAGTCTTACAAAACCCTATAGACAAAGCTAATTGGTAAGGTCTGTTTGAAATTTTGAGGAAGTAAGGGGTCATATAATTTGATTTAGGTTATAAAATTATATATATATAATAATTTTTAGTTGGATAATCACCTTAAATAACTAAATTTTATTATTAAATATGAAAAAATTCCTCTATTCTATCTCAGAGGGAGAACACGTTTCCCTTGCATAACTAGTAGTTTTGAGGAAAAAAGATGAAATAGTGGACCAGAGAAATAAAAGACCATAAAATATTATTGGTGGATTTATAAAATTCATATTATAACATGAGGAACCAGATAGGAAGGTTTAAAACTAGATAAGGTGGTCTAAGCAACTAGGTTTGTAGGTAGACCTAATGAGAAAGGTACAAACCTAACTCCAAATGAGAGGTCATTTATAATTATATTATTTTTAAATAATTTAAATAATATATAACATGTTCATATAGGTATAAATAATGTGTCCAATTTTTATCATAGGTATTTAATGTTATCAAAAGAGTCTGATCTACAAGGTTGCAAGCAGACCTAGCAGACCTAATCTAAGCCTAGTACCTAGAAGTAGTCCATCATCATTTCAAAGCTAGGTGGATTTTGAGAAAAATTAGAACATGTTATTAGGGAGGAATAAGGTTTTAATATACTATTATTTTTTAGATAAATTCATTAAGAATCCATTTCTTGGCTTAAAATGCACACATGATTATACAAACTACTGGAAGAGCCTGAGTGGCCAAGTTGAAAAGCTCAAAACTTCTCTAAGGCTTAGCATGGGAAACCAAAGTGTTTAAGGATGTTAGGTAGGGTCCTTAATATGATATTAGATGGATTAAGTTAGAACATGAATGTGCCATTTTAATGAACAAATGTTAATACCTAAGACCACTCTAAAACCCTCACAAAACCCTCTCTCAAACTTGATGGAGGAAATAAGGAAAATGGAGTATCTAACATGGGAATAAAGGCCATGAAATTGACTTGAAGTTGTAGAAAACTCTCCAGTCCCCTGTTCCATATGAATGAGGTGCATCCTACTTGTAAATATGGTGTAAAATAAGGATTTTATTGATAGATTTATGTGTTTTGAAGGTATGGTGATGCTTTAAAGGATGACACCACTTTAAAGAGAGAGATATTAGTAATTTTTATAAGTCCTCATGTCCATATATTGAGCTATATAATCTCCTAAGTGTGCCTATTATCTCCTGCATCTTAGCCAATCTAGTGAGCAGATAGTGAACACTTAGTGAAAAATGTGAAAACTTAAATTGGGAAGACTTTTAAGGCTTAATTCATGAATCTAATGACTTGGAAACTCTTTATAGGTGCCATTCCTCCTTTTTAATGGATCATATTACAAAATTTGAATCATTTTGTGTGCCATGTGTGAGAGGTGTTGTGTGCCAAGTGTGAGAGGTGTATGGGAAGGATTTATTTATGACTATCAAGGATGGTTGCTCATGGCCAAAATAATATGGATGATTAGAGACTAATCTAATGCATGTGGAGGCTTGAAACTAACCCCTAATTCTTAAAAAAACCATCGGACCTAACCCTATTTAGTGGTTAGGTAGTTTTGTGAAGGCAAATCATGAGGGTAGTTTCATGTACAAGTAAAAAACATATATGCCATATATGGATAAATTTGATGACTTGGGAGACATTTATCCAAATTTTACTTATAGGACCTATCTCATTCCTAATTATATGACTATTATAATTCCTTATCCTCACTTTACAAGTGTCTTAGTGACTCTTGAGCTTCACCTTCTCCCTCTCCTCTCACAATTGCTATAAGTATTAGCCTTTTTGGCTATTGTACATATCTCTCCACTTGAGTATTGTGAATCCCTACTAAATTTTTGCCTTGAAATAATAAATAAGTTAATTTTTACCTCATTAAATATTTCAATAAGTTCATTTTATGATTTTTGGTCTTTTACAAGTGTATTTTTCTTACATCACGTGTTACTCTTCCTAGTGCCTTGTGTGGTTTGAAAGCTCTCTTTTATAGGTTAGAAATAAGTGTCTAATATGGGTTATAGGTATAGTGAGTATCTTATTCATTAGTGTTTCTATAATACCTATTTTTTAAGCCCTCCTAGCCTTGAATCTCTCTAATACCCCATCCTTTAAACATTGATGTAGAAGAGGAGAGTTTAATTAAATAAAGTGTATGTGTGGGATTCTCTTTGGTTTCAAGTTCATTGTAAGTGGTGTGAGTAGACAATATATTTGGTTTATCACATCCCATATATTATATTATATTTATTTATCCTTCTCCCTCCACCCCCAAAAATGTTAGTAGTATGTTTGATCTATAGTGATACATTAAGGGAACTAGCCCTAATCTAGAGATCCACCTCAAATTTGGGTCACCCACAACCCTAAGGTGGTTCCATTATGCCACTTTAATGAGGAGATACTTTTCATCTCCTAAAGGGGTTCAATTTAAAGTGAAAACAATCACTAAATATGTGATTTTGATGAGAAAACACTTGCCATTCAGTCAACAGGTTTGACTAGGCCTATTTCACTCCATTTTCCTACAGACTAGACATTTTGATTGAGATATTAGGGGAAATTATATGAATGTTTCTAAAAAAATTAATATTTGAGGATTAATATCAAGTCTTAGGCTTCGATCTCCACTGGTTTAATTTCATTGAACTATCTTGTACTTCATTTTACATGATTTTTTCCACAAAAAACATGATTTATGCCCTCTTCAATATAGATCCATACATAAAATTGATCTTTATGTAATCCTCTATAGGTTTAATTTATTTTTGTAAATCTTTTATGTTGGTACATGATGATTTGATTGCAATAAAATCCACTTTTCACAAAACTAGGTTTTTGAGGGTTTAAGAGGATTTTAAATCTAAATCTTCAAACCGATGATTCAAGAAGTAAAGACAATCATATCCCAAAATATTTCAATTTATTTTTATCAAATTTACCCCCTAAAATACCTTAAAAAATTATATTCCCATACTAAATATATGAAAAGTTACCATGTGAAGGAAATTTGTCTATAGGATTTAGCTTGCATTTTGGATTGCCTACACTCTTAGAAATTTTTCATAAATTATATACAATTAATTTTTAAAAGTTTAATTAATTAATTATAATTAAATATGGGTCCTTAAAACATATTTAGAGCATTAAGCTAAAATCCACGCGTGGTGAAAGATACAAACATCTAAACAAGAGGCTTAGAAGGGTGTTTACAATTACAAAAAGTGAAAATCTTCACTAGGATTAAAATGACTTTTCCAATACTTAAAAAATACTTAAAAAATCATAATTTGTCTTGTAAAATTCTATAAAAACACTCCAAAATAACATTTTACTTGAAAATTCAAAAAAATCCATTTTTGGCTGATATGCCTATTTGCTTGCATAAGCCTATATGAGAATGGTTTGCATAAAATTTGGATTTTTTACAATATTTAAATTTATAATTATTATTTAAAACATTATACCATTTTTTTTAAACTTTCACATATGCTTATAAACCTCTGTGGCACTTCAGAATGATGTCTGCTTTAATGGTGATCTTCTTTAGAAATATTGAGGACTGTGACAAAATATAAAGTATATCCACTCATATAATGGGTATGAAACTTTATAAAAAGGTTATATAACTCATAATGACCATATTTACAAAATTTAAAGTCATAAAACTTCTTGAAACTCCTTAAAACATTGATTTTCTTCAAAATTGATCCCCTGTGCATGGACTGTCTACATTTTTTACTGAGTTTTAGTGTTTTGGAGGTGATTTCATCAGTTCAAGATATTTTTAAGGTCAAAAAATCATCAATAAACTTTATATTATATTCAAGTACTCAGACACCTCCTCTACCCCTCTTTCAAGCATGTCTAGACCTCCTAAACAAGGTAATCAGGCTTCAATGACTGTGTTATTTTGTTTTAGGTGGGAATTATTTAGGTTTGAAAAATATTTAGAAATAAAAACATATTAAATATGTGTTTTAATAATATTTATATAAATCTAGGTCCCTTTACACATCTTCTTTAAGGTAATTTGACTAGTTTCAAGCCTTTCAGGCCTTGAACTAGGTATATTCCCTATAATGGCCTATGGGTATATGAGGTAAGGTGAATGAATTTTTTTCAAATTATTGAAACACTTATCCTCCATGTTTTATTTTAATATTACTAACTATATAAAATATCATCATGATACTCATTAAAGATCCATTACATATCAACCTCTTCTAGCCTCTAGATAGGCTTGTATGGTTAAGGCTATAAATTTAGCTTGACAATGTGTTTGATTGTAATTACATGCTTATTATACCTTGATGGACTTATTTATGATCCTATCATCATTATATTTTTATAAATTCTTTAAATGAAGATAAACATGAAAATTTTAACAATAGTATTACATCTTCAACCTCATAATGGTCAACCTTGAAGAAAGGGTTATGTCCTTAAGTGACTACATGTGAGCCATTTCAAGGTGCATTACTAACACCATGTTCTTGTAATACTTAATTTATCCTTTTATAACCTTATCCTATTCCATCATATCTGACATGTAACTTGGTTTATGATCAAGAAACCAATTACATACCACTGCACTCCTATTGACCCCTGCAACCTTGGAGGTATGCTTATATGTCATTATTCATTAACAAACCCATATTTCATAATGATATGCATGGAATATTCATATGGTTAATAATACCTCTATAATTTCCCATCTTTCTCATTACCCCAATGTCACTCATTACTTATACCTTACTATTATAAATGAACCTCCTCATTGTAGACTATAGGTTGCTCAAAAGGCTAGTTGTAGGACATTACTTTTTGTGACACTATAGCATTAGGTGTTGAAAACCTCACTATTATTCCATTTAAAAAATCATCATGTTTATATAAAACATCATATATTCCTCTTGATAGCATTCATTCCTTAGAACATAAAATAATCATCTTGATCTTAGACCTTGTATTGAATATTTAACTCCGTTTTAACTCTTAATGGCCCCTATATGGATTGAGAATAGGGTCCTTGAGTACCTAGAGAGAGAGAGAGAGAGTAAACAATCATGATAGGCCACTTAATTCACCATGATATGTGGATTCTTAGAAAACATCAGATATATTTATGGAGTAATAAAACCTTGATGAATACTCAAAAGACCAGTTGACTATGTAACTCTCTTACAAGTTGTAGGTGCATATGTACAAGCCTGTAGGGCTATTTAAGGCATTTTAGGTTACAATAGTAACTCTCAATAAAATATGTTTCAATATACTGATGCATCTTCAAACTGATATTAGTTCATTTATCAAGAATTAATTCCTCTTTGGCATACCTTAATAGGCCTCCTAAAACATTCAAAACCTACTTAGCTATAGGTGATCTCCAAGTACAACCCTATAGGTCATTACTATGATAGTTTATGGACTATGAGAATAGTCCTTATGTTATTAGAAACCTTGAAAAAAACCAAATCCATAAATAACTATCCTTTTACTAGGATTATTACATTGTATCATCAAAAACCCTATTTAGAATAGTCAAAACCCCAAAATTATTGTAGATAATGACCTATAATAGTCTATAGGTGTGTTTCAAGCTATAGGTGAAAGACTGGAAATGAGATGATGTCTTAAAATGATCCTTTATTACTTTAATTTGGTTATCATCCTTATAAACCTTATTTTTATCATTTTTTATTTTTGGATATCAAATCATACCAGGTTTATAACCATGACATGACATTGATTTTGCAAAACTATAGACAACCCTGTTATAGGTGAAAAAGTATGGACTATAATAGTATTTTATTGATATATATATCCTTGATCATGCTTATGATTCCCTCCTTAATGGTGGTGACTTGGAATGGATTTGGGATATGGAGGGTGAGTGAAGTGAAATAACGATGAATAAAGCATGATAGAAGGTAGAATGAAACACAAAACATAGTGAAGGAGAAAAGTATGGAAGTGATATGGTGAGAATGTGGATGAGATGAAAAAAAAGAATTTGGAAGTATGATAGGACCAAGGAAAGGAATTATAGACAAAATTGACACATGATCATCATGCCATATAAAAATGGAGACCATTGGAGGAGATCTATGGTTTGAGGATGAATCATGGTTTTCTTCAAAAACCTTAAAATATGCAAAAATTCCTTAATTTATGTTAAACAGGCCCTTTAAAAACACCTTTAGAGCATGGAGATGGTTATTATTGGGTATAAAAAAATAATAATCTTTGAGAATTTATCTTTAAAATCATGAAAACTTAATGTAAACCCTAAAAAACAAAAATTCCTTGAAAATTTGAGGCTACCTTCCTCTTTAAGGACCATACAATTCACCTTTGAAGCTTATAACTATAGAAATAAACTCCTCCTAACAAATATCCTTTGTTTTAATATATGGCATGTGAAAAAGACATGAATAAAGTCATGAGAAAGTATAAGTAATCCCTAAGAAGCTTCACCAATTGAAATGTTCTTGAAATGGTGTCCTGGTGAAGAGAAAATAGAGAAAATATGTTGCCCTTCTGGTTGCAAGGTAGTAGAAATTAACCTATCTTCAACTAAATGGTCATGATATTTGAGAATCCAAATTAAGAACCACTTATACCATTTGGAATCCATATGAGTCTACTTTCTTCACCCCAAACTTGAGAATTTTACCCTTCCTCAATAGTCTATACCACTCCCAAACCTGCAAGTAGGTCTCTTTTTACCAACAAGCAAAGTATGAAAAGAAGGTTGGTTCAGGGCCTATATGGCCATGAATTGTCATGAAAATGTTGATGAAGATTGGTAATCACTTTATGAAGATCTCCCCTACCTTGTATTATATGAATTCCATACTTCTCTTGAATAAAAGAAAAAGGTCTATTTTGCCTTTTAAAGATGACTAAAGCATTTCACCACCTAAAATAGGACCTTTGAGAATTAATTCATGATAGTCATGAAAAATTATTATTTTCCCATGTATTAAAATGGCAAATTTGGCATGTGGGAGGGGTTTTGGGGCCTTTTTGGCTTATAAGACATATCAAAACACTTTTTCATGACTTGAAACTTTAGACTTAGGATATTTTCATACTTTTAAACATTTTAAAATCCATTTTGAAATAATAATGACCCATTTAAAATTCATTTTTGATGTTTTTAACAAAAAATAGTACTTTTAAGGCCACATATGATTGGTTTGACTAGTTGTAAAGGGGTATTGACTAGTTTTAGGAAAGTTTCATATGATATGGGTAGTAATTTGACCTTGACATGTCAAATTACTAATAGGTTGGATCAACAAAAACATCTTTTATTGGTTGGTTTTCTTGGCCTTGGTTTGAAATTAACTGTAAAATACTAGTTTTGAACATTTCTTGGTCTCCAAATGATTGACTCAATTAAAGAGGTACTAATTGGCTCAGTTGGGGTTGGATAATTGGCAGGGGTTTTCTAAGGTGGGGAATGGTTGGAAATGGATGAATAATAACTAATGTTTGGATAGTGATATGGAATTTTATATTTTGGTTGCTCTCACAAGCCAAAGGATGAGGTCTTAAAAAGATAAGGGTAGGGAATCATAGAGCTTGATTGATTACACAAGCCAAAGGATGAGGTCCTAGAATGATAAGGGTATGGTGTCATATAACTCGGTCACTCACACAAGATAAAGTATGAGGTCCTAAAATGGAAATGGTAAGGAGTTGTGGAGCTTCGTTGCTCACACAAGGCAAAAGATGAGGTCTTGGAATGGAATTGGTAGGGCATCGTGGAGCTTGTTTTATCAGATAAATTGAAGGACAAGGAATGATCAATGGTTGGATAAAAAAAGGGCATTATGGAGCTTAATTTATCATACAATCTAAAAGACAAGTTCTTGGAATATAAATGGTAGGGTGTCATGGAGCTTGATTTCTCACACAAGCCAAAGGATGAGGAATGATCTATAGTTGGATAATGAAAGGGAATCATGGAGCTTGATTTCTTGTACAAGCCAAAGTATGAGGAATGATCAATGGTCAAATAATGAAAGGGCATCAAGAACTTAGTTGCTCACATAATCCAAAGGAATAGGTTGGATAATGAAAGGGTGTTGTGGAGCTTGGTTGCTCACACAAGCTAAAGGATAAGGTCCTATAATTGAAATGGTAGTCATTAGATGTTGTGGAGCTTGGTAGCTTTTACAATACAAATAAAGGTTAAGGATGCTTGATTATTGGATAATTAAATGGCATAGTGGAGATTGGTTTCTTACACAAGCCAAAGGATGAGGTTTTAGAATATAAATGGTAGTCTTTAAATTTTATGGAGCTTGGTAGCTTGCACAATCTAAAGGAGGGTTAATGGTATAGGTTAGGGATTGGGTGGTCACAAAAGGGTAAGTATAATACATCAATCAACTAGAAGAATGGATCACTAAATCTCAATCTTGAATATCTTGGCTTTGTTCCCTAGATTGAGTATAATAAAGAGGGTATGGATCCATCTCACAAATAATTTCATCCTATTAGGGGTCTCAAAAATAGTCATTTTGTTTCCCAAATTAAGAGTTGTAAGGAGGATACGGATCCTATTCACAAACAACATTATCCTAGTAGGGGTCTCAAATAAAGTCATTTTGTGTGGCCATTCCATCATAACTTGGATTGTTTATGACTCCACCATAATTGTAGCTAGACATATCCATGTCAATGATAATGCTATACAAAAAGGTGTGGAGTTCTTCAAACTCCTATAAATAATTTCTAAAGAATAAAAAGGTTCAAACTTGGTCTAACTTGGTCTAGGGGATTTGTATCTCCAAATGGTTTATGCTAAAATGTGGTATAAAACAATCTAACATTAAATGTCTCACATAAAAAAGGTCAAGTGGCTGAATAAAAACTAGCATGCAAAAATCTAGGTTCAAAATGTTCCAAATAGATCTAATCTATGGAAAACAAAAGTTTCTAGGTCTTTTGGCCAAACACGATGTCAAAAGCTAGGCTCAAAATAGGCATGTGCTAGGACTTTTGGCCAAGTGCGGCTTCAAAAGCTAAACTTTAAACAAAGGCATATTCTAGAACTTTTGGCCAAATGTGATGTCAAAAGCTAGACTTTAAAAAAAAGGATGAGATTTTAATCTAACAAATTGGGAACACTTCAACATAGAACTAGCATACAAAATCACACATAAACTTGGTCAATTGTCATAAGTCACAAATAAAAAGGTGTATAGAGAGAGACTATTTTATCCCAAATAAAAGGCCCAAACAATGATCAAAACTAGGATCTTTTAAACAAACAAGCTAAATTTTTTTTAATGGCATGATGACACTAGGAAAAGATCCAATCAATAGTTTTCAAAGTTGGATAATGAATTAACCTAAATTGCACAACCCAAAAGATAAAGATCAGTGTCTAAGCCTTAATTAAATAAGGCCTAATAAAAATTAATGTTTGAATTTGAACTTGGTAAGTCTAATTAAAAACTCAACTTAGGAAACTGGGCATCTTTAAACAAACAATAAGCTATGCATAATGAAATGGTATAATGTCACAAGGCAAGGATTTCAAAATGGCATACATGGTATTAGTTTCATAAAATGGCATTTGTCACAAGGAAAACAATTCTTGAAACAAATTGAGTAACATAACAATGTTATCACTCTTTAAATATGTGAAAATGGTTTATTCTAAAAACTCCAAGGCTCAAAATCCTGACATGATTCAGGAAGTATAATGTTACCCATTTCAATCAAGTGACACACACAAACAAGTTTGGCAAAAAAATTATGGCAAACATGTGTGAAAAAATGGCTATCATAATGCATCCCTAAATAAAGGATTGGCTTATAAACAAAACTCATTTTTGACATGGCATAAACAAATAAAAGTTTTAGACTCAAAAGGACTAAGAAATAAAAAGATGAAATGACATAACATCTAAATGTAACATCCTAGATCCTATAACTGACATGGTAGGATAAGTGGGGTTGACTAAAACTATATTTTTTAAATGTTTAGATTGATCTTAAGTGTGGCTAACACAAGAGAAGCATCATGTCAATTGAGTTCATATCAATCAACTTACTATGCAAAGGTCTATTCATTTGCATAGAGATTCCATCTATGGACTGCTTAGTAGACTCCACTAGTTAACTAGACCTAACTTAGGCCTTCATTACTAAAGGATAGGTTAGCCACTCAACCCACTAGATCTCACAATATGTGTACCTTGATTTATATACCCCACCATGGAGTGGGGTTAAAACATTGTTGGGAGATGAAGCCTCGAGTCAATGCTTCCCTAAAGAACTCATAAAGAGGCAATGACTTCCCCTCCACAAGCCAAATTTTATGAAACAAATGATTAGGTGGAAATACTTTAGGGTTGCTTTTAGATCACCTAAACTATGCAGGTTTTGGGGAGAGCCTAGACAACATTCTTTCCACACTTTGGACTAGGCACAAATTCAAGTGAAAAGATGTTTTTGGTCACCCAATTTCCCTATAGGGGATGGAGGAGAGCATACATGCACTCTTCATTTTATGAAAACAAACAATCAAGTCCAAATAAGTAGTGCATAAAATGATCATTTTAAAATCATGTGGCTAGGTGATTAATTTTTTTTTTTAAAGCACCAAAAATGAAATGTGTTATGAAGTTTTGGCCCCCCTTGGGATTAGTTAAATCTTGCAAAAACTTTGAAAAACATATAGGTCATAGAAATGAATTATATTATTTTTAAACACCAAAATATGAAGTGAGTAAGATTAAAACATATTAAAATAAAGTTTTTTGGCCCCTTGGATTAAGTACAAAACATGAAACAAATTTCAGAAAACTTCAACACAAAACATCTAGGTTAATTTTAAGCACTAAAACCCAAATGTGCAATACTTATCCAAATTCATTATAAACACCAAAATGAAGTGTTAAAACTAATAAAACTTGAAAATTAATGTTTAATTCATGCCTTGGCCTTGAAAAAATTAGAGAGTGTCCCCCTTCTTAGAATCACTTTCAATGACTAGCAAACAAACATTCAAAACATATCTCACATGTTTGTGTTTGAAAAACATAGTGATTGATGTCAATTAAAATTGATTGATGTTGGTTATAGGGTGATCGATGTCAGTCAGACTCATAGATAATTGATGATGGATATAAAGAACCAATACCAATTTATTAAACTAATGTTAGTCACCTATGAACCTGAAGGCAAAACCAACATGAGATAAAAAAAAATATTAGGTTAGTCTAAAGGTATATAAACACAGCTCAAAACCTACAAGGAGATGATTATATAAAGAGTATAAAGACCAATGAAACCAAGAAATAATGATTAGAAATGACAAAAGATTCAAAATTCTAGTTTTTTTCACCATTTTTCACCTAGAACCTGATTGATGGTGGTCACAAAGAAATAAGCTTGGTTAGGAAAAATTGATGATGGTTAGGAATAACTAATGCTGGTAATTCCTAACCAAGCTCAGTTTCTATGTCTATCCAAGTTAGGATAAAAACACAAATATGAAAAAAAAACAAGCTAAAAAAATTATTTTTTACAATTTTCAAGCATCTATTTGAAATGTTAGAGATTGCATCCTACTCTCCTTGGTACATGGGGTGTTTCTTATCCTATCGAGCATGCCATTTGTGATCATAAGAATTTAACTCAAGGGAGGAGGTTAGATCTAGTGTTAGTTTTCATATAAAACCATGAAATAAACACACTAATAATCATAACATTGTTAGGCCTAGATCATAGGGGGAGCATAAAAAATAAAATTAAATGACAAAACTCAACTAAATTGCAAAGAACTATAAATTCCTTACCTTATATGAATGCTCCAAATGATTTGTCATGTGTCTTTCTCAAGTTGTGCTCAAGAAGTCTATGGAAATGGAGCTTGGCTATCTCCTTCTCTCCTTGACACCATGGTTGGCTTGTTTGATATGGCTTGATGGATTGGCTTATGATTTTGGAATTATAACATTATCTTTTCTAATATTTTTATAAAACCTCCATTATAAATTTACTATGTCCAAGCTCTCATAAATGAGAGGCAAATTCTTGTATTTATAGGTTTTGAAACTAACCCCTACCCAAGGTGATTTAAGGTGTAGTTTAAGCTTGGAATGGGTTCAAACCTAACCTAAATGAGTTAACTAACCCTAGTAGAGTTAAAAGGTGTGAAATGGTCATGATTAGTAATGAATATGCATGTTTGAGATATTCGACAACTCACAAAAGGTAATTATGAAATGCTAAGATATTCTTTGATTTTTGAATTTACTTTTTTAGAATTTCATTAATTGCTCATGTTTAATTCAACTAGGAATTTGATTTAGTTTAGCATTTTAATTAATTATGATTAGGATTTTAGCATTTCAAGATTTGATTTAATGTCCATGTGTGCATTTTCCCCATTTAATTGGTCTATAGGCCAAATTTCATGTTATAATGACATAGAATGATTGGAGATTAATCCATAAGAGGTTTTTTTGTTGTTTATGGTAGGATACCTCAAATAGGGATGTCTCAATAAGAGATTAATCTATAAGAGGTTTTTTATGAGTGTTACATAATAAAATATAGGACATTTAGGGATTTATAGGCATAATTTTTAAAGGTTGGTAGAAATTAGTCTAATGTCTAGTATCAATCCATTTGTGGCCAATTTTAGGTGTCTATAGAAATAACCACCAATATAATTTGATTTCAATGTAGATCTAATATTAGAACACATGAATAAATATCCCACAATAATTTAGAATTCCCTTCTACATAGTTATTTAGTTTTAATTCAATATAAAAATTCAACTAAAATAAATAAAATATTCACCATTCTTATCAGGTTATAGTCATATGTGTTTTTATACATTTATTTTCTCTTTTTTGGTTATAATTTTCACCAGTGGTGTGAGTGTTCCTAGCTACACTACTAACTCCACATTGTTAGGATGTGGAGCTAAAAGCTTCACCTAAGGCAAATAGGTAGGTTTTCTGTGCATGACAGTCGCCAACGTCGACAGGCCAAAACCAATGGCAGTTAGGGGACAGTGCAAGGGAAACCAACATCGATAGGAGATCAGCTGGCATCGGTCACCTCCAGTCAAGCAGGGACTAACGTCAGTCACCTGTGGCAGTTCCAGAACTACTGTTGACAAATAGTCAGTTAAGTGAATGCATTATTTGCATGATGAAGACCAGTTAGAGTCTTGAGCCGCAAGTCTAATCATTGTATGCATGAGATCTATATAATAGACTCATGGGCTATATTATTATGTGGAGAATTTGTAGAATCCAAGTGTGGATCTTGGAGAGTTCTTCCCATGGTGGAATCAAGTAGGATTCCCCATGTATGTAAGATCAGGTTTGATATGCAGGGTGTTGCAGGATCATAGAGGAGATCTACATGTGATAAGTAAGATCAGGTTGGTCTGTAGGGATGTGTGTATGCGAGGGTCAGAATAGGATCAGCGGGGGAGCAAGATCAAGGTGACAAAAATACATCAGGAGCAGGATCATGGTGAGATCTACTTGGAGTACCGGTTCGTACTCGATTGTACTGGATGTACAATGAGGTGAACAATAGCTTATGTTAGTTGTTAGTTGTGACCTATGAGAGAAGATTACTCAGGTGGGAAGATTACTTGGAGCCCTTGAGGAGGAAGCCTCACAGAGGTGGAAGAAGAGTGTGATCTCTTTATTGTAATTTCCTTTGTAATGAGTTGAATATAATTGTGTGTTGCCTCTCATATTCTATGTGTTTTCTCATTGATAGTTATTTGTTCTTCTAGTTATTTCCGCATGTTTAATTACTTATACAATGGTAATCATGTGTGCTCTTAAATCTAACAAGTTGGATCAAAGCTTTGGGGAACTTAGGTCCTATCACACATTTCATATTCAGATCTCATAATGAAATAGAATATATTTCTTGCCTAATACACATAGTGATGAATGAAGATGTAGAAAATTTCCACTCTTTGCTTTAGCTGGATCATAGGATCAAGACTCTCATTATTAATTACCGACTCTAATACTAGATAATTGGATTTATCAGAGTCAAACATAGTAGAAACCAATTCACATATTAATAATGGTGAATGAAAATAAATATTTAATCATACTAATAATATTATATTATTCATTTTTTTACAAATCCATATGGGTTTTCGACATATATAGGAAAGTCTTTCTTATAAATAGGGGGACTTGTATCACCACAAATCTCTCAAATACCTATTAATATGCATATACCTATAATTTATTATAGGTAAATAACAAATAACTTATTTACCTACTTTTGTTATAACTCATAACAATAATACAATCGATAATATATTCTAACAAATATATTGTAACAACTAATTATATGTAATAGTGAATTATTACTATCATAATTATTCACATTGTGATATAAAAATTAATGTGAGGTCTAATTATTCCCTAACAAACACACAGATGCTTTATCTAAGAACCTAATATGGTTTAATAGCTACTTTGTGTTTAATTTGTTCTTGCATTAGATTTCCAACAATAATTTCAACCAAGAGTTGAGAAACTTTATTTTTGATATTGTACATGATAATATGCACCAATGGTATAGAAAAACCATGATGACTATCATTTAATACACATAAAAATTAATATATTCATAAGGATAAAACTTAGTATATCATGATATGGAAGATCATAATAACACTATTATTAATGCACATAGTGATCTAGACACAAGAAACAATAATATAAATAAGATAAAAAGAGATGTTTGTAATAATGAAAATGATGTAAGTAAAACAAATACAAAGCTAAAAAAACATTATGGAAACAAGTAAACACTCATGATGTAAAATAAATTAAATTACTATACAAAAAAGTAAGCAACTAATTAAAACAAGTAAGCAAATGATTTTTTTAGATGTCCTTGTCTAGAGTAGAACCCCTTGGCATATGTGATTTTTGACAATGTTGGACCATCCGATGAGTAATATACATAAGGGATGACTAGGGTAAATAACTAAGGACAATAGATTTTTTTTATTGCTTCTTGGATTTTTTTGTATTTCTTTAGATTTTATAATGTTTTGGATTTTTTTAGAGTTCGTAATATTTTTTTGGATTTTTTGGATTTATAGGTTTATATACAAGGAATACCAACAAAGGGAAAACCATACTCTAGTAATGAAGAGTGAGTGGTACGGGATGGAAGGAATACATTATATATGGAGTATGGATGAATAAGAATGGATTGGAATTAAGATGATAACTCTAGGGAACACATGATGTAAGAACCAAGTGTCTAGTCATCAAAATAACATTGTAAGGATACACCAGTATGTTTCTAATAACATGTCTCAAGACATTTTCACTTCCTTTCCAAGGTTGAAATGGTAATAAATATGGTTTTATGATGGTAAATATTGGATTAATAAGTATGGGTTTAAATGTGTTTGGGATTAAATGCATAAGTATGGGTTTGGATAGGTAAGGGTGGTTAAGTATGGGTTATGGTGGTTAAGGATGAGTGTAGGATGGATTTAAATAGATGTAGGATGGGTAAGCATGCTTTAGGATAACTTAAGATAAATAAAGATGATTTAGGGTAGGTGTATGGTGTTAAAATATGGGATTAAAAAAGTTATAAGATGGATAAGGATGGAGGGATGATTTATAATGAATAGGATTGAAATGGAACGAGTTTTCCCCCAGGCATGGGGTAATTTTAGATAACTAATTATTTTAATCATGATGCTGAAAATTAGTTTTCATCATGGTACTTGACCTAGGCAAGATATAAATGGTTTTCACCTGTGGACAATTTTATTTCTCTTTCTCTTTCTAAT
Source organism: Torreya grandis (assembly GCA_037957365.1). Classification (NCBI taxonomy): domain Eukaryota; kingdom Viridiplantae; phylum Streptophyta; class Pinopsida; order Cupressales; family Taxaceae; genus Torreya; species Torreya grandis. Next base: position 4,346,379 of record JARHVA010000197.1, read on the forward strand.
TTTTTATTTGATTTTTTTAAATATTTTTAAATTTTTGACATCTCAATTATAAAAGATTTTGAGATGTATTATTCTTACTATTATTGATATTTTATGTATGCGATATATAGATATATTTAGTAAATTCATTGATTTATAATTTGGATTGTTCCAAATTTACTAGGATATAGTCATAACCCCTATGATAGAGGGTGTTGCCATATAGGGTGAAGTAGAAATTATGTTGGATGAAGGATGTGTGTTGAGTGCATGAAGGATTTAGAGGGATGGAATTATATTGGGGATAATTATATGTGTCATAATGTAAATAGTGAATGGGATCAACAATCTTACATTCAACAAGACTAGGAGTAACTACAAGTTGGATGATTTGAGAATTTAGTGTTGAATCAATGATATCTTCAATTTGTGATGGGGATCCATATTCAAACTATGCTAATGTGGTGGATATATTAATTTTATCATCCATTGGTGCCTTATAAAGGTTTTCACCAAAGGATTCTTCTTTATTTTTTTTTATTGGGATTTAGATTTGGATTGTCCAATAGCACCTCAAAGAGGTTTTCACTAAGGCACTCATATTTTTGATTTTCTATATTTCAATTTAGATTTAGATTTTAATTTGTATTTTAATAATTTTATAGTGCCTCAAAAATATTTTCACTATGAGATGCTATTTTTATATTTAGACTATAGGATTCATTTTGATTAAGGTACATTTGCTGTTCTTCAGAATATGCATATGTTTCTTGATACTCTTATATAAGGAGACCATCTAGAAAATATACAATTAATTTATAATCATGGAAGGAAGTTAACTATAAGTAAGATCATTGGTGCTAATTAAAGGGTGTAGGATAATGGCTTACAAGATGGAAGGTAGGATTGGTGAGGTTGATGAAAGGAGTGATGTCAACATAGTCCTTGTAGAAACTATGAACATATCCTATTTTGATTATGGATGGAGTTCCTTTAAAAACCATAAAAGTACCACTAACATCTTTACATTAACTTTAAAATTATTAATATTTGATGCTATGGGGTCTAGCATTTACTTTGAAATGGATTGGTTTGATAATTCTTTGCTTATGGATTATTTTATCTACAAGTACCTCTATCACTTGGGGTGAATGTTATGGGATGATGCAAGATTAAATAAGTGATAAGGGTTTGTGTTTTTGGATAATGGGTGATAGGCTATGTTAGTTGAAAGAGGTTTTGTCTAAGATAGGATCTTGGTCAAAAATGGGATCTTGATAAAAAATGGGATCTTGATCAAAGATAAGATTTTATTCAAAGATAAGCTCTTCGATAAGGATAGGATCTTCAACAAAAATGGATGGTAAACCATGGTTATAAAAGTTAGGTTGATCGATAATAGATTGGATAAAAATGGATGTGTCAAAAATGAAATCTTTAGAAATGTTAGGAAGGTTATGACCTTGACTTATAAGTAGTGTGGCTTGACTAGGCTTAAGAAAGACATCTTGGCATATCCCAAAACTATGATTTTTATACATGGATACACTTGGATCTACCTTGATGAACCCTTTGTTAATCAAATATTGGATATAATTCTTTAGTCACATAGAATGGTTTATATAATGACCTTCAATTTTGTCATAATGACAATATTCATTAGGTTTATACCACTTAGGTTTTGGGACATTTAGCTCAAAGTATTTGGTGTTTGGGAATATGACTAAATTTGCATCAACCAATTTTTAAAATAACACATCATAAGGTTCCCTTAAATGAGTGAATTTTTTACTAATAGGAATGGTAATGTTTTTGATAGGTTGGGAGTTTTGAAGTTATTGTAACTTTGGGGGTGGAGTGATGTTAGATGTAGAAGTGCTAGAATTGGATTCCCTTTATTAGTATGATATGGGATGTTATAATCAAAGATATAACCATTGGATGGGAGACTTGGTTGATTTTTAAAAATATGTTTACTAGTGGTAAGGCGATGTTAATGTGGAATGTTTTAGGATTCCCTAGAAATGAAGTTGGTTGGAGAGGTAACTTGATCTTAAAAGGATGGATTTTTTGAATCTATGTTGAAGGTGAAGGTTTTTGGATTATTTGCATTTGTGAAGGTTGATGGACTTGAATCTATTGGGTTTGTGAACAAATGTGAATTTGATGTATTTTGGTTCAATTTTGGGAATGGATTGGATGTAGAACCAAATGGTTGATTTTGATTAATTTGGAAAGGTTAGTTTTAAAGGATGTAAGAGTTGAAAGGTTGATTTTGATTGAAGATATTTGGATTTGAATAAATTTGGGTTTGATTTGTGAATGGGTTTAGTTTAAATATAGATTTGAAAGTGGTGGTGAAAGTGAATCAAAAGTTTGATTTCGATTGATGCTAAGGTTATAATTAAATGGATTGGTGAATTCATTTTGATTTGTGATTGGTGACTTTTTATTTTTGGATAGGGTGGGACTTTTAATTTAATTCAAATAATTTTTACTAAAAAAAGAGTAAAAATTGATTTGTGTTGACCATTTTTGTGATTGATGTCATTTGATGTTAAGGTTAATGTCATTGATGTCAATGTGCATGTCAAAGATAGAACTTGAAGGCAACATAATGATTTTTCTATTAATTGTTATTGAGTTTACTAAATTAGTTTTATAATATTGTCTAATGAATGTTATTAGTATTATTGAGGTAAGCATGTTTGAGCACTAGTCCTTGAGTATAAGGTGTCTTGAGAAGCCTAGTCATAATAAGAATAGTCAGATCATAAGCATGTGCATGATGAACATGATGAGCATGAAGAGGTATATACAAAGGTACAACATTATTTGAGAAGTATTTAAGGCATTTTATCAAGGTTTGGAATCATCAAGGAGTGTTTCAAATTAATTGTCAAGTTTCAAATGCTTGAGAAGCCTAATCATAGAACTAGTCATGACATGTAAAGTCCTTATGACAAGGTATGAGCTTGGTGGCTTGGTGAGATGGATGCATAGAGTCATAAAATACTATATAAAGTTTCTTGATAATATATATGATGAATTTTATCACGTATGTTAATCTCAGGGTGAGCCTATAGGGATAGGACCTACAGACCTGGTATGTAACTAGACCACTTCTAAACCCTACTTGGCCTAAAAAGGTATCATGATATATTTGTTAAGCACAGAATATACTGAGAGGGGGGGTGAATCAGTATATTATATATCTTATAAAACTTTCCCTTTATCAAATTCCACTTAATCAAATAGTCAAGATATGCAATAAAACTCAAACAATAAACATCACACAAGATAGAGAGAGACACTAGATATAACATGGAAACCCAATGTGGGAAAAACCATGGAGAATCAATCTCAAATATATTTGTGAGAACAAACCCATAGGATCACCATACCCCTTTTCCAATTACAAACCTCAGCTACAATTCGTGAGCACCAACCCACAAGAGCTTCAAACCCCTTTGCCAAGCACCAACCCATCACCTATTCATGAGCACCAACCCATAGGAGCACCAACCCCTTTGTGTATACCACACACCTATCTCTCATTGTTGTTATCTCAACAAATGATAGATCAATACAACATCTCCTTCCTCTCTCTCACCTTTTCTCTTTTAAGCTAGATATAACAAATACAAATCATATTCATCTCTCACAATTGCTCTTCTAAGCTAGATATTAAAATATCAAATCAACCTCTCTCTCTCTCATATTACAAATGGTTACTCAAGCCTTTATTTATAGCTTTCCCAATGACCTTTGCCCTTCCCCCTTTGTGACCCTTCAATCCTCATGGAAAATGGAACCAATCTTGGATGACCCTTCATATCCAAGCATTTGAAAATTCATGTGGTGACCCTTCATGACCAAAAACTTCCTTCCCACTTTTATCCTTATCTTTGGTGACTCTTCATATTCCTCAAAGTGTCCCTTCATGAGAAATTATGCCTTTACTCTTTTATCTTCACTTGGTGACTCTTGGTATTCCCCAAGATGACTCTTCATGGGAAAATGCATCCCATCCTTCTTTTGTCTTTACCCCATGGTTCTTCAACTTCTCCATGGGCCCTTCTTTTGTCTCATATGCAACCAAAAATATATTCGTTAATATTAAATAAATATTAACTCATATTAGCCAAGATATATTTATTTCAAACAACATTAAATGCAATGGGGCCTTTATCACTAATAATGCTAAACCTTTGACATCAATGAAAATATTTCCAATAATCTCCCCCTTTGTCATTAATGGCAACCTCAATCTTGAAATTGCCACATCCTATCACCTGCACATACCATCATCTGAAAACATACAATAACTCCCCCTTACTATAGCAACCTATACCTATTTCCTGTACCTATTATTCTCCCCCTTTGACATCAATGGTAAAGGGCCTACCTAGAGCTAACACTTAACTCCCCCTCACTTGATGTTGAACATTAATGGTAGGAAGTAATAAAAATTACTCCCAACTCCTCTCACCGATCATTGAGAAGATATATGATTTTACCTATCCTTTGAGAATCTACAATCAACTCATTTGAATATTTCCTTCCATATGAAACTTTAAGGTGTATACTTGATCACATATTTTCCTTACACTCAATATATTATGCTTATAAAACATTCTTAGTCTTGGTTCTACCATTATCCAAAAATAAAGTACCTTTTTTAGCTATCCTAGCAGTGGTTTTATCTCTGAATCTCACTGTACCACCATTGATCTTCTTTACTCTTATCTCTTGTCATATGCCTTGAACATATAATATCAATGAACCATGGCTGATCTTTATCTCTTACATGTAAAGCTGTTTGCACCAACATAGAATCTTCAAGTTGTTTCTTCTACCATGAACATGACTAAACCTTCTTCCTGATGAATGGATCTTTGAAACTTTGATCCTTCTTGATTGAATGAGTATCCTTTTCTTTCTCTCTAAAATTGTTAGCTCTTTTTCAACATTATAATTTCTTATGACCATAATCATTTGAAACACTACATATGTGAGAATCATTCTAATAGCCTCAAACCATAATACTGATGCAAAATTTTCTTCAAAAATATATTCCCTCAAAATATATACAAATTAATCTGTCAACTCACCTTCTTGTCATGCAAAATATCCAAGACCCAATAGCATCCACCATGCTTCAATTTTATTAAAAGTGTCTCCTTGAAGCCTAGAAGAGACACCTCCACATAAAAGGATTCTAGAAATAAATCTCAGGAGATTCCCACATCTCCTTTGTTTCTTCCTTGATCTTCTTGTGTTTTTCTTTTAGAATCTGTTTAAGCATGTCTAACCTTTTTGACTTACTAACCTTATCATTTATGATGTTCATTTTTTTCTCAACTTTTGCAACTATCTTATCTTGACAAAGCTCATGCTCAAATGTAACAAGAGATTCTTTACAATCCTTCTTATCTGATTCTTTATCTACTATAGCAAGTAATTCATTTTCATTCTTGAACTCAACCTGATCAACCTTTACTATTTTAGGTCTCCAAACCTAAATTTGTCTTTTCTCATATTTTCTAGGGTCTCTATATCCTTTGACATACCTTGAATATCTCTTTACTTTATTTTGACATAATCTAGCAATATGTCCAACCTCATGACAATAAAAGCAAATGGTATTTATCATACATTTTTCTTGAATGTGATTTAGATCTCCCTTTGACTGATTACTTCTCCTCATACAGTCTCTTGCCCTATGACCAACATGATGACAAACAAAACAATGGCCATGAAAAGAATTTGAAAACTTAAAAGCATTGGGTTGCCTGATCAACTTCTTTGATTTGCCTTCAAAACCTGCATCCTTCTTCCCTTGGACTAATATTTCATGATCTTTCCAACCTTGATTATAAGCGTCTCATGATTATCCTTTAAAGAACCTAACTCATCCTTCAAATTATTACACTTTTCTTCTTTTGATGTTAAAATTGAATTTGTAACCTCTAACTGATTCTTAAGATCTTGAATAAATATCTTATTTTTTTTACTTCTATAAACAACTTAGAATCCAAGATACACACCTTTTCCTTAAGAGCTTCAACCATATATTTAAATTCTTGATTCTCCTTCTTTAGCTGCTTGGCCATCTATGCTTTCCCTTTGATCTACCTTCAAGCTATTAAACCCTTTTAAAGGAGCTTGATCTGATACAAATTGTTAAGCACATAATATACTGAGAGGGGGGGTGAATCAGTATATTATATATCTTATAAAAATTTCCCTTTATCAAATTCCACTTAATCAAATATTCAAGATATGCAATAAACCTCAAGCAATAAACATCACACAAGCTAGAGAGAGACACCAGATATAACATGGAAACCCAATGTGGGAAAAACCACAGAGAATCAATCTCAAATATATTTGTGAGAACAAACCCACAGGAGCACCATACCCCTTTTCCATGTATAAACCTCGACTACAATTCATGAGCACCAACCCATAAGAGCTAAAAACCCCTTTGCTGAGCACCAACCTAGCACCTATTCATGGGCACCAACCCACAGGAGCACTAACCCCTTTGCCAAGCACCAACCTAGCAACAATTCATGAGCACCAACCCACAGGAGCACCAATCCCTTTGTGTATACCACACACCTATCTCTCAATGTTGCTATCTCAATAAATTATAGATCAATACAACATCTCCTTCTTATCTCTCACCTTTGCTCTTCTAAGCTAGATATTACAATATCAAATCTCTCTCTCTCTCTCTCTCTCTCTCTCTCTCTCTCTCTCTCTCTCTCTCTCTCTCTCTCTCTCTCTCATATTACAAATGGCTACTCAAGCCTTTATTTATAGCTTTCCAAATGACCTTTGGCCTTCCCCCTTTGTGACCATTCAATCCTCATGGAAAATGGTGCCAATCTTGGATGACCCTTCATATCCAAGCATTTGAAAAGTCATGTGGTGACCCTTCATGACCAAAAATGTCCTTCCTACTTTTGTCCTTATATTTGGTGACTCTTCCTATTCCTCAAAGTGTCCCTTCATGAGAAATTGTGCCTTTACTCTTTTGTCTTCACTTAGTGACTCTTGGTATTCCCCAAGATGACTCTTCATGGGAAAATGCATCCCATCCTTCTTTTGTCTTTACCCCATGGCTCTTCGACTTCTCCATGGGCCTTATTTTGTCTCATATGCAACCAAAAATATATTATTTAATATTAAATAAATATTAACTCATATTAGCCAAGATATATTTATTACAAAGACCATTAAATGCAATGGGCCCTTTATCACCAATAATGTTAGACCTTTGACATCAATGACAATATTTTGAAGGAACATGAAGGATGTTTGACATTATTTGATCATGTGAGATTCTTTGTGAGCATGTGAGGTCTATATCACATGGAAAATGCTTAAAATTTAGTCTCAAGGCCTAATGTGGTTTACAAGTCAAGGTCTAGGCAATCAAAGAGAGAGAGTATGTCCTAATGGGGTATCAGGATTAGTTTCCAAGGAAAGTGTGAGCATGTGAGCATGGATAAATGTATTATATGATTTTTTAATAATTTTCACAAAGTTTAAGGTCATGGTTTGAAAGAAAAGGAAAGAAAAGTGATTTTAAGGTCTCTTAAGTGCACAAAATGAAAGGTTATTAACCCAAGAAGGAATTTTAGGTGTTCATTTTCATGTGAAACCTATGAATGGGAACCAAATATATTAATGGTATATGGGGAAGGGTCATAGATCAAAGTTATAGGCATTAGTTTTTGGAATAATGGGATAATCTTTATGATTGATTGCTAACAATGGAAGATGGTTTAAACCCTCAAAGAACCCTAATAGTGACTTTATATGAAATAATTTGTTATAAAGTGATAATAATATATTGGTATGGATATTTTAGTTATTTTATGTTGTATTAAACTCTCTCAAGCACCTCCAAGTGTGATTGGTTTGTCAAGTGTGTGAGTAGACCCTAAAAGAAAGTACTAGTTTCTTAAATATTTGTTGTAATAGTCAGATTTAACAAAGTCAAAGTATGAAAATAATTAGATGGATAAGTTTGATAATTATAGTTTGTGTCCATAGTGGTTTATATCCAGGTTATATCTCTCATGGGTATTTAACCAATCATCCAAGTTGTCCAATCACTAACAAATCTAATGGTGAAAATAGTGAGAAACTAAAGGGATATTGAGAAGATGTTTAGGGACGTGTTATCATGGAATAGGGATGAATAAAAGTGCATGGATACATTTTTAAATAACTATAAGACATTTTAATGTGGAATATGATTTTTTAAGGTCAGTGGATATGATGAAAATATTATTCATAAGTTGACGTGTCTAGTTCAGATGAGATGGTAAGGTACAAGATTATGAGATTGATCTGTAAGACCAATATTTACATTTGACCATGGTATATTTATATATAATAATTTACTAATTATATAATAATTTCATATAAATTAATTATATGTATCTGAAAGTGGTCATACATTTTTTGAAGGCCAATGTCACTATGATTGTGCTTCAAGGCAAACTGGTAGTTCTGGGTAAGTAAGTTACAATAATGAGTTTTAGGATCTATACCCTAAGTAGAAGTATATAGTGAATATGGTGTTTTTTATATGAATTTAAATTATTTATAATGATTTTTATAAGGTTTTGTATTCAATTAAAGTAGTGAAAATGCTGAAGTCAAAATGGTTTATCAGGCTAAGTAAGGCTTGTGCAAAAGAAGGCCAATAAATTAGTCTGCAAGACAAATAGTTGCCATTAGATATGTTATTTTTGTTGGAGGTTTGTATGAAGATGTATTAGGATAATTTTCATGAGTTTTAATTTCATGAATTTTTTTCTTCAAATATCATAAGTTCAAGTTTTCATGAATGTGTTTTGAGGCTAGTTGGTAGTTTAGAGTGAGCATTTTACAGAGAAGAGTTTGAGCCTGTATACCCTAAGTTAAAGTATCTAATTAATTTTATGATGGCACTGAGGTCATTTAGTTTTTGAATATGTTATTTATTTATATTTTTATTTATCTAATTGGTTTTTTATCTTCATTAGTTTAAGACAAAACTTTATAGGTATGCACAGGCCTAATTGTGAACAATACAAATGGTGTGCTTCAAGCGATGGTTGGAGTTAAAAACAATTTATGGACATAATTTGAGATTAGTATAGGTATATTGGATTATGATATGAATTTTTCCTTCCATGTACAGAGTTTTAAAGTGTTTCAATGAGATCAAAGGGTAACATGTGTTAATGAAGGCCTAATTGAATTAGGTCTCCTTAAGGCCTAAAAGATGTTTTAACCCTATATGTTATGACCGACATATTGAAATGTTTGATTAATGTATGAATTGTGTTATATGATATATTTAAATGTTAATCCAAATATGCAATTTTATATGCCTGACCAAGAGGTGTATGAGCAAGAGGCTTGTGTATATAAGGTAATTTTTAAGCCTGTTTTAGAATGTAGAGATCAAGTGAATAAAATAACATATTATAAAGAAAAAGGATGTATTTTATACCATAAACAGAATATAAACTATATGTTATGAATTTTCTACAAAGGTTATATGTATGAGAATCAAGGTCATATGAACTAATCAATATTGAAGAGACTTAGTTGGGTGAAGAGACCTAAAAGGAAATTTGAGAGGGCTAAGAGTGTGAAGAGTTAAAGAGGTGATCATATAAATTGTTTGAGAAAAAAAGTGTCCTAAAATTTATCAAATAAATTAGGTGGATGAGTTTATTCTGAGTCATCTAGGGTGTTGGTGCCTCCTTACAAGTTGGTGTTTGTTAAAGCCTAGTTAAGTTGGTGTTTAGCTAGTTGGGATTGGTGCTTCACTAAATTTGGTGTTTGTATTATAGGTCTATAGTTAATTTTAATATATAAATGGTTTTTCTCCCCATTGAGTGTTTCCCACATAAGTGATGTGTTCTTATGTTTCATGCTTATATGAATAGGTGTTTATGCTTGCAAGATCTATATGCTTGTTTGAATGTTTTATTATTACTTAAGTGAGATTGAAAATTAAGTTTGTAATGATTAATTCACCCTCTGATTAATTTTTATTCCAAATTTTTTTATTATATCTTGGTCCTTTAAATTAGGTATAAAATCCTAAAGGAGATCCTAGAAGCAAGGATGGTTAATCAACAAGCTCAAGGTGGTTTCTCTACCAATAATTCTCTATTATTAAATGGATTTAATTATGCATTTTTGAACATCAAGATGAAGATATATTTGATGTCCCAATTTAATTATATTTTTAATTTAGTTATGGATGGATATAATTCTCTTTCTATTCCACCAACTGATGTAGCAAGTAAGAATACTAGTGAAAATAACTCCAAGTCAATGAATGACATTCTTTGTAGCCTATCATAGGTAGAGATTGTGAAGGTGATGAACTATGTATCATCCAAAGAGAGATGGGACAAATTGAATAATACCTATGAAAGAAACACCAAGATTAATATGGCCAAGTTGTAGACCCATAGGAAATAATTTAATATTTGAAGATGAAACCATTGCATCCTACCTATTAAAGGTTGATGAAATTGTCAATATTATACAGGATTTGGAAAATATGTGAAAGAGTCTACAATTGTTCGAAATCTATTCATATCAATAAACCCTAAGTTTGATTTTAAGATGTATATTTTAGAATAAATACAATATTTGGATAATCTTGAAATGGATGGGCTTCATGGCATCTTGACTACCTATAAGATGAGAAAAAATGAAGGAAGACCTCTTAGGAAGGAAGAAAATTTCAAAGTTGAAAATAATTCAAAATATAATTAGGTCAAGGATGAGGTATGTTTAGATGTTGATTATGATGAACTAGTAACCATGTTTTCTAAGAAGTTGAGGTTTGGATTTGGTACGTACAAGGGTGAGTTTCCTTTTAAATGATTCAATTATGGTAAGATTGGTCACATTGCATCCAAGTTTCCTAACAAGGATAAATTTGAGCATGATGAAAAATATGATGAACATCATAGAGATTATAAGAAGGTCTATAAGCCTGACAAGAACAAGAAAGAGTAAAAGGGTCATTCAAAAATAAGAGATGTTTCTACACCAAAGAAGATAATAACTCATCTAATGTAAGTGACATAAGTACATCTAATAGTGATGATAGCAGTAATGATCCTAAAAATGAAAACAATGAAACCTTATTCATGGCCATATAAATAGATAATAATGGTTTCTCAAATGGGAAAGGCCTTATGGTTGATGCAAAATCAAATTAAGAAGAAGCTGAAGTGAACCTTGAGGTAGAATTGGTAAGTGATCTAGAGGAGTTGAAGCTATAAATAAAGAAGAATCACAAACTGATATCATTAGTTAAGGACTATGAAGATAAAATTGGTTTGTTTGAGGAGAGATTGAGTATCACTTCCAAGGAGTATGATGAGATCATCAATCATTTTGATGTGCATATGGAGATAGTCACTACTAGCTTAAAAGATAAAAAGAAAGAATGCACCAAGTATGAAACTAAAGTGGAATCCTTAAAATCTAGGTTGGATCAAGCATTTAGCAAGGTGAAGACCTCTATGAAGTTTTAAAGGATAATTGAGGGTCTAGATGATATCTTGAGTAGTCAAAAGTGTCAAAGTGATAAGATAGGTCTTAGTTTCAAAGAAGACTAAAAGTAGGTATCTCAAGTCAAGGAGAAGGTTATTGAAGACAAGAAAGTCAACATAAAGAGACTAATCAGATAACTTAATGCTATGAGATATGATAATTCAGTCAATGGTTATTATTTTATATGAATTTAATTTGTTCATAGAGAAAGAGAGTGTAGAAGACCCTCCAATAATGAGTAATCATGGGACTATGGAAGGAATAATAGTTCACATCAGTCAAGTGGTATGTATAAGGTTGTTTGATATAGTTATCATAGTAAAGGACACTTTACAAGATTATTCCCTGACAAAATAAGAAGTTAATCATTTCAAAATAAGAGGCTTGAAGATCTTATAGTGCAAGAGAGAAGTAAAATTAATGTGTGGAGACCAAAGATAATAAAGTTAAGTCATGATTAGTCTACAAACTCAAATGGACTATTTTATATAGTGGAGCATACTTCAGATGTGAAATCAAGTCAAGAATGTCTACTATCAACTCATATTGATTATCAAATAATTGATGTAGAGGTAAAGCCTATATTTCAAATCAACCCTAAAAGGATACTGAAGGATATTTAATCTTTTGAGAATATGGAGATCTAGGAATCTCTTGAGTTTGTGTTTTATTAGTGCCCTCTGGAAAGGGGTGACTCCATTAGGCTTCATGGAGACACTCTTAAATTAGTAAAATCATGGTGTATTATTGGTTTAAGTGGGGAAATGTTATTATAATGCTTCATAAATAGTATTTCAATAAGGTGTGGTTCCATATGGTAGTTCGTGGAAGACCCTATGTCATTAATGTCAAAGGGGGAGAAAGTTCAAGAAGGGATATTGACCACTTTGTGGAAGATGTGAGTGATTAGTGATCAATTTTTTTTCCATCAATAATAAAGGGGGAGTTTTTTTAGTATTGTTTTTATTGATGTTAAGGTTGATGTAATTTGATGTCAAGGTTGATGTCATTAATGTTAATGTGTAGGTCAAAAAGAGAATTTGAAGGAAACCTAATGTCTCTTCTATTGAGAGATAATTTGAAGGCATCCTAATGATTATTATATTTTTATTTTCTAGTTTGTTTTATTAGTGTGATAAAAAAAATTTAGTGAATGATCTTAGAATCATTTAGGTAAACATGTTTGAGGACTAGTCTTTGTGTACAAGGTGTCTTAAAAATCTTATTCATAACAAGCATATTCATATCATGAGTATGCACATGATGATAATGAAGAGGTGTTTGTAGATTAATGACATTATTTTAGGAGAAATTAAGGAATTTGGTCAAGGCATAGAATAATCAAGGAGTGTTTCAATGTTAGCTATCAAGTTTTAAATGCTTGAGAAGCCTAGTCATGGCATGTAAAGTCCTTGTGATAAGGTATGAGATTGGTGGCTTGGTGAGATGGATGAACATGGCATAATAGACTACATAAAGTTACTTGAGAATGTATATGAGGAATTGGAACACTCATATAAGTCTCAAAATGAGTGTACATGGGTGGGACCTATAGACCTAGTATGAAACTAGACCATTTCTAGAACCTACTTAGCATAATAAGGCATCATGATCTATTATCAAGGCACATGAATGATGTTTGACATTATTTGAGAATGTGATATTTTTTTGAGAAAGCGAGGTGGAGATCACATGGAAAAATGCTTTAATGTCAATCTCAAGGCCTAATGTGGTTTGTAAGTTAAGGTCTAAGTAAGCAAAGAGAGAGAGTATGGCCTAATGGGGTATCAACATCATATTCTAAGGCAAGTGTGAGTATGAGAATTTATATAGGTATTATATGATGTTTAAATCATTTTCACAAAGTTTTAGGTCATGGTTTACAATAAAAGTCATGAAAATTGATTTTGAGGTCTCTCGAGTGCATAAAATGAAGGGTTCTTACCCAATAAGAAATTTTAGGTGTTCATTGGCATGTGAAATTAATACATGTAAACCTAATATATTCATGGTATATTTTAAAATTTCCTAGACCAAAGTTATATGGATTAGTTTTTGGAATAAGGGGCTAATATTTATGAATAATTGCTAACATTAGAAGATGGTTTAAACACTCAAAGAACCCTAATAATGACCAAATATGAAATAATTTGTTATAAAGTGTTCAAAATAGATTGTATGGATATTTTGTTGATTTTATTTTGTATTAAACTCTCCAAAAAACCTATAGGTGTGATTGGTTTGTCAGGTGTGTGAGTAGACCCTACAAAAAAGTGCTAGTTTCAGATATTTGTTATATTAGTTAGAGTTGACTAAGTAAAAGTATAAAAATAATTAGATGGGTAATTTTGAGAATTTTATTTTGTGTACGTGGTGGTTTATTGGAATGTTATATATCTTATGGTTACTAAACTAGTCATCCAAGTTGACCAGTCACTAATAGACCTAATGGTGAAAAAAGTGAGAAACCTAGGTGGTAGTGACAATATGTTTAGGGATATGTTATCATGTAATAGGGATGAATCCAAGTTTGTGGAGACATTTTTAAATAATTTTATGACATTTTAACATTGTATATAATTTTTTTAGGTTAGTGGATATGATGAAAATGTTACTCATAATTTGACTTATCTTGTTTGGATGAGACAGTAAGGTACAAGATTATGAGATTGGTCTATAAGACCAATATTTCCATTTGACCAAGGTATATTTCTAGCTTATAATTTACTAATAATATCATAAGATAATATAAATTAATTTTAAGTCTCTTAAATTTGTCATATAGTTGTTGAAGGTCATTGTCACCATGACTATGCTTCAAGGCAAACTTGCAATTCTAGGTAAGCAAGTTGCAGTGATGAGTTTGAGGCTCTATGCCCTAAGTGGAAGTATCTAATGAATATGGTGTTGTTTTTTGTGAATTAAAATTACTAATAATTTTTTTATAAGTTTTGTTATTTAGTTAAAGTCGTTAAAATGTTGAAGTCAAAATGACTTGTTAGGTTGAATAAGGCTTATGAGAGAAAAGGCCAACAAATTAGTCTGCAAGATAAATAGTTGACATTAGATATTATGATATATTTTTTTGAGCCTATTTTTGTTTTAGATTTTGATATTATTCATGATGGTTATGAGTAAATTACATGATAATTCATATCCTAATCATGGAAGACTTAATTCAAATGTGAATATAAATAACTTAGGAATAAGATATGAATAATAAAATCCCAAGTGCAAATAAAACAAATAAATCAAGTGTAATACTAAATACAAAAAGTCACAACTGAATTAAATGATATGTGTTGACCAATGGTTGGTCCTTAAAGACAAAAAAGAGCACCCCAATTAAAAACCTAGTTTCCTAAGTCTATACCTTTGGCTTAACCAGTATGTGGATTTTCTTCAAAAGAAGTGTTCTTTGACAAAGACACAACAAATTTACAAGTCTAATTCTTTCGAGAAGTTTGGTTTTGGTATTTTGATAAGGATTTACATAGTAATAATTATGGGTGTTTTGTTTTTAACTAAGTTTTATTTATTTTATACTTTTTATTCAGCCAAGTGCTAAATTCTTTCAAATAATTTGTCCGAGACAGATTTTTTGAAGGGTAATTTTTACTTTTTCTGAAATGCACTTGAATTTTTTTTGAAGGGTTATTTTAAAAATTTATTGAAGGGAAATTTTCAAAATTTTCAAAGGAATTATTTTTGACATTTTTTCCAAAATAACTTTTTTTAAGGACACTTCAATTAGTTTGAAAGGCACTTGCAACTTTTTTGAACTGGTCTTTTTCAAATTGTTGAATGGTCATTTCAGAGTCTCGAGGGTCCAATTAAAAGAAACTCAAAGGAACATTTCAAAGAACCAAATGGTCCATTTTAACAATATGAAAGGTAATTTGATATCCTAAATAAATTAATGTGGAAAAAAGAGATGAATGAATTCTTTTGGGAAAAGTGCCAAAATAAAGCAACCATGGGAAAAAGGAGTTCGAGGAATGAATATTTTTAGAAACATTATCTAAGGGAAACAAGAAGACAATAATTTTGAAAGAAACAAAAGTTTGAATAAAATATACAATGGATGATGGCCCACAAAATGTCAAATTTAAACTATGGAAAATAACCATTGGTGTCAAAAGGCTTAGTGGGAACCTTAAGGTGAGTATAAAGGTAATAAATGGAAATTGTAACTGAGGCATTTGGTTCAGTTGTAGATTATTTAAATACAGCTAATTCAATTATAATAGAGGCATTTAGTTTAGTTGTAACTTATTAATTTGTAACTTATTTATTTTTTAACATGGCAAAACTCACCCTCTTCTCTCCCACATGTAAATATAACTGTTTATCTCAAGATGACACATGTCCAAGTGATGCTTAGACATTCTTTGCTCACTCCACCTCTCAAATATATAAATATGCATTCTCTTGGCTCATTTAAGTATCATTTGATAGTTATTTGGAAAACTCTAGCAATATTTGTGCTCTAAAGACTCTTGAAGAAATAATACAAGTTATTTTTCCACTCACATGTTATAATAT